>JANVCC010000046.1:14026084-14294264 GCA_025345505.1 Todiramphus chloris collaris
AGCAGTAGATGGCAGCCATGTGCTGAGGGGGCTGGTGTGGGCAGGTGAAGAGCTGGGGTTTGGAGACATGGTTGTCAGAGGGACTTCTGTGCTGCTAGCAGGGCTGGCCTGTCTGAAGAGAGTGGTCCTGGAGGTGCTGGTGATGGAAGTTGTGGCGGTGGTCTTCTGTGTGGTCAGAGGTGTCACAATGTGTGGCGTGGTTGTAATTTCATAGGTGACAGCTGCTGGGAGGAAAGCACAGCTTGACTGGGGTAACCTGTTAAGATGGGAAGGTGGTTGATGTGGGCTTTTTTAGGGTAGAAGCTTTGTGCTATGGTATGGGCAAGGAAGGCGTAATCAGGTCCCATTATTCTGGTTGTTTTGAGTATGTGGGGCTATGACCCCCCTGCAACTCCCATCCTGTCCTGCTTTTTCTGAGAACTGCAGGCTGGCAATGGTTTTGAAGGATGTCCTCTATTGAGTTTTCTCTGTTTCTTCTGGAGCTCTTGATATTCTAGAGGTCTCTACCTTTTTTTATGATTCCACTGGTTGACATGTAGTCTACAATTTGCCTGCTGGAGACTGAGCTGGAACGGATCCATGGGAGAACCAAGCCTACTGAAGTGACAGGCATTGGCCATGGATGACTATTACTCTCTCCTGACCAGAGCCCTCACCTGTTACTACTTTACTAGTTGGAGTCTTAGCTCTAGTTGTCTCCTTTGCCACAAAGAAAGGGATGAGAGAAAAGAATGTTGAGTCTTAGGAAGGAATCTAGGCAAGGCATTTTGAGGCATCTTCTCAAAGGAGGCTGTCCTGTTCAACACCAAGAGAACCTGGGTATGTGGAGCCTGATGGGTCTTAAGTGAGAGAACTGTAGCTTTGAGCTGTGTACACCTTCCTCTTACCCTCCACTGGTGACTCTTTTGCACCCAGGGTCAGCACTGGCCAAGGAGGTTGCACCTGATGTCCCACACTTGTCATGGGTGTGCCAGGCCTTGGGCATCCTTTGGATGGAGAGCATGCCTTGTGCTATGTCCCTCACCCAAAACTATCCTGAGGTGTAAACTGGAGATGAGTTTCCACTTTCCCTGCCTTCTGTTCCCTACACTGTGCGTTCTCAGGGCTCCGCTGTAAGGGGAGGGAGTCTGTGTTAGCTTATCTCTGATTGGTAATTGGAGGGCAGGAACTCACAGATGTCCAGAACCTGATAAAGGACTGTGCCCCAGAATTGAACCCCTGAAGTGGCATCAAGAGAGAAGGGTGCAGTCAGGGTGATGTGGGGGCCAGTCCCAGGACCTGCCTGGGTCCCAGAAATCCCATGGCAAGAGCAGTGGTAACTGAGAACAAATGCCAGAAGTGAAGCCTGTGTGGGATGTGCTGCTTAGGAGAGAATGGTGGGAGCTGGAAGGAGCAGGCAGAGCACCAGGAGAGGCAAGAGGGAGCCTTACCAGGATGTGATGTTCTCAGTTGTGTTGAGGACACAGCCGGGGAGGAGGAAGCAGCAGATGAGACTGAGCTGGCAGGTAAAGAGCTGGGGCTTGGAGACATCCTTGTCAGTGGGACTTCTGTGCTGCTGGTGGAGGTGGTGGCAGTGGTCTTCCGCGTGCTGAGCTGCTGCTGTGGCTCCGTTAGTATTCTGTGGGTGACTGCCGAGGGAAAAGCGTGGGTTGGTTGAGGGTGGCAGTGCAAGACGGGGAGGCAAAGGCGGTGGGCAATTCCCGGGCAAAAGCCCCAGGGTATGGGTGGGTGTAAGACAGGCCTCACCAGATCCCAGTGAGTCTTCCTGGGCAAGAAGGAGAAAAAGGTGCTCCTCAATGTCTCTTCCCACTCCCTCCCCAAAAAAAACCCGAAAAGGGTCAAAAAAAGGGTCTGAAGGGTGCCCTCTGACAGTTCAGCACCCCCTGTCTCTTCCTGGAGCTTCTGAGGGGAGAAGAGCCTCTCTGGAGGTGCATGTCCCCCCTCCAAGGCATTCCAGACTGGGTAAGAACATCCTCTGGAAAAGCTGGGCTGAGTGAAGCAGAATCTTAGTCCAAGAGCATCTCTCAGCTGCCTCTTACTCACCTACTGAGACTTGGTGTTGCGGAGTGGTTGCCTGGGTTCCCACACTCTCTGTCAAGCAAGGAAGAATGGACATTAGCAATGGTTGGGAGCTGGGGAGGTTCCAGCTTAAAGTGGGTTGCAATACTTTCTCAGAGGAAGCTGTAATTGCTGGCACGAGAAGACCCAGATCCGTGCACCCCAACAGTACTTTATAAGGGAGACACATGGGGTGGAAGAGAGTGTACATCTGCCCTCCCACTACAATAGACTTTCCCCCACACCCTGCCCCAGCCTCTGCTGTGAGTTGCTAACCTGGGAATTGACGTTATCATAGGGCTTCAGAAGAGACTCTCCTTGATCACATGTGGAGTACCTGACATCCCAAAGTCTAATTTCCTTGGCTTAATATTTATTTTTGGAAGAGTTTGTTACAAAGGCTAAGGGGAACACATATTCCAGCATTTGGGAATTTTCAAGAACTTGCTTTGAAGCACAGAGAGAGTGTGCCTAAATTTGGAGGAAGCGTAGAGTATGGCCTCAAAAAGAAATGCTAGGTTTGAGATGATATTTGAGTGTCAGATGCTTGCTCCATTGAGAAGACACATAAATTCCATTTTTATCACACTTCTCTTATCCATGTCCTTTCCTATCTATTTGCAATGTTAACACAATGCCTGATTTGTTTTGTTTGGTTGGTTGGTTTTTTAATAAGGAATACATCGACGTGTGTCTTGTGAGTGATGGCTTCATCTGGTGGGTGTCAAAAACTGATATTTACCTACTGTTGTTAGGTGAGGCTTGCTGGAAGTTGTGATGTGAGATGTGGTTTCAGTCGGTATTGAAGTGGCTGTCGTTTCCTTTTTGATAGTGGTCTCGAAGGGCGGTGTTGTGAACGCCACTTGTTCCGTCTCTGTTGAAGCAGCGGTTGATGAGGCAACAGATGTAGGCCTTGGTTTAGTGGTCGTGGTTCTTGTTGAGGTAGTAGTGGAAGGGGTAGTGATGGTTGTAGTCATGTTTGGTGTGGTAAAAATTGACGTCGTATGTTCTTTTGGTGTAAAGGTAAATAATATAATATGAGGAATCAAGTAACTGAGTAATTAAAAATAGATAAATCATGAAGAAGCTACGCATAGTCTAGAGACCCAGTTGTCACCCTTGATCTTTTGAGTATTTTCTGTTGTCCTGGGTTCTGCTAGGATAGGGTTAATTTTCACCAGAAGCTGTGAGGGGACCACAGCCAGGACAGAGAAGTGAACCAGCCAATGGGATGTTTGATACTGTACTGATGTCATGCTCATTATATAAGGGTGGAGAGTGGGCCGGGCAGGGTGAGTCTCTGGAGTGGGGCTTTCAGTGCAGGACCAGGTGGTTTGGTACATTCTATATCACTCACTTTATATATTTTTTTTTTCTTTTCTATTATTATTATTACTGTTGTTTCTTGTCTTCCTCCTTTATTCTATTAAATTCTATTCCATTTTCATTATCTCAGCCCATGGGGTTTTGGTTTTTTTCTCTGTTAACCTTCCTATCCCACCAGGGGGAAGAGGGGAGTGAGTGAACAAGCGTCCACGTGGTGCTCAGCTCCTGGCTGGGTCTAGACCACAACATCTGTGTAATTGTTTGTATTCATGTTCTCACAAGCTTGCCAAATCTTCCTCTACTCATTTTTGGTTTTCTATTATCTCCTGTTTGTCTTTGTTCTCATTTTCAGTATTTTTCCTGTATTGGATTATTTTAATGTGATTTTTCTAAGACTCTAGCTTTGTTATCAGTTATTAGCTAAAGTCTGTATGGGCTTTGCCCGAGTGACAATTTCATTGGCTATTCTTATGTTCCAAACCAGCCACAGTTTCAGCTTCCCACAGTTTGTATTACAAAGCTAAAAAAACATCCCACTCCACAACTTCCTTGTCCCAGTGCACAAACCATCTTCACAATGGCTGCCTTTGAAGTTGTGTTTTGACTCCCATGGGACCTCTTTTTAACTCCACTTTCCCCAGTAGTCTGGGTCTGGGATGGCCCATTAGCTGAAGTGCATGCTGGTGGGAAGCTACATGTTCTTATGAGTTTCCACAAGCCATAGAATCAGAAAGTAGTTTATGTTGGAGGAGTCATCCTCCTGAGAGCACTACACTAGAACCCTGGACCTGATAACCTCTGTGATATTCTGCTTTGGAGCCTGCTTACATTTTTCAGAGTTAACAGGTTGAAGGCTCCTTCAATATGACTGAACCAGTTGTGAAGAAGAGGCTGAAGCTGAGCTAATAAACCCAACCAGTGCTAAGCTAGTTCGCTGCTTATAGAACACCTAATGTGCTTCTCAAGTGAGTCGCACAGGGATTTTCGGTTGTATTTTTAACCTAGTGTCTATATTCTTACTCTTTCCACACACTTCTGATCTACACTTCTGAATGTTTCTGGTTTACAAACTCCTTTCTGGAAGCATGCTTTTCCTACTTCATGGTTTGAAGTCTTACCCTTGGCTGTTGAGACAGCTTGTAGTGCTTTCCTACTAGACTGGTATCTCCACTAGGTATAGAGTGGGTTTATTTTAGACAGTAACAAGAAAAACCTACCAGTTGTTGACTTTATTGTGACAAGAGGCAATGATGAAGTACTGGGAACCGTGATTTTTGAGGTCATTGTTGGATTTGTAGTCTCAGTTGGTACAGTAGCTGCAGAAGAAGTAGTACCATGTACTCCTGGTAGGGTGCTTGTGGTAGAGCTTCCTATTACTTTAGGCTGCACTGTTGTTACTAAGAGGAAAAAAGAAATCAAAATTAAAGACTATGAGATAGTTCTTGACAATCTATTTTTAATATACCTATATAAATTGAAAAAAATTTTTTTTTAAGTTAAAACACTGTCTTGATGGGTTGCCCTGACCCAGGTTCAGGATGTGGCACTTGGCCTTGTGGAACCTCATGATGTTCACATTGGCCCACTTCTCAAAGTTGCCCAGGTCCCTCTGGATGACATCCTGTCCCTCAGATGTGCCAACCACACCACTCAGCTTGGTGTCATCTGCAAACCTGATGAGGATGTGCTCGATCCCACTGCCCATCAGAGACAAGACAGAAGTCCTTATTCACAGAGACATTTCATTAGAGAGATCTGGAAGTGCCTAAGTACGCTCAGGAAACACTGTTCTCTAAGTAAATTTTTTCTTAAGATCTCCAACAAGTATTTCTGGGAAAGATTTTGTGATATTTATGATACCAACTTATTATTCATCATTGCATCTTATGCATGTGAAACTGGTGATGCTACTGCATCACTCAAAAAGGGATGTTTCTTACCTTGTAACATGTATCAGGACATGGGTCAATGTGTGAGTACTAGTTGGGTCAACTATGTAAACTAACCTGTTGAAGATGGAGATGTTTCAGGGGCAGTAGTAGTGATTTCGTGTCCTGCTGTGTAAAGATAGAAGAGGTTAAGCTCGTGAATGAAAGCATATTAAAATATTCCAAAGAATGCAAATTTCAGATTGGATTCAAAGGATTGTGTTAATTAGTGAGATATTCCTGAAAATGCTCAATATTATGTATTTCAGTGGTAAACGTCATATCAAGGAACTTAAGCAATGGCAACGAAATCAAACAATAGCAAAGAAATCAATGCATCTCCTAATAATAATGAAAATGAGTAAGTTTTTGCTACCTTACGATTTTTATGCATAAGGGCAACTCACTTTTCATGGATAATGGAAACGTTTTTTATATGAAACTGGGTTCACTCGCTGAGTTGATGTACTAGGAAAAATATTTTGACAACACACAAATGTTTTAGCATTGTTTTCCAGTTACTGTGGGGAAAGAGTGTATCTAGGTCTCTGCTTACCACACGGCATGCACCTTTCCTTCTCATAGTCATAGTATTCATCACGAGAGCAGTTGTAACAGCCTGAAAAAAAGTGGAAGAGAAGGTTGTTTTATCTTTCTCAGAGAACAGCACTGAATTTGTACTATTTATAATCCAATATTTCTTATTAAAAAATCGTACTGATTGCAACATCATCTATTCAGGCAAGCATTTGCAATGCCATCCTCAGAAGAAGGGTCTGCCTAGGTAGTGACTTTGGGGCTTCTCCAACTATTTCCATGTATCTAATAAAAATATGAACTGCTCTGTACACATAGTTTCTTACCTAAGTACAATGTGTGCTTTTAATTAGGTGTAAGCCAGAGAATTTCTCTTCAAGACAGGCTGAGCTCGATATAAAGCCCAGTGTAGTAGAGGTTCTGAACTGCTCATGGATTGACAGCAGTAGTAGGAAGGTGAAGCTCAGCAAAGCCACTTCAGAGATAGCATTGGTTAGAGTGCTGTGGTGTGACTGAGTCAAAAACAGCATTGAAAAGAATTGCTGTGTTCCCAATTGCTGTTTCACACCGACAGAGCTTATTACCTTCAATGTTGACATATTTGTAGTTTTGATTTGGACAGTTACAAGGCCTGTAGTGCCAGGTGCAGTTGTCTTGTCTGTAGTTGTAGGAATAAGCACCACCAGTTCCCAGGTTTTTGTGAGAGTTGTAATACTCGCAATAGACAGCTGAAAAAGGCAAATGGCAGAGAGAATCCAGAGTTTCTCACATTAACAGCCTGTTGTTTTCAAAGGGAGGACAAAATTAGTAAACAGTTTGAGACAAAAATTTGGTCACTGAAGTTAGTAGCTTCTGACAGGAATTGAAATTTCCACTCCAGTGAAGTCAGTTTCTTTTTTACAAATGCACTGTTCAGGCATTTCCACCTTTTGAAATGCATAATAGAGCAAAATGTTGAAAAGAAACCAAAAAGATGACAACTCTAGCATTGATTTATAGCACACTCATCCTCTTTTTTTTTTCCTCCATATACAGTGTCCTGGAAGACCTCGATACCTTTTTCCTGTTTTACAGTGTTCCAGCCAACACAGCTGTCTTTATTTCCCTGACATCTGCACAGAGGGTGACTTCATCATGGCTAAAAAGAAACATATTTCTTTACAATTTCATACTCCCTCTGCTGACAAACTGGCAGTTCACTATATAGTGTCAGCAGAAGAAACACTCTGCCTTCCGTGAGCACGTTATTTTCTCTCTCATTACTCCATGGTAAAAAGAGATATAACATTCTGGTTAATTTAGCACAACTGAAACCTACAGCTTTCAAAACCCAGGAGACTCCAGTCAACTCTGCCCATAGAGAAAATGCAACTTAGGAGCTGCTTATTAAGCAATTACCAGTGTTGCCATATTAATACGCTCACGGTAACAATAATAATCTCTTAAAGCTGTTTAAAGAGAGCCTAAAGCAACTTACGGCAGAACTCGGGGGTCCTCCAGTCAATGCAGATGCCTTTCTCTAAGCATGCCATGGCATACACCGCAATGGCATCGCACATGCATTTACAGTCCCCTCCAATGTCACAGCCACAGGAGTCTCGAACACAGGCCTCATAATAGGGCATACGATTCACCTGCGTTGGAAAATGAGGGAATGGATTCTCTAGGATTCGTTCCTTGCCTGTGGAGAAGGTGTTTTTCCCCTGGGCTAAACCATACTTGTTCCATTAGGTGAGAGTAACAAGCATTTCCCCTGAACGCTTCTCAAAGCAATCACAATCCCACTTCATACAAAACTTTTTAGCGAGAGCATAGGTGTCTCCATATCTGTTTTGGCAGATATGTACTTCTAAATTCAGACTAGTCCTGAACATACTATGTATAGTCAGCTAAAAAAAAACCCACAATCTCTCCCCTATCCATTCAGGGACCAGCTGTGCACCCTCCATGGGTATGAAAGCACTGCAGCAATATCCACCTTTCTCACTCATTTTCTCCACCTGAAAAAGGAGATTTTCCTTCGGAAGGCCTGATGGTTCTGATGAATGTTGGGATATTTTCATTTCCATAATGTGGGCAACTTAATAAAAAAATAAAAGGGTGGATGATATACTCTTGGGCTGATCTGTGTCTTCTAAGTGATGCTGTTGATCTACTGACGAGAACAAGGGTCTTCAGGCCTTTCTCAAGTTTAGTTTTCTAACAAAGACTAAACACTTTCAAAGGAGTAAACAGTGCTTTGATCCATATTGGGCATCATCAACTGACTAGTTTCTGATACTGAAGCCTTCACTCTTTTTTCACTCTGATATTTTTAACTCATCAGTTAATGCCATACTTAGCTTTTGTGCTTCCAAAAAGGCTGGTGAAATGCAAATAGAAAAGGATGAAGATTAACACAGATGGGAGCCAAAAAACATTTCACATCTATTTTAGTAACATACAGCCATAAAGCATTTCATATATTTTTTTTATTAAAACATTTTGGGGAAGAGAAAATCAAGTGATGGAGTCTGAGCACTTTGGAAGAATACAGATTATGCTTATAAATAAAACTAAGAAGGCCATATCAATTCTTACCTTATTGTGGCAGGCAGAAAAGACTTGGCTGTTGATGATGGAACATGTCTTTTCTGACCACGCTTTACGATAAGGGTTCTTGCTACAGGGGTCTACTACAAAATATACATCCCCACAGAGGGGATTCTCCTTCCAAGAGTTGACAAATTCCAATTCATTGGATGCCACGTACTTGCTTCGAGTTTCAAAATCATCCTTCATATTGCCGTTGTAGTTCCCACACAAACCACATATAGTTTCCTAGTTGGAATGAACGCAGCAATGTTGGGTCAGCAAGTTACAGCTACTCGCTTTCCCTTCCAATTTCTGAATATTTCCTGTGCTTCAGTAGTGATTGTGATCTACAAACCCTCTCTACATTCCTGGTGTCTTGTGCCTGAGCTTCTGCTCATTGGTGGATGAATGAGTTTCTGCTCTAAACTGTAAACAGTCATCATCCAGAGATCAAATTCAATCATGTGGTTGTATAAAATACAAATGCTTAGCTCAAAGATTGCCTGAATGCAGTTGGCTAATCACCTAAAAATCAGCCTCTAGTGAGTATTTCTGGTCTGGAGACAGTGATGAAAACGAATTGCTAGCAGTATCTCACAGATGGTGGAGTGACCACCCTTCTAAGTATTTAAAAGACATGTAGATGTGGTGCTGAGGGACATTGTTTAGTGATGGGATTGGAAGTGCTGGGTTAATGTCTGGACTTGATGATCTTAAAGGTCTTTTCCAACTGAAACAATTCTATGATCTCTGAAAAACCTTTCCCATCACAGGGAGTAAAGGCAACCATCACCAAATGTGCCGTTCAGTCTGAATTGAGGACAGGTTACCGAGGAAGTGCAGTACCTGTGTTTCTCTGGAGATCTTGATGAAGAAGTTCATGTGCCTATTCCAGATAAGGGTCATGTTGTATTTTCCTGGGATAACAACATCAAACATGAGGTGAAGGGAGTTATTTTTCACTTTATATTGTACTCCAGGATTTTCCCCAGAAATAGTGAAGGTTTCGTCTCGTAGGATGATTGTCAGATTCTGGAAGAAAATTTATCTGGATGTTATAATTTATCACATTTCCATATGGTACTTACTCTGTGTCACAATGCTGAAGATTGGACAGTGTGCTACCACAAAGGAGACTCCCTCTTATTTTTGAAAAGTGATGGTAGTCAGGTGAAGTGTTTCAATGCCTGGATCATCAACAGAAAGGTTTGTCCAGAGCATTTATGAAACTGGATCCTAAGCAAACGAACTTTTTCACCACAGCTCTGACCAGCTGAATCTATCAGTATTTAATCAGTGATGTGGCAAGTGTGTACCACTTCTAGTAACTGTTCCTTGGGATAAAATCTCATGTCCTTCTCTGTTTCAGAAAACAAAGAACTCTGAGATGATCTGATACTGCTGGGCATTACTGTCTCATAGAACTGAGAACAGTAAAACTTACCCAATTCTGGAAGCTGTCACACAGCGGTGGAAATGAGGATAATTGTTCGTTGCTGTAGTTTCATGGACATATCTCAGATAAGATCTGGATATGTTTTAAATTGCAGATATTACCTGGACTTAGATGAATTTGGAGAGATTTTGCTCATCGTCCGTGATGAGAATTCCTCAATTTTATACTGTTGTTTTCCTGAGTTTGGTGTGTGTGTGTAAATCGGTATCTTTTGACTGCTGAGTCAGTGACATTCAAAATTTTATGGCTTTGGTGTAGGCAAGAAGTTTGGGGACCGAAAAATTGACATGAGAATTGAAAAAAAAATCCAAACCTGATGGCAATTCCTGCTAAAACTGAAGCTCTAGGTTTAGCACATAATTTCACTTAGAAGACACAGCTAAAGCTTCTGAGAGAGAAGCAAACATGGGCTTAAAATAGCTCTTCAGCTGCCTAACAGCAGATTGAGGAACTTACCCCAAGGTAAATGCTGATGGATCTGGAGCACGTCACCCCTGATTTCCCACAGATAACATTCTCAGTAACAATTTTGAAAGAGGAAACAGGTCTATTAACACTGCAGCCATCCTAAAAAAAAAACAAAAAAAGAAACAAGGCACAAAAAACACATAGACTCTGTGTCTGGGCTCTTCCAACTTAAAATATAAAAGCACAAAAAAGTACAGAAAGCATAAAATGTGTCATGACTCTGATTCTGCCTGCTGTGGGAGGTGACGAGCTCGGATTTGGTAGTCAAACTGACATCACTTCCATTAGTTGACTGCTACAGAATACATGCCTATCAATTACTATTTCAACATGTTATCAAATACAAAATTGGTTATAATTGCATAAAAAAAAAAAAAGTGTTTTGAGAAGAACAGTCTTTTCATCTTAAGAACTGAAATAAGCAGAAAATATAAAAATATAGATACATTCTAGGGTATGTTCATCAGCCATTTAAATCAAGCTATTTCTTGATGCTACAATCCTGCCAAAACAAGCAGTGAGAGGTACATTACCATAGCCAATATGTATTCACAGTTGCCATCAAACACAAAACGCTGTCCATCAAAAGTGGTGATGTGGCCTTCTCCGTACAGATTGCACGTTGAGGAACACTTGGATTTCTGAGCACATTTCCATTTGCCTTTTGTGCAAGTGCTGGGAGTGAGAAGAGAAACTATACTCAGATTTCAGAGAATGCCACCTTAACCTGCTTCTTTTTATGTATGGATGCACTTTTATAGACAAGATGTTCATTTAACTGACTTGTGTACACTGCGACCAAGTTACAATTTGTAGAAGAACCATAACTAACAGCTAGGGGCTTCCTAGAAAATTAATTCACAACAAAGAAGAAATCTTAAGTCCTTTTTCCTTTCTTTTTTTCATGAAACAATACAAAACTCATTTAGTTTTGCTCTTAGTAAGAACAGATGTCCCTGTTCTCTGTAGTTGAGGAGCTGGTGGTGTTTATTTAATACTAAATTAGTAACTAGATAGGGGATAAAGCACTTTGAGAATGCTACTGAAGAGATGGAGGGTTGATCTTCTGAGAGTGTTGATTTTATCTACAGAAAAGAAGGAAGATCGTGCTCTCCTCTTTTCTGGGTGGAGCTGGTAGTCCTTGACCTTATGTAGTTTACAGCTACAGGCTCTCCTGGGTGCCCTGATTCGTAGATATGCAGATGGCAGAAATTATCTTTGAAGACAGTACCATGACTCTTTTATCTATATTTATATATTGTCAACTGTTAAGCTTCCCTTTATCACCTCTCTGCTTTGTCACTGTGTTCCTCCTGTTCAGCTGATGCCATTTCCTACACTCCTGTCAACTAAACGCGTCTGTTATGTAGCTGTACAGTTTAGTGAAATAGAGATTCACTAAAAAAAGTCACTAAAAAACCCCCACACTAAGAAACCGTGTGATTCTTACCAGATCTCACATTCAGTTTGGATCTGTTCACCTTTTCCATAAGCAAGACCTCCATATTCACATGGACACTCCTCAGCTGGAACACACCTTCCATCCAGATTCTCATACAGCCCATCAGCACAGACACAGCCTGACTCACACTTGGTGGGTATCTGGTAAAGAGCGACAGATTGCAGAAGGAAAAGAGGCATGAGATGCATTTAATCTTGTATGCAAGTGGTGTTGAGAGTGAATCTGTGCTAAGTTCTAGCTTTGACTTGATTTCAGTTGTGTGATTTTCCTTGTACCATTATACTGGTCAGTTCAACTCATCTCACCCAAGCTGTGAGATCTATAGACCTGTTGTGTGAGATACTAAACATACCTGAGGATTATGAAAAATTTATCCTTCATTGCTACCACTTTTTCAGAGTACTATAGAAGTTCACAGAATCACAGAATGATAAGGGCTGGAAGGCACCTGTGAAGATCACCTAGTCCAACTCCCCTGCCAAGGCAGGATCACCTAGAGAATGTCACACAGGATCACATCCAGGCAGGTTTTGAATGTCAGAGATGGAGGTTCCACTACCTCTCTGGTCAGCTTGGGCCAGGGCTCTGCCACTCTCAAAGTAAAGAAGTTCCTCCTCATGTTTAGATGGAACCTCCTATGTTCAAATTTGTATCTGTTAAAAGTTGCTTTATATCAAGGAGGCATATTACAATTCTTCCAATTAGTCTGTTTGCTTAATGAAAAGGCACAAGAAAACCTTCTCAGGGCAGACCAGAAGTCCACCTAGCCTACGTCTCCTGTGACCATCAGCAGCAGATAATTGGGAAAGAATAGAACAGGAAGCATAAACCACATGTTCAATCAGTTTCCAGCTCATGAAGCTCATGGAGTACCTGAGCCAGAGGCAATAGCATGTAGTTAAGAATCTTGGATGGATTTTTATTCTATTTATTTAATATAATTTAATTAATTGTTGCAATTTATTTCCTTTAATCACTTCTTGACTATATGTAAATTTTTAGGGGTCACAGTTTGTGGAAAGAAGCTTGATGCTTAACCGTATCACGTTAGAAGAAATATCTCTTTTCACTATAAGGAACGTAGTCACATTCTAAGCAGCAGCTAGAACATTCTGCCTCTCTCTCAAGGACAAATATCCCAGAGTTGTGAAACTCACACATTCAATTCCAGTAGCCAGCATCTGACAGGTCGGTGCACACGCAGCTCCATACTTGTTTTCTAAATTGTCAGAACATGATATATACTTCTTAGGAGTTTTGCAGCTTTCTAGGGAAAGGGAAGAAACCCAAACATTGGAGAGACTGTGAAGTAGCAATTTGACAACACAGAGGAATAGAATAAATGAACAAATAAATAAGAAAGAAAGAAATAGAATAAATAAACCATACCTGCAGGATCTAGAAGCTTGCCTGTGCAACTTAGCCTGCCATTAACACAGTAGCTACAGGGGGAAAATAAAAAGGAAAGAAAAAAAAATAGGAATTTCAATGCAATCATTTCCTAAGACAGATGTTTTACTACTTTTTGTAGTATATAGTAACATGAGTGTTGAAAGTGAATAGTAAGAGGTTTGTGTATAACTTTCCAGGTGTCGTTGACAAAATCCTGTACCAGAAATAATCAGATCTTACCTATTTTTTTTTTCTTAATGTTGCCAAGCTTAAGGTAAGTCAAATGCGTTTTGCTAATTTAAGAATCATTGTATTTTAGGAAAGGGCAAAAAAGATGTCTTAAAAAAGAAACCTTTGCTATTAGAAGTAAAGGAGACTGTCCTGGTTTTGGGTGGAAAGGAATTAATTTTCTTCATACCAGCTTGATGTTGCTATATTTTGGATTTGTGACCTCAGCTTCTTACGCTGCCCAGCCAGTGAGTAGGCTGGGTGTGCACAGGAAAATGGGAGGTGACAGCTGACCCCAACTGACCAAAGAAGTGTCCCATACTATACAACATCAGGCTCAGTAAGGAAAGCTCAGGTAAAGAAGGATGAAGGAGGGATGCTCAGAGTTATGGTGCGTGTCTTCCCAAGTAACCATTAGCGTGACAAATTCATGTTACCCTGGGAATGTCTAAAATCTGCCTGCTGATGGGAAGTAGTGAATTAATTCTTTACTTGGCTTTGATTGTACATGCTGCTTTGACTATTAAATAAGCTTATTTTTTCTTATTAATAATCAAGTAAGTTATGAAACTGTCCTTCCACACCTTTTCTTGCTTTTCCTCTTCTGATTCTTTTCTGCATAGGGCTGGAGTGAGAAAGTGGCTGCATGGTGCTTACCTGCTTACTGCTGTTAGCCCTTGACAGAGGCACATGAAGACCCCTCGTCTCCATCTTCAGTCTGTTAACCTTTAAACTTGACACACTTACCAGGTAATCCCACCAGTTAATGTCGACTGGTCAGGCAGGATGTACTTTCTATCTTCTAAATAGCAGGGACAATGAGATTTACGAACACACTCGTTTTTGTGGTTCAGGTATGTTCCTTTAGGACAGTGGCAGCCTTCAATAGGGATGTCAGTTGGATGACATTCCAGGGCTCGGTTGGAGAGTGACAAGCATGTCCTGTCACATGCCTGAGTGTTGTAGCTGAATGTCTGGTTGCCAGTACAAGTAATGGCTGTAAAACAAGACATTGTATACTAAACTTCATTTACTTAACCCTCTTCCTTGTGCTCATCGTGTGCTGCATATATCAGGTCGACAGCTTCAATGCTGAATGCTCCCTATTGATTCTCTTCCTGGGCATCTCTAGCAAAAATTATTACAGACCAGGGCTTAACACCACTCATGTAGCTGTTTGGAAGTTGTATAAAGGTTAAATATAGCTTCTTTGTCTATTTTGTAATAAAATAATTCAAAGAGAGGCTTTGCAGAAATGTCAATGTATTTTTTTGAGTAACTCTGAAACCTGTGCCTACGTCTTAAGTTGCATAAGAGCAAAATAACGTATGCAAACAGGTTTTCCTAGTTGTTTCTTATCTTGCAGTAGATTATCTCCTTATTTATCTATTCCATCACTTAACTACGAAGTCCTGGAAGCATCCACATGCCCACCTTAAAGCATGTGAGTAATCTTCTTCAAGTAGGCTGAAAATAACAATCCTTTTCTGAAATCCTTTTCTGGATATCTATTATCCCATTTCTGCTTCCCTCTTCCTTCTGTTCTTTTCTTTCCTCGTTACTCTTAAGATGATTTGGTGACTGTTTAGAAGAGTGCTTTACCATTTCTGGGGGTTTTTTGTGGCATTATGACACATCTGAGAAGTCAGCAGCTCCTGGAAATATGGGGTTTATACTGGTTGGCCTACTTGAGCAATAAGTAGTTATTTTCTAACGACTGGCAAGTAGTTTTAAATTATGTTCTTGCTCTTACTCAGTTTTGTTATGGGTGAAACAAATATGGGAACATTCTAAATGGCAACAGACAGACTTTTAAGACCTGTATTCATGCATTCATCTGACAGCAGACTATTAGGAGTTGGTTCAGTTACTTACTGCAGTTGTCCATGCTGTTTCTCCAGTTCTCAAGGATTAAACCCATTGAGCTGCATGCTCGTGCGTAAGATCCCAGAGCAGAACAAATATAAGGAAAAGTCTCTTCGTAATTACAGGCTTGGTAGACACATCTCTGAAACCCAATACATGGAGAGTACTCTGTTACTGGGGAGAAGACATTTGGAGGTGATAAACCCTGGAGGTGTTTAAAAGACATGTAGACGTGGATACTTAGGGATGTGGTTTAGTGGTGGACTTGGCAGTGTTGGGTTAATGGTTGGACTCAGTGACCTTAAAAGTCTTTTCCAACCTAAATAATTCTATGACACTGTGATTCCATGCTGAACTGCAGAGGTCAGTCATGCAAAATACACATTATTGCATAACTAAAACTGATTAAAAAGATAAATTGCTTCATTGACATGAAATACACTCAGTAATCTAAAAAAACTTTTCCTTTTTAATTTTCAAAATGTTTTGAGGAGGTTGGCAAATGCAAAGACTCAGATTTACACATGGGAAAAGCAATACTTTGCACAGTTAAAGTTGTTGACACGGAGAACCGCAGCATGAGCAAAAATGCCTTCTGATTCATAGGGATGGGACTGATGCCTGTGGACACACAGACTTGTAGTGTGGTGGAGACTTAATTTTCAAAACACCTATGTTCCTTTATTTCTAAGTATTGTTGACCCAAAGGTTGGGATACTGTGTAAGAGAACACTCTGGTCCATATTTGGACTCCCTCTGTACAATGTCTGTCAGAATTTCTTACCTTGTAGAAAGGAAGAGGGTTCACCACGGCATGGCATTTCTCAAACACTGTACCCTTCTTAGTAAGAATGGAGCAATGAGTCTCAGCAGATATTTCTAGTGAATGTAAATCATGGACATTAAACAGAGAAGGATGGGAAAAAGAAATAGAAAAAAAAAAAAGAAAAAGAAATTTAAAAAAAACCCCACCTGTACACACTACTCTAGCTGAGCTTTTGTCAATGATGGATTGAATGAAAAGAGAACTTCTTATCTTATTAGCCTGCAAATGACAGGCTTGTTCAAACAGCTCAGCTGGGTTTGTTGTGGTTTTGTTTGGTTTGGTTTGATGTGTTTTTTAGTTGGTTTGTTTTTGTGGTTTTGTTTTGGTTTTTTGGTCTTGTTTGTTGGGTTTTTTTAAGACCAACAGCAATAAAGACTTGAGAAGGAAAAACCTGGATTTCAGTCACAGCACTGCTAAGCATGCCTAAGACATCCGTAGACGTTGTGATTTCACTGGAAATACCACCAAACCCTCTCATTCATCATCTCCATCCCAGATCTCTAGAATGGGATCTGATAACCTTTCATTAGATATGTCTTCTAGAAACCAGAAATGTCTTGTCGGTGACAGAATTTGTGATGTTCATACATCTCAGTCTCTGCTTCTCTCAAACGCTCTCTAGTATTGGCTTGTGGAAGGGTCAGAAAAAAGCTAGCTGGAGAGATCAGTTACAACCAGATCATCTACTTACTGTTCAGTTGGCTCAAAGCACAAGGGTCAGTGTCTCTCTCCAAAGCAGGATGGCAATTTCCAGCCCTCCAGGAATCTACAAACAGGGAAGCTGTCCCTTCAGTGATATCCATGCTAGTCATGAAGTCATCTGTAGTGTCTCCGTTGTAATTACCACACAAACCTAAGAACATCAGAAATTCAAGGGATGAAAAGGCTGAAAATCAAAGAGTGTGTGTGCACACAGCAGTCTGTGTTTCATTCTATAGTAGTGAGAAAGTGAATTCAAAACTACTAAGTGTCAGTGAATACTATAGGTCAAGTAGCCACAGAATCTTGTTCACTCATCGAGGTGCTGCTTTCTCAAGTTAAGGTCATCCACTTCATCTCAGTGACAAATTCACACAGAAGCTTTTGTCCAGTTTTTAGAAAAAAGGGCTTTTTCAGTGGTTTCAAATTGTGTAAATGAGAAAGGCCAGGATACACTTCTGCAGTTACACCTATTATCTTATGTATGGAAAATCTGTAATAATACAGGATGTACATTTAGCCTTTTTAAAAAAGTTAACACCTGGCTGTAATTCCCCACAGATAATTAGAACTGAAGCTATGCCTTAGTGGCTGATGTTGCCATGCAATAAACATAAATGTCTGCATCTGGTGCTTCTCAGCTGAGAAGCTTCCAGATTCATTGGCTCATGGCATTTACAGTGATCATGCATTCAAAGAATGGTGTGCTTCAAGATGTGCTCCAAGGTATAGAGACCTGATGGACTAATTTGTTACCCTTTCACTATGTATTAAAGCACACGTGGAAAAAAAAGAACAGATAAACATGTGAAGAACAGTATCGTTATGTTAAACCCATCAAATTTCTTTGATTCATTTTAAAGTTACTTGACAAACCCAAATTCTTAGTACATTGGTTTTCCAATGCAGGTATTTTTGGGTTTAATTTGAATCCAGAGAGGAAAAGTTTATTCCTTAAAGGATGAGTATTAAGTTTTCAACATTACACTCGGTACATTTTCTCCTTCACTAGAGGACTAGATTTCTTACCTAGGGTTCTGCCTTTGTATTGTGATCCAACTTTCACATAGGCCTGGAACACAGGTGATGTTTGAACGACAAGTTCCAGCCCGAAGTCTGTATACATTTGAATGTACATTGAGGACTGTCTGAAAATAGTGATGTCTCCTAAAAGAACAAGGATATTAAGAAATAGAGATTTTAATGCATAGGTTATCACAAAGCCATGATTTTAATGCACAGGTAAGTGTTCTAGCATTCTGCCTTCAAGGCTTCTCCTCCCACACACAGCTCTCCCCAGAGGGACAGATGCTGTGGGCAAGATTTTAACTTACCTCTAAAACCTCTGCAATTGCAAGAGAAAAGATGCTGGATCATGTAAAACAGACATTTAATGTAATTTGGATTTTATAGATATGTTCCCTTTTCTTTACCTGATCTGTAAGGCAGCCGCTTAAGTTCATCATCGTCAGTAAGGAGTTCGTTCTGAGAAATCACAATTTTGTCCTGTAAGAAGCAGACATGGAATTAGAAGGAATTATCTGATGGTATTTATGTGTTCTTTAACTTGAGCAGCTGTATTGTCAATGACCTGTACAACAGGAAAAGATTGGTTCAAGCTCCTTCTCACATGTTATTCCACTCTGCTTTCAGTTTTCACTTTGAAAATGCTCTAACTTCCTGAGCTGATGTGGCAGCTGAGATCTTTACTGCGTACGTATGAACTTATTTCAGTATCTATCCCCCAGAATTTCTCAGTTCAGGCTATCAGCAATGACTTTTAATTATTTATTTTGCTAATCTGGTTACTGACATGCTGGACAGAGCCTGCAGAGGCAACATTTACCTTTGTGGACAGGTAAATTAAAGCACTAAGTGATGTCTCAGAATGAGAATATCCAGACTTTTCATATACAGCCATTAGGGTTCCATTGTGTGGCAGGATGGAACTCTGGAGGAAAACAGTGAAAAAGGAACTCTGTGTCAGAATAACAATGATTTGTAGAATAAAGTTATATCATAGGAAGTTTGTGTTCCAACTGGAAACCAAAGACAGGCTAAAATAGATCCATGTGCTATTTTGTATTTCTAGACTGCAGGAAATTACCTTCATCAGAACATAGGTGCAAACCCCATGGAACCTGTATGATCTCGAATCAAACGTGGTAACAAAGGAGCCCCCTTCCAGTGAACACCTTCCAGGGCAGGGCAGGTCTTTGCAGTTCCATTGACCCATCATACATTTACTGAGGAGAACAAGAAAGAAACAAGGTTGTTCTCATACTAAGACACTAATTACCAGCAGAGGATTCAATCCCCGTGTCTGGAGGTTTTGCTGTAGCTGATCAACAGGCAAAATGGTTTAGGGAACAGAGTGTAACATATTTAGACATTCTGAACTTTCATTTCCACTGTCTTGAGATTTATTTCTTTATGCCCTAAAAACTCAGCTACTTCCCAGCAATGAAAGGTTTCTTTTGTATTGCTTTTCCCCTTATACTTTCTATGCTTTGACTTGCCTTGTCTATGTATTTCAGTCAAAGGTCCCTCACCTTAACTCAAAGTTGCTGAACTCTTGTATGGATTGTCAGTAAACTTTCCTGAATAGATTAATGGTGAAAAATGCATTTACTGTTACAGTTCTGAGAGTCAAATTCTGTAATTTATCCTTTATTTTATTAGAATTATAATAGCAAGAGAAATAGCAAACAAATAAAGTTATTCTGCTTTTTTGTTTGAAAAAAAAATCCAAATCTAAAAAATACAGTCGTAAGTAATTATATTTTTTTGTGGCAAAACAAGTTTCATTTTCAGAAAGAAAATCTTAGCAGAAATGCTGAGATTACCAGAAAGAAATCGTGAATACAAAGTGTGTGTTTTGTACTAATTTCACCTCCGTTTTTCACAGAGGAACTAAAAATGCAACTGTTTTGAGGAGTCTGAAGGAGTATTTATATTTGTGCAAGTTAATCAGGAGATGAGACGTGTACATCTTCAATTGCAGATGTAGGATTTGTGTCACTCAAACAAGGTGGCCTCAGAGATGTTATGACACCCTCTGAAGATCTGGGTTAAATTTTCCAGCAGCTTGGTGAGGATCCTCTCCATCTTCTCATGAAAGTACCTGCTGCTACTCACCAGGTCCTACATGCTGCTTTCATGGTCTCACCAGGAGCATATGTTTTCCCATTCAGCATACACGGGCACTGCTCAATGTGAACACACGTCTTATTCTTTGAGATGTCATCAAGAACAGTTCCTACCAAAGAAAATGAACAAATAAATAGATTTCCACATCCTTACTTAGCACTAAAGGCATTATAGCTTCACTGCCTTCCAAAACCACTTTGAGAAGGCTATTCTTGCACAGCCAGCACCCATACTTAAAAGATAGGATGTGCAGGACATTTTCTCTTAAATAAAATGAAACTGACCCTTTCCAAGTGAAAACAGCTTTTGGCTACTTTGTTATATGAAAGTGCAGACAATTGTCTTCCTTTGAAATTCAAACTTAATTCGAGATAACAGTAAGTGTGAATGTTGTTCAAATTATTTTTTTTCCTTTTTGCTAGGACACTAATTAAGTTGGGAATTTCGAAGAATGGACATGTTCCATTTCCTAGAGTCCCAATTCTAGTTATAAATACATAGCTTACAGCACATAACTTTTGACTACTATAAAATTTCGCAGATATTGTTGTAAACATCCACAACACAGTAACCTTGGAGGATATTTCGGTTCTGAAGTGTCAATCATAGAATCATAGAATGTCAAGGGCTGGAAGGGACCTCAAGAGATCATCATCAACCCCCCTGCCAGAGCAGGATCACCTAGAGCAGATCACACAGGAACGCGTCCAGGCAGGTCTTGAATATCTCCAGAGAGGGAGACTCCACAGCCCCCCCGGGCAGCCTGTTCCAGTGCTCTGTCACCCTCACTGGGAAAAAATTTTCCTTATGTTTACAGGAAACTTCCTGTGCCTCAGCTTCAACCCATTACCTCTTGGCCTATCATTGGGCATCACGAAGAAGAGCCTGGCTCCATCTTCCCGGCACTAACCCCTCATATATTTATAAACATTGATTAAATCAGCCCTTAGTCTTCTTTTCTCTAAGCTAAAAATCCCCAATTCCCTCAGTCTATCCTTGTAAGAGAGATGTTCCACTCCCTTAATCATCTTTGTAGCCCTGCACTGGACCCTCTCCAGCAGTTCCATGTCCTTCTTAAACTGGGGGACCCAGAACTGGACACAGTATTCCAGATGTGGCCTCACTAGAGCAGAGTAGAGGGGCAGGAGAACCTCTCTTGACCTACTAGCTACACCCCTTCTAATACACCCCAGGATGGCATTGGCCCTCTTGGCCACAAGAGCACACTGCTGGCTCAATGGTCAGCCTCCCATCAACCAGGACCCCCAGGTCCTTTTCCCCTTCACTGACTTCTAACAGCTCAGTCAAGAAACGATGCACATTATAGTCATCATTTCAATTTATTCTAGGAACTTCATCCTGAACTATTTTAAAGGAATTTTTACAAAATGCCTATAATATTGCAGAACTTCTCTGAGGTATGCTGCCTCTTGATATGCCCTGAAAGAATAGATATCTGTTTGCAGTGGGAAATTAATTAAGCTTTTTTTTGGTGTATATTATAATATAGAACTTTAAGCAGGCAGCATATAGTTATCCCATCATGAATAACAGTCTTTTGAGGAATATGTTTTAACAGGCCTGTTCTTGCAAATAGTGACCGAGGATCTTTAAGGACCATGACTCTTCAAGACTCCAGTTGCATTGTGTTACCCAGGAAATGGCAGTCTGTCCTGATTTCACTGGGACATAATCCCAGCCCAGCCATGGTATGCAGGCTGTTAGCAGAGTTTGGAATCAGCCAGGGCAGCTGACCTGAGATGGCTCCAGGTGTATCCCACACCATAGATACCGTGCTCAGTATAAAGGGAGAGGTTTCCTGAAGACGGGGGCTGGTCTTCCTCCTCCTGTTCCTTCTCCTCCTCCCCATCCCTGGAGGGGCTCACCCACCATCCTGCTCCTGAGGAAGCTTTCCTCTTTATTGTGAGCACTCATTGGAGTGAGTATAATTTTGTTTACTTTATATTGGTATTAGATTGTCTGTTTCATTAAATCAGTTTTCATTTCAGCCTGTGGGTCTGCTCTCCTTTGCCTGATCCCCCTTCTTTTCTGGGGAGGGGTCACCAGGTGATAGGCCATCTGCTATGGTTTAGCCTCAGACACAGCTAAATATAGATCCTATTCAAACAGCACAGTGCCCTGAAATGCAGTGCCAGTTCATGAGTGAGAAGTCTATTCCACTTGGATGGATATATCCCCAAAACATTTGTCTGGGCCATTTAAGGTATGATGAATATAGAAATGATACCTTCTGGACAAAAGCAGCCGTAGGTACAGTAACTGGAACAGCTGTACTCTGGGTTGGAACAGGTTTTAATACATGGAGAACCACATTCCTCATAGATTTGGTTAGCAGAACATTTTCCTACAGCTGCAACAAACAGTGAAAGTGTGAAGTTTTTCTAAGTGTAAGCAGAAGAATCTCTCATCTACCAGCTGGGATGGAGAAGACCTTGTGATTTCTGGCACTAACATTTTTTCTCTTGCCTCAACATCCAATTCACCCCCTGACTGTTCACTCTCATATTTACTCTAGCTTCTATTCATTTTTCATTTCATTTTTCTGTTTATTAGAAGCTCCTTTCAGAAGCCTGAAGAATGGCAAGCAGGCCATACTGTACAACCACTTCTAGTAATGCTCTACTGACAATATGACTTGGAGAAAACCAGGCTATTATTTTCTGTGTTTAGTAAGAATTATTGTACAGTTCTGTGAAGGCACACAGAGCCTTATTACTACTATTTGTCTGCATCTATAAAATGCCATGAGGGGTTTACAGGTTTGAAGGATTAAATTCAATTGCAGACCAACCAAAGAATAAAAGGGGTAACCAATTTATGTAAGACAGATAACCTTGGAGGAGAGGAGGGAAAAAAATTGAAATTTTAAAGTGTTGGGGATAATAATGGAGCTTAGCAGGGAAGGTTTTCAGAAAGTATGAGGAAGGAATGAAAGAAAACACAATGTTAAACACAAAACAAACAATGAAGAGTGGCACCAGTAAGTGAAGGTCAAGAGGAGAATAGAATACAGTGCCGGAGATGCAGGGAGGGCAAAACGATGCAAGGTCTCCTAAGTAACAACAGTGAGTCAAGAGACTATGGCAAGTTTAACAATTATTTCAGGGATGTAATTCAACCTAGATGTCAGTATTTCAATGCTAAATAGTAGCCAATCTTAAAGATTTCTGAAGCATAATAAGAGTCAGGAGATAAGGAGAAATATATTCCTGTCAAAGCAATTTATTTTGTGAATTTGCTACCTGTGACCATATATTCCTATAAAGGATAAATAAAAACACAATTAAATGATATGCTTCTGAAGGACTATTTCTTATTAAACAAGGTCATTTTGAAAGCTTCTCTTTTTATAACAACACCACTTTAAGTTACTTTTGACTTTTGTTTACGATCAGCATGTTCTCTTACAAAACAATGAGTCCTGCTACATAAATATACGAGTACAGACTGAACTATTGGATTAAAAAAAAAAAAAAAGCAAAAAGTGAATCAGAACTTTGGTAACAAGCAGGCACTTGAAAAAAATAAAGCGTCGAATCGTGTACAGATAGGAGAGTAATGGAGAGTTTGCTTCTTATTTCCTTCCAACCAGTAGATGTAATTAAGAAGGCTGAGCATCTGTAAATGAACTACTGAAAAATATGTGAATAAAAGGGGCTATGGCAATTGTTAGCAAAAAGGTTCTGAGGCCTTCTAAAAGTTCTCTCTCCTCACTGGCTAATTTGCTAAGTATGATCATGAAAAAACTGTACTAAGAGAGAACAGCCTCCAGCTGGATGTCTGAGAAATCCAACAGTTTCCACTTGGTGGATGTTTCTTTCTTTTACAGTCACTGATCTAGACATAGGAGTGACTTTTCATGCTTCCTCTTTCTCCTTTGAGGTTTCTCCTCCTGAATTCTTTACCAAAGACCACTATTATTCTCTAAAGAAAAGAATTTCTGTGATTCAAGACAGTGAAGACTATTCTGATTTAAATTCCAGTTAATCCCCATTTTCCCTCTGTGTAAAATGCAGCATGGTATGTGATATATAAGTATGATCTCCTATGAATGAAACATTTGAACTCACAGCAAAAGTTCTCAGTTCTCCAGTTGAACACCATTTGATGGGACATAGCACACTGCCTTGAATACTCTGAGAGCGTAGAGCAAGTGCAGTTGTTTTGTCCTGGCTCACTGCAGTCCTGCATATCAAGCTGGCAACGAAGGACAAACCCATCCTTTGGCACACTGCAGGTTGGTGACACCAAGTTAAGCAGCTGAGAGCAGATCTTGGCCTAAATAACAAGAGAAAAAAAAAATTGTTTCTAGTAGGCTTTTCCCCCATGTACTATCACATTATTATCACTGCCATGGTGCAGTAAAACCAAGAAAATCTTGCTTACATATTTATTTTGAGGAATGGTGGCAATTGATATCTCCTCAGACAGGCAGATCTCTGATGGGTCATCCATTTTTTGTAATGCAGCGAATTTATATGTATCCAGCACTTTACCTGTAAATTGGAGTGTTATAATTTGTCAGGAAAATGGCCACGTGGATTCATTTACTTGTTGCTGTCATGTAGCAAAACTCAGATTCTACTATTTGACTCTGAAAGTTCCTACTAACTGATCTTCTTGATGATAGCAACTACCTCCTTTGCCCTTTACCTGGAGTGTATTCAGTAAAGCAGACTTTTATCACCTTGGTAATTTCTCTGAGCTCCTTCCTAATCTATCCCATCTACTATCTTACATGCTATCAGGTGCTGCTTTTTCTGCCTGCTGTATTTTCTTTTGCCAGCTGCTAATTTATGCTTTCTCCTTATCCCCTGTTCTTATATTTTCCCCTACATGGGTTAAACTCATCACAATTCCAAAAATCTTGTAGACGTTTTAGAACTCTTTTCCTCTGGTGTTTTTAAAAACTGCCTCTGTCTGTGTGGATCTGAGATTAGTTTACTGTGTAATTTAATGTCTCCACCCTTGCACTGTAGTTCAGATTAGCAGTGTGCTTTTAAAGCAGATCTTCCAAACATTCCTGCTCTGTATAATTCGATTTCCATTGAGGACTGGTCTCGGCATACAGAGTTCCTTTAAGATGAAACCAAGCCAGAAGATGTGCTCCAAGAGCATATGTAATGAGCTCCAACTGCTAATGGGCATTATTAGCTTATGAGACCAGATTAGAATGACTCCTAAAAAAACCCTTCCAACTACATATAGTGCAGCTGTCAAGTCCTCAGCATCAACTCTTTTGTTCTGAAGATCCTTACTGGGGCATGCTACTTTTTAATCTTCTTGTCCACTATATTCTTTTTATTCTATCTTCATTTGTGCTTCTGCCTAAAGTCATTTCTCTCACTGTGCCATGCTATGAACCCAAACTGCCCTGAATGTTGAGAGTGACCCTCATCACTTGTTTCTAAAATGTGAGAGTTCTTACCACCTCTCTGAGAAACCCACAGTACTATCATCATAGCAAACAATAGTGTGTAGCACAAGCATGTGACAAGGACGTTGGTGGCCCATGGGAGTGCTTCTCTTCATCCTGACACTGAGCAGTCAGAGCAATGTTAGTACAGTATTAAATTTCCACCTTGACTCAGTTTAACTCGTTCTTCTCCCATCTGACCTGTTCTTAGCTCTTACCTTCACTCACAAATTCATTCAATTCATAACCATCATAATTTCCACACATTCCGCAGATTTTCCCCATATATTTTTTTTCTGTCAAAACCTAAAATAAAATATAAGCAAAACACTTAAAAGGGTCACCCTAAGTAAAATTATCCATACCTTTCTCAAACAAATTCAGTTCAAGGATCCAACTGAAGGTGATCCTTCTCGTCCATTTTAGTGACTTGACTGGAGGAAAATTTTTGGAAGCAGTATCTTATTTTCCCAAGAGGCAAATAGTGATTGTTGCAATTTTTTTTTGTGTGACAAAAGAATAAGATTCTAAGACATTTACAGAGAATTGAGAGGGAAATAGAAAAGGGAATGATGCTGTTTCCTTGCTCATATCTTTGTTGACAGACCATGAATTTCAGGTTTGTTCTCTTAAGAAATTGAAGGTTGCAGGAAGAAAATGTGTTTTCAGAGGAAGGTTATTCACTTATTTATTGCTCTGGCAAGTAAAGCAGTAATATTACTACTGGCTACAATCAAGGATTCATTATGAAAACCTTACATCAGAGGAAATAATCTGACTATACGTAGGATAGAGTGTGTGACCATCACAGCAGCATTTTCTGTTACATATCTGATAGTAATGCTGGCAAATCTCCCAGGCAATTCATGTCATAAGTTCCCTGTTTTTAGCAAACTTACTCATTTACTCAGTGCCTTTTGTGGCATTAATATCACAGGCGATGCTGAGAAAATGTATCCCCTTCTCTAAAATATATCCAGGATTTTGGAGGGAAACAGGAAAAGATTCAGAGAAAGGAAAGCAACAAAGGAGCTGGTAGGAGCATCATGTGTTTGAAACCAGAAGATGTCCAGGGGAAGCACAGTAGAAATTACAAAACTATGGCATATGCTATTCAGTTCTACACAACTTTAAACAATGTAATCATCCCCTCAGAAAAACATCGTAGCTGCTGGAGTAGCCTGAGGGAAGTTTAAAATCTGTGAAAATGTCCACAGATCTCAAAGTTGGTGGCTTCAGTTAACTACCAATGCTGGAACATGGAGGTATAAAAAACCAAGTGGTTTATTTTAAGAGGAACGGACAAAGCAGAAGAGGAATGGATGAAGCAGGAAAAGAATAAGTAACCAAATAGGAAACACATACAAAAAAACCCCAATTAATTCTAAAGAGATCTTGTTGTTCCACTGAGTCAGTGAAACTTTTCTATTCTACTTTATGAAAATACTCTACACACCATGAGATAGTCATCGTTGTTCCACATGACAACCAGCTCCATCTCCATCAGCTTGGCCACCAGACGGATGTTGCGTCCATAAGGTGCTATTTGGATCCCATTGCTGGTGTAAGGCAACTTAACGACACTAATGAGGCAAGAAGAGACACTGACCTTCTCATACCAGTTTTATGCAGGTATTAGTTACCTTTTTTGAATATAATTCACATACAATCTCAGTACTTGCAGCAATATGAAACAGATTTTTTTTTTTTCCTCTGTCACTGTAACATTTCAAGACACATTACAATTGCTGTTGATTGAAAAGCACTGTCAGAAGTTTCATAGAAAAATCACCAGGAGATGGTTGCATAATGATTGTATCAGTGAAAATAATCTGCACAGGACTTGGCATCACTTGATTTGGTTTTGTTAGGGTGTAGCTATATATAAAAATATATATTTTATATATATATATATTTCAAGAGCCTGTAACAGTACAGTTTGTGTGGTAGAACTATTGCTGAGTATCCTGAAGAGCTTCTATAGACTACAGCCTGTTAATATAGGAGTTATTGCTATGACTGAAAACTGACAAGGTGAGAGAAACCCATAATGGGATTGTTGTAGCAGAATTAGGTTGTCATCCTTATGGCTGAATTCTATTATCAACATTAAAGAACAAATATATACTGCTAAGTACTCAGTAAATATGTGCTATAATCACAGAAAAATTGCTTGCAAGGAACGTTCTGAAGTTGCCCAGGTCAACCTTCCTCTTGAAGCGGGGCTATGTGCAACATTAGGCCGGGTCAGTCACGGCATTTGGTTCTTCGGAATGTAGGATAAAGACTTAAAATGTCAATCTTTGGGTTAGGCCCATGGATTTCTACAGTTTTCCTGGAACATAAACTAATAAAGGAAGTTTTTCTAAACACAGTTTGCTGCATTAAGGTATAGCTGCCAGTGGCCTTTTGTTGTGACGGTTATTTTAAGTATGATAAGATACAGACAACACACAGTCACTTATTTCCCGTATCCACATGTGCTCACAGACAAAAATTCAACAGTGTCTGTCTGACAAAAATGCTGAAAACTCTGGAGAAATGTTCTTGTATGAGAATAATTTGTCTAGAAGAATGAATGATGTTTCCCATCAGTGTAACTCAGCTGTTTTCTGGACATAGTAAACCTTGGAATAATGTGAACAGTCAGTGGTCTCATACACAAGGACTTCTTTGTAAGCCCCTCCAATATTTCTGTTGGTTGCATAGTTCAAGGTTTCTCTTACACCTTATAGATGTGTTATCTTGAGTATAGAGGATTCAGAGTTACCTAAATCCCAAATCAAATGAATTCAAGTAAAAAACAGGAATTTCAACTGATATCTGATAATGGGCATAAGCTTCTGTGCTTGTAGTAGAGACAAGCGTAAGCAGATGGGTAGTATCTAGGAGACTGTAGTTTCAATGTTTTGGGCTGAGAAGGTCAGTTTAACCTTTTGCCTGCACAAATGTACTCAGAGCTTGATTCAAATAACTGTAAATGAAATTGTCTACAGGCTGTGAATGCTTGATAGGAAGAAAGGGGAGTAAAGTCCAATTAGGTGTGCTAATCTCCCTAACTTAATTCATTTGGGATACAAAATAGTCTTCTTTAGTGCAAATGCTATATAACTCCTTGCCTTCTCCAAACGCTTTTCCCCACCGTTCATCGTAGAATCTTACCCAACATTCCTGACAGAGATGGTGCCTTTCTCCACAATGACAACAGAAGGTCCCAGCTCAATAATGATTCTTGCAATTTTTTTGTCCAGCCCACGGCGGAACTGAATGTTGAAGTCTGGGCTGGTTTCATCACATACAGTTGCAAAGATATAGTTGCAGGTGCCAGTGAAGTCATACTGGTATTTGTCAAAGGTTGAAAAATGCCCTCCACCCCAGGTAGAACAGGAATCCTTGCTCAGAACTATAAAAGTGAAAGACAAAAATGGATTTAGGTCTCCTGACATCATATTTGCTCGTTCTGCTTGACATTTCAAATATAAACAGTAGGCATAGCGAGTAAGTTTCTACTCAGATTAATTATGTAAACAACATCCTAGCCATGTTTATTTGTAACCTCAAAATGTTATCTCAAGCCAGGAAGTGAAACAATCATTGGAGTCGCAGAAATATTCTTATTTATTGTAAGCAGAGGAGAGCTTCCCAGCCTGGGAAACACCCTTCCATCTTCCTTATGGGGAATATAAAAGTTTCCCTTCTTTCTTCAGTCTGGCTGACCTGTTTGCAAAGGCAACAGCTTGCTGCTGGAGAGACCTTCAGCACCTCAGGCATGACCTTTACAAAGTCATCTGTGGCATTACTGAGTCACGATTCATTGCACAGTCAGATAATTAGATAGCCAAAGACAGTCTTCAAAGCCCAGCTTGTCAGTGTTTGTGTGACAAAGTTCCAGCCAGCTTTCTAAATATATGGAGTGTTTTCATCAGCCTTTGCCTTTTAAAAAGGAATCGCTTCTCATCTGAGTGGAGAGATCTCCGGAGGGTGAAATGAATCATAAAACAGAGATACAACTCCAGCACTTGATGTTAGCTATTTCTATACCTACTTAAAGCATTTGAACAATTCCTCTGAGGATGCTAGAACTACTGAAGTAAGTAGAATGTGTTCCTGGTTATAGATTTCCAGACTCACATCGTCACTTTTCATTTTTTAATTATATTTGCTTATGGAGTTATATGGAGATCACGTTTCTTACTTTGTGCTTCTAAGATGTATTCTGTCAGCTAAGTTTGGCAAAGTCTACCTGCAATTTATATTCACTGCTTTAAAGCCAAAACATTAATTGTTTGGGGTTTTTTTTAACTCTTGAAGAGTGAGCAAATGACTACAGTCAAAAATAACAAAGGGGAATGCCAAGAGCTCCAGAAAGCTTAAAATTAGATTATACATTTGCTTTTTGAGTTCAGTGTTATTAAGTGCTATCTGGGGGTTTTCTTTTGTTTATGTCCATGCCGTATGTTGTAAGAACAGACAGAAGACAAATTTGCTGATGAATATTTCTTTTTTTTTTTTTGGCTGATCACGAGTATGCAACAATTTTTACCTTTAGGATGAGCTTCATAGAATCATAGAATTGTCAGGGTTGGAAGGGACCTTAAAGATTTCTGGTTCCAACCCCCCTGCCATGGGCAAGGACACCTCCCACTAGACCAGGTTGCTCACAGCCCCATCCAGCCTGGGCTTCAAAACTTCCAAGGATGGGGCTTTGACCACCTCTCTGGGCAACCAATAGCTTTTCCGTGTTTATGCTGAATGAGAATTCACCTTATTCAAACCAGTTGCTGCTGCTTCTGCCTAAAGGAATCCTTCTCATGATAATAAGTTTGCATTTTATATCACTCTTTCTGTTCTGCACCTCTGCATTTCCTCCAAACTAGATTAAGAATTTCATTGTCAGTCACTGAAATGAAGCAGCTTTTGGAGTACACAGAGTTGCTTTAACTGTATGTGACAGAACAGTACAGACTTTTAATGTAAAAAATTAAGATGGATTACTAGGAAGAATGGATGGGACAGTCTGTAATGAAACCAGGACAGTCTGTAATGAAACCAGGACAGTCTGTAAATAGAATGTGATAGAAAAATTGTTCAGAATTCTGAGACCGATAACCATATTTATTTTAGAAAGGATCTCATGAAAATGGTGTGTTTTCAGAAGCATTATAGCCTTCTGTCTCCTGTAAAATGCAGTATATCCTGTTGGCATGATGACACTTATTCATTCTTGTCATGGATGTGGAGAGCTAAATGTTTAACAAATGAAACTTGAACTGACTAGTCGGTGCCTCTCAATTCTTCAGAAAAGAACATGTGAGAAGTTGTATTGGTTCTGACCAAGGGTTGATGTACCTTGATATTTTATTTCCAGCAGTGATCACTAAGAAACTATCCAAGGAAAGGGTACCATCAGGTCAAGCACATGTCCTTCCTTGGATCCCCTCTCAGTCTCCAGTTATCTTCAATTTTAGGGATTTTGTGAGGCTATTGGGATTTATCTGCTTACCCACTTTTGGCTTCCAGGTGCTTGAACCAGAGTGAAATTTCTTTGTTACAGACAATACCATAATTTCTGCTGTCAAAAGTCATCATTTTAATTGTGGGTTAACGTTTTAATGGCTTAGGAGTTAAACTACCAGAACCAACAATCCCTTCAGCTGGCACAGTCAGGAGTTGAAGCAGAGATCTATCCATACTCTGACTCCTTGTTGGCTGCTGGCTATAAATTTGAGGAAGAAATACTCCATATCCTGATCTTTCACTTGCATATACATTTGTGTCTAGGTTTAGAGACCTGGGCTCTATGGGGAATCAGCTTTATTCCATTTCCTGGATTTTGCAGCACCAAAATAATCCATTTCCTATATTCTTAGATAACAATAGGCAGTAATCTGCAGGAATGAAAATCAGACAGATGACACAAATGACCTCAATAGAAAATTTCTAAATGTGGAAGGCTTCTGAACTGCTCAGAATTTCTATCCTTAGGCATCAAAACCTCAGCGTGGCACATTAAAGCACTTTCCACTTCAGTGTAAAATTCACCAGAGCGAGACAACATATTTTACTGTCCTCTTAGGGGCAAACTCTTCCTTCAGAATTTCTAAACCTGATACTTTAAAAAGTATATTCCTTGAGGCAAGGCCTTGGTTTTGTTATGTGTTTTGTACAGTGTCTTCTGCAGTATAGAAGTGATGTTGAATAGAGTTGTTACTCATAGTTGCAACATGAGCATTAAATACCACTTACTTCTTTGCAGAGATTCTTTCTGTTTCTGGAGAAAAAAGTGGGACCAGTAATTTCCTTCAAAAGCTGTGAAAGGAAAAAGACAACAGGAAGAAGTTATCCTCTGAACGCAAGGAAGTTGGACATTTGTGGATTTATTTACTTATTTTTAAACATGGTACAAGTCAAAGCAGGGTCAGCACGTACGAGTTGTGACCTGCTACACAAGAGTGGATGGAAATTATAGTAGAAAACCACATAGTTCAGCTTGTAATACACAGTTCTTCTGTGGGTGGGGAAATGTTATCAAAAGCTGCCAGAAATCCTATGCAATAGGGGATTTCTTTCATTTAATCCTCAAATCCTATGTTCCTTGTTAAAAAAAAAGGGGGGGGGGATACATATTTTCTTATATTTTTGAATTCTTATTCCACCCCCTGGGTAGAAACAGTGGAGTAAACAGCCCAAACTGGGAAAATGTGGAGAAAAGTGATGTCCAAAGTGTTCTTCACAAGGATCATGGGATCTGTAGCTGAGGAGTCGGAAACACCCAGGTTCAGTTGTTGCTTCTTTGCTTCTGCTACCCGTGTTAAGGCAGAATGATGAAAGGTGATCCCTGCTCTCTTCCACACACCTCTTTACAAAGCCTGATTATGAGAAGTCAAGGAATGTTTAGTAGATGTGGAGTACAGTGTGATCCCTCTTCCATCACAAACCTGTCACGGTTTAGGGTCAGGGCAGCCCACCAGACCTATCACAGATGCTCTCTGTTAACCTCCCTCCCTCCCCAAAGGGGAAGAGAAAGGGAATAAGGGAGAGAGACTGAGTGATGAGAAAATGAAACTAGACCAGCTTTAACGAAAATAATAATAAAAATTGAATATATACAAATATGTACAAACCCAGTATTGAACCCAAATATCCTGTAAAAAACACATAATTCCCTATTATAGGTTTAGGATCTTTTGCAACAGACAGAAAGTTATGGCAGAAGGTTTCTTTAATCACATAAACCAGGCCAAGTCTATGTATGTATGTGTGTGTATATATATATATATACACATACACATACATTACAGCTCTGAGATTTTCTTGCTTCCTTACTCTTCTGAAAGGAGTAACATCCCCCAGGGAGCTCAGCAGCTGTCACAGGCTCTCCAGCCAAGTCCACACTGTGATGCTGAATGTGAGGTAATGTTTGTCCTGTGGTATCTCAAGGGTTGTAGGAAAACAGGTGAGGTTCTGCCAGGTATGTGAGGCTAGATAAAGGTACTGGAGGGCAATTTGGAGAATAAGAGTTTTATCAGATGCCTTTGCTTTGGATCTGAGAGCCAGACATCTCCAACTTCCCTGTCAGTCTATGCCTCTGTTCTTCTCTGAAATAATACTTACTGAAAAAGATGTTAACTGGATAAACTAATCTAGGTTTTTGAGAGAAAAAATACTACACTGGGGAATTATATACAATGAATATCTAGGCAGAAGGAAAAAAAATCAAGGATATAAATTCAGAGACAACTGTTCCCACCCCAACTGTTGTTCTAATTGCTTTAAATGCATTAATCTCAGCCAGCTGTCTAAAGCTTTTTAACAGGCTGTGAAAGTAAATACAAATTTTCTGAGTACAATTTGACTTGCAAAATACGTGTCTAACATGGAATAAATGGATTATACACAGGAATTTTATTTCTCTCCTTTGGTATAAAGGAAACCTTAGGTGACTCTCTGCAGTGTAAAGTGCCAAGGCAGAAGTTCGGGGAGATGTATTCCCTCTCTCCTTCTTCCTAGACATTGTGCCCATTTCAGTGGGACAGTGCTCTACAAACCAAAACTGAAACTCAAGAGTACAACGTAATGTAATTTGTCTCAGTTGGAGTAAGTTACCAACACTCATCAGAAAATCATTGCAGATCCTACTCAGGCTGCCTTGTCCTCTGTAATTAGTCAGCACTGGACAATAATTGTTTCAAACCTTGACAGTGTTTCGGTACAACCTCCATGGTCAGCCTGCAACTCAGCAGGCATCTCCAGAATACAGAAGGCTTCTTCCTCCGTCTTTCCTGGTGAACCTTCTGTCACAGTAAGCTCACCATAAGTAAACAGGAGTAGAGTTGGTTTGTGTGGCTATTGACCTAATGCTCTTCATACCTAGAGCTGCTGCTGCCTTGTTTTGAACCCCTTGAATTTGATATCTCCACTTGTTCAATCATCTATTCTTGTTGGTTTAATAGTTTCGCAGTTGCTGCAGTTTAACACCAAACTACAAACACTACGTTAATGGGATGTGAGTGTGTGTAACAGCTGCCTTCAGAAGGTAAGTGTTTTGCAGGAATTGTAGATATGCCTAAAATGTTATTTCAGGTGATACCTATCTTGGAGAGCTTGATGTAAATATTTATATGGACAAATATTTTAGATCAGATGTTTTGTTTTACAAAGCCTGTTTGTAAGCTTTTCAACCTCCATATTCACAAGTCTAAACATGCCAAACAGTCACAAAATGTTACAAATACTCCTGGTTTAGTGTTTAAATAAAAAAATTGAATGTACTTACACCCTGGATTACATGGAGGTGTGCAAGAGTTATACAGAAAATAACTAAAGATATGAAATGCACTTTAATAATTTGCTTTAAGAATAGCTAGTAAAACAAATACAGAGCCACTTGCTGACTACCTGCCAATCAGTCTGTATCCTGTCAGATCAAGCTATTCAACTAATCCCAGTATGGTAATTATTCTCAGCATTTACATTCTTTTTCTCATGCTTAACCCTGAACAGATTAGTAAAATCATCCTGGCAATGTTATTAACCATTTGCAACCACCTGAAATGGCAGATTGTGTAGATGCAGCAAGTGGTGTGGCCCCCTGTAGAAGTTGCATCTAGCAACCATTCAGGAGTTTTCCACTGGAAAGTCTGTCCTAGTGGTAAAGATTTCTGAACTACGGATATCTTCATTCTGACATTTTACTATTGCTGCAAGCATTCTGATTTCCTTGGAGAAATGGGATGATGCTGAGCTGACATGGAATAATTTTGAATTAGCTCAATGGGACTTCAAACAGGCTTTCGCTTTTCTTAGATAAAGGATATTTAGATATTTACATCAGTAGCTCACCCAACTTTCTTGAGAAATACCTGTCAAAGTGCAGTTTCTGTGTGGTCAGTCTGTCTAGTTCATGACAGCAACACAATCCAGACAGGGAACCTGATTTACTGTGAAGGAATAAATCATTTTGTTCCTATACTACAGTTACTATGAGACATCCCTGTGGGAAAATACATTTTATGACTTCAAAGTATTTCACATTAGCTAAATGAATGGAAACAAAACATTTCCATTTGTTGTAAAACATTGAAATGAAACTTTTGTGTACTTCCAAACAGAAATAATTTAGGATTTCTGCTCTGTAAAGAACTCAGTTTTTATCATCTCATTTGGGACAAAAAGAAATGTCAAAGTCCTGTAAAAGACAAATGTTTTAAAATAAAATACATTAAAAAAAATTGAAAAACAGCAATGGTAGTGCTAGAGTCATAGATGTAATACTAGTAAGCAGGTGCTCATGTTCACGGTGATTTCTCTTCAATATGAAATTATTAACTCCTTTTATCTCTTGCAGAACAAGATGGCTGAACAACATATATCAAGGTAAATTCCTAGTTACATGCTTAGGAAGAAAAAAATATAATGACTTGTACGTCTGGTTTTGGATAAAAATCTCCACTCAGAGTTGTGACTATTGAAATAGATGAAGTAGTGAAGCCTCAATTTAATCAGCATCTCAATAAGATAAAGATAGAACTAACAGTTATAATCTGGTTTTAAACTTCTGTAGGGATATGTGTTTTGTTTTGTTTTTTTAATTAAGGTAATGTATATTTACTGCTTTTCTGGAGTTATCAGGGGAAAAAGGAAATGAGTCTTCCAGTTTGCATCAGATTTCACATCAAATAGATGTCCTGACAATGAATATTTACATTTCTAGTTAGAGACAAATTCAAGGTACTGAATTTGGATACAGTTGGATGAAGAGCAGAATTGGAGTCCTTGCTTTGATTTAACTCATTCTGAAGAGACAAGAATTGGATCTAGAGTTTGAAATAATGAGCATCCTGCAGGTTGTCCAACTTTGGAACGTGCAGATCAACCTCTTATGGTCCAGATACATAACTTTCCTTTTGGTTGTGAACATTAGTATTTACACCAATATATCTACTCATCTAAAATATGAAGTCATGTAGATTAAGAAGTTGCAGGCATCTGCGTTTGGGAATAGGACCCATGTTCAGGTACCTGACTTGATCTTGGCTACAATGGTGTTAATTCAATGAGTGGAGTTACTTCTGATTTATAGCTATATAGCTGAGATTAGAAATTGGCTCTGAGAGTCCACAAAAGGGTTGAGTTGCTTATATTTTGATTGATTGATTTATTTCTTTTTAATGCTACGGTTTAAGTCAATGATTTAAGAGTAATACAAGTCCTCATGCAATTTGAACTATATGGTTCATTAAATGTAGTAAACACAATACAGAGGAAATAAATTGAACATTGTTCAAACTAAAGCAAGTGAAGTAAGCTTTTTAGCAGCCTGCAACCTGTTCTTGAAATCAGAACTGCAACAACTGATAATTACAGTGAATATGCAGAAGAGATAGAAAGAAACCAGTATCTTAAGCAAAGCCAAACCATGGCAAAAAAGAATCACTCATAAAGATTCCATTGAAAGAATCCATTGAAGAATTCTTTGATACTGCAGGAAGAGCAATGAGCAAGAAGGCAGAGTAACTGCAGAGTCAATGAACTTACTTGTCAAGTCAAGTCTTTTAAAAAATTTACACAGTCATCTAATATTCAGATTTATATTGAATAATATCTGGAGGAATAGATTAAGTCATATAAAATTTGTAGACTGGAATCCTTTGCCTATTTCCCAGCACAGGATTCTTTCTATCACATCATTCAACAAAAAAGTAATGCCATCACATAACTCATACTTCTTTTTATTTTTTTTTTCAGGAAAAAGGGTGTGATCATCACTCTACCCAGAAGATTTACGGCTTCCGCAGTATCACTAGAGCACTGCATTATGAACATCTGAAAGATGAAGACACTTGGAAGCTTGGAAACACAAGAAAACATAACTCCCTTTAAAAAGTATTCCCTGTATCCAGGGAGACAGTTTTAGGGAATGATCCAACCATTCAGTAACCAGGTTTTTACAAAAAAAACCAACCCAAGAACAAATAGTTCTCTTTCAGTCATGTATTTATTAAATATGACTTGTGTTTTAAGCTGCACTGAGGGAGAAGAAAATCTGTAAACTTAATTCTGATGGTCATGAGCAAGGAGAGCAAGACCTGAACCTCATGTGTTGTAATATTACAACAGAGTCACCCACATGGATTCAACACATGCTCATTTTCCTTGGAATCATACCCTAAGAGGAAGGCAGGCAGCTTGGACTTACCGGCAGATCGCAGAAAACTGCAGAAGATGAGTAGGATTATTGTTGGAAACATGATGCATGCCCTAACTGGAGAGGCTTTTTTCCCCAGTTCTCTCTGTTCCAAAAGGGCAGAGCTGCTGCCACCACTTTCTCGGCTTAGCTCTTCAAGCTTGGATGCTTTATATATATAGAATTGCACTGCCCTCCGTCATTCCCATGGCTTTCAGAAATTGCACCAGCAGGGTACCCGCCAAACAGGATCTCCTCTTTATCAAGTTCAACACACCTAAATGCCATTTAAAAAGAAAAGAAAAAAAAAAAGAAAACACCAACCTCCTCCAGTTCGTTATCATTCTTATAAGGTTTTTGTAACGGCCTCTATTTGTAGCAGCTCAAACATATTTAACTTGATTTGCTGAACAAATTTGGGATTATACCCAAAAGTAATGTGCAAAAAGACAAATAATACACATATACTGATAGCTGATAAGAAGAATATTGGACCAGTGCACAAAGTGGAAAAATGAAATGCAGGAGTTTTGGAACTGCTGGAAAGAACAGATGGATTAAGGATGTGAAGGCACCAATGAAGAGAGATGCAAATCTCATTTTTAATTAATTCTTCTTCTGTTCACTTTCATTTGCTCTCCGGAGCGATTGTGTTTGTCTCTCTCCCTTGGATGACTTTTTCAGAAAAGTGATGAACTTTGCCTCACTAAAAAGGCTCCTGCCCTGAGTTTGCAAGGGAGCTGAGCGAGCTCTTGCCCACACCTCAGCAGAGCCAAAGGCAACGCATATGGCAAAATGGGAAAGGCTGTTGCACTGTGGTGCTTTGGCAGCTCTGACAAGTTAATCTCCACCTTCTCACCAACATCCCCAAAAGATTAATTCCCTTTCTGTTACAACCCTCAGATCTCTCCACATCTGAGGCGAGAAACATTGAATGCACTGGATGCGTTCACTGCATCCCTGTCACCCCTGAGCTGATGTGATACTTTACTTGCTTGATCCTGTCATTTTTCACTAGCACAGTAATTACTTATGGAAAAAATAGTCTAATTAGAAGACAACTTTCCCCCATAAAACATAAAAGGTATGGATTGCTTCTTCATATTATTCTCTTCAGCCTTTCCTGTTACACCTAGGCAGTGCTTATTCTATGTAATTCATTACTTTCCTAGATTCCTATTGTTTTGTGCATCTCTGATATTGTTCCTTTGCTTAAAAACTGGCTCCTCACCGTATTCTTAGTTATCTGAGTGGTGGAAAGAAGCACAGGAGAGACAGTAACCATCTGTTAGTGTCATTTCCAGTCCTGGCTGGACAAAAAGTAATTGATAATAGAATTGTGACCTTAAATTCCAAAATTTCTGTTGAAAATTGTCTGCACCTGCCTTATAACAAAACTAAGCGAGTGAACAAAATCAAGAAAAGTCATTTTTGGTGCAACAAAACATCTGTTCAGTAAAACCCCGGATATTTAAGAAAGACTTTTACATGAAGTATTTGACCACATCTACATATAGATCATTAGCATAGCACGTGGTTGCAAGGGGATTGGGAACACTCAGTATTAAAATCCTTCACAAGATGAGAACAAGCTCATCACCTTTGACTTTGTCACACTTGAAGAATCATTTTTTTTTAGTTTACAGATCCTTTTCACAGATTTCACCTTAAGGTAGTTAACATAACTGGAGTTTTAAAATGAAATGTAATAATGTGTGAATTACCACTTGACTCCAACATTTAAATCTTGTTTGTGACTTTTATGTAGCTCCCTTCTGGAATGCAGGAGTTCATATAATTTAAAACAACAACTGCTAGGTATTTATTTTCATTTGTTACATATTTACACAGTCTTTCTGTCAAGCAGTAATAAATGAACCCAGCTGATATCAATGAGCATTCTATTGCTTGCTCATTTCCAGAGCTGGGCACTTGAAAGTACTGGTTTTGTTACCAAAGGTACCAGACTGACACCTGATGGAACTGGTACCAAAGATGGTACCAAATCCTTTACATACCACCTTACAGCTAATTCTCCTCTTCCATTATTATGGCTTAAAGATTTCTTCCATTGCCTTTCTGTTTACCACATCCTTTTATGCCTTTATTATAGGAACTTTAAGAAGAACCTATTAAATGCAAATACTGGAGAAAGTTAATACAAGTACTTATCCAAAATATTGTTGCTTTCAGTTCACTGTATTTGTAGCAATGTTCTTAGCTGACGCTTGTTCTACCTGTGAAGTCAGGATACAGATCTTATCTTCAACTCTCCTGGAAGGAATTTCACTGAATCAGCCTAAATACTTATGCAAGTAACTTGCCATCTTATGATGACAACCAGTGATGATGTAAATACAATTAATCAAAAGCATCCATCCGGAACTTCATTTAAGTCAGGACTCCAGAACAAGAAAAATACATTTGCTGCAGGACTATGAGAAGTTTGCAGAACACAGATAATTATTTTATGTGGAAGAGCTTTGTGAAAAATAGTTTATTCAGTGGTAGGAAGAGAATGATGCCTCTAATTAAGGGGTTTTTTTTTTCCATGTCATAATGATAACTCATTTAATAACATCATTAACTGTCAGAAACTGGCATTGTACAGGTAAGCAGAGATTACCAGTAAAAGTTTCCCAGTATTTAGGTATAGTTTACTTCCCAGCATTGTATATATTTCTGGAAGACTTTGAAATGTCAAAGATATTTATGTTTAGCCAGAAATTCTGCGTATTGAGCCACCTTAAGTAACAGACCATCTTTCACCATTTACTTAATCTAGGAAATTACAGGTATATTAATTCTAGAATATTCTAATGCTTTTATGAAGATCCCTAAGAAAACACACCACTTCAGTAATATACTCTGTCTTTGTGTATGATTCAGCAGCCTTGCATAGCTTTGGATAAATACAAACACATCTTTATAAAGAGTCGCATTTGCTCAGCCCCAAGCCTTGGGGGTGTTCAAGTCTTTTCCAACTTTTGAAGCTTGTGCCTCTAAGATTCCTTTGTGCTTTCTGGTATGTGAAGATACTGGCCACAGCTGGATAGCAATCAACAACTTATTTGGTTTTGTTTGTCGTTTTTTTCTTTGAATTCTGATATTTGATTTTCTGTCTTGCTCAACTTTTAAATCATAGTAAGATACAATGGTTTAACATAAGACTATTAAAATTATACACACTTTAACTTCCAAATTATTGTAGATGACTGGCCTTCAAACAAGTGCTTTAGAATATTCATGACAGAATCATTTATGTACAATGCATATAACTTAGAAATTAATCTTTGAAATGCTGATTCAGAATTAGGTAAAACAAGGCTTTTGAATACAACAGGGTTATCTTTATTCTTTATGACTGAGATATTCACTGTGACTGGCAGGGCAACCTCAGTTTCCATCTGCAAGCAAATGGACTGTAAAAATTTGTTATGAAAGTTTTGAATTTCAGGAAAACTTGTGTTGTTTTGTTTTTTGGGATTTTTTTTCATAGGCTGTCTCTGGGTAACACTAATTATTTTCTATTAGCATACCTTAACTATGTGCGTATTTGACCATGTCTGATACGAATACAGATTCCAAAAGAAGTTTGAAATCCTTCAAATATAATATTGGAAAATAGGATTGCCAGAGGGAGGAGATTTCAGGGCGGATTTTATCTAGTATCCACTCCAAAAGAGCACTGCAAATTTGCCTTAGAAATTTCACAGTAGTTATGACAGAATGTTTCCTTCAGTATCTAATCCTTGGGTATCTGGATACAGGTATTTAAATATAAAACTTTGTTTATCAATGTAAATCATGTTTTGTTGCAATGTACAGAAACACAGGTGTTGTTCTGGAGGGTTTAATTTCTTCTTTCACAGTGCATATAGACAAAAAGTGAATAAAAACTAAGAAATGACTAAGAGCACTCATTCACTCTTCTACAAGTACTTTGGTACTAAAATGACTGGAAAGCCAAGTCTTTCCCATATACTTGTTAAGGGAGGTTGGGGGGGGGGGTGAAGTAGAAAATAATTTAAAACACATGTCTCTAAATGCGGTAAAGACTTCATCAATTGGTACTTAACTTTTAATTCTAATTTGCTGAGGACAATGGCCTGAGACCTCCCCGTGTTGGCTGGCTGCCTCTGGCATTCAGTTTGATGAATATCTCTGATACTGTAGCTGTGGGGAGCTTGGAGGGTGTCACTCACTCTTTGTGTCCTGCCACTGAGAAAGCCTGCCACTCCCCCAGCTCCATGAAGCATATCTGCTGCCCTGAAGACAAACTGGGACCCAAGATTTGAACTGCTTCCACAGTAAAATATGTTGGGGGGCAGGGAAGGGGGGGGGAACCTGCACAAACCGCAGTGCTCCCACACAATACTGTGTTGTCCTTCCTGATGGCAAACTCTGCTCTCATCTCCCACACTTTCTTCTCCTGAATTCTGTGTTGTTCATGCTGAACTCAAACTGGTTTGCATTCTGGTCTCTGGAGTAGCCTGGGCTGCACAGTTTATTCTGTAACACTTAATCCTAAATTCTGGTCATTTTAGCTACAGCACTGACAGTAAAAAAAAAAAGAGAATGATACAATTGTGGAAAGAGAAACCATAGAGAGAATGTCTTCTTTATTCATGTCTGTCTTCTGTCTCTTGATGCTTGCTGTCCTGATTTTGCTGGAACAGAATCCCAGCCCAGCTGTGGTCTGCAGGCTGTTAGCACTTCAGAATCAGCCAGGACAGATGACCTGAGATGGCTCCAGGTGTATCCCAGACCAGAAACCTCATGCTCAGTATAAAAGGAGATGTTTTCTGAGGTGGGGGTCTCCTGCTTGGGCTCCTCTTGACTCGGCTCCTCCTCCTCTTCTCTCTCCTGAGGATGCTTTCCTGTTTATTGTGACTCACTGGGCTGAGTATAACTTTGCATAATTTATATTGGTAGCAGTTTGGTTGTTTCATTAAACCCCTTTTCATTTCAATCTGTGGGTCTCCTCTTCTCTTCCCCATCCCTCAGCTGGGGAGAAGTTATGGGGTGATAGAGCAGCTGCTGTTGTTTAGCTCCAGATAAACATAGACACTTGTGTATGACTTTTTAATTAAAAAAGTTTCCCTCAAGCACTGTAACTGTGAACAGAATCTGTGCAGTATTGTCTAAGGCCAAATTTATCTCCTAGGGGTTAAGTAGTCTGTAGAGGAAGTCTTGATTCCTCCAGATGGTATTAGCATGGAGAACCTTTATCTTATAAACAAAACTTTGGGAAAGCACAGGTCAGGTTTTTTTTTTTTAGGTTTTAGACTTTAACAACAAATTGGTATTCCTTTTCTGAGGAAAATTCAGGAATAATCCTGAATTATATGCCAGCAGTTCTCCTGTTCAGTGTGTATTTTGACTCCATGAAATACAGCAAAAGACTGGAAAGCTTTGCATGTGAAAACAGCTGTTGCTCAAATGTTTTTAGCTTAGTTAGAACTCAGTTTAAGTCTCATGAACAGGGAAAAAGCTAAGTTCTCTTCATTGCCATACTTGTAACTGCCATGCAGCTGAGCTAAATCTGTAGCTTGCCATTAATGTTCAAACCAGACTTAGAAAAAATAAATTAATTTTCCACTTGTTACATCATGGCTCTATTAATTTAATAATCAGACAGATTTTATTATCAGGTATAGAATGAAAAGCAAACATATTGTGTGAACCAGGAATCCATTAAGTAGAAGCTTTGACCTCTGCTGGTAAGAAAGTAAAACAAAACCAGTGTTTACACAGATATTAAAATCTGGGAACAGGAAGTCAGTGGCAATTACATGTTTAACTTGCCTTTTAATGTGTGTGCATTTTAGCACAGATAGTCTCCAGTTGATGCTAATACAACATATCTGCTAAGATAATATGGTCGAGCATACACTCTTGTTTACCCTTTATTTGATATATTCTGAACCATTTTCTTCTTTATGCATTTGGTTAACTGGGATTGAAAATAAAAACAAAAGAGATATTGACTTTACCAAATATCTTAGATTTCTGAATCATGGTAGAACAGATCTGAAAAGCATGCCTTTTATCTGATTCTGAAATTTGGAAACCTATTTCCAGTTCTGAAGAAAAAGGGTTATTGGGAGAACGAAGCGAAGTTAAGGATGTAAAAAGCACGAAGGGATTAATGAAGGTAGATTCCATGCATAGGGTTTCAATATGGTTATTTTTCTCATGTCTATAGAGCACTTTATATGGAGCATTGTATGAAGAATATATTCATAGAAATGATATGTTCTCTTGCAGCAACTTAAGGATTTGTAGTGATAGGATGAGGGGTGATGGCTTCAAACTGGAATAGGGTAGACTTAGATTAGAAATTAGGAAGAAGCTCTTCACTACAGGGGTGGTGAGACACTGGCACAGGTTGCCCAGGGAAGCTGTGGATGCTCCATCACCAGATGTGTTCAAGACCAGGCTGGATGGGGCTTTGAGCAACCTGGTCTGGTGGGAGGTACCTCTGCCCATGGCAGGGGGGTTGGAACCAGATGATCTGTAAGGTCTCTTCCAACTCAAGCCATTCTATGATTCTGTGAATCTATGTCAGCACTATGTTTTCTCATAAATATTTAACATTTTTGTCCTCATTTTTCATCCTAATACATGCTACAGATTAAGACCCAAGAGCTCTTTGTTTCTGTGTGTGATTAAATGTAATCGAATCTATAGGTTGTTATCAGTCACACTGTTACAGTGAGAACAGTTTTTCTCATGGGGGAAAAAGCCCAGCTATTTGAAAGTTCTTTGTAATTAAGTGCACATATACTTTTAATACTCTGAGGTTCCCAAGGAATATCAAACATAATGAGGTATGAAGGATCAGTTGGAAAATGAGAACTAAATATTACATTTCTTTTATTTGTCTGTCTCACTTTCCAGGTTTTTAAACTGACTCTAATAAAGCACTGAATTGCTGCATTGTGTGATGTTGATGGATCTTTAATATCTCAAGCTTGCATTTTCTCCCCTTGGGCCAAGGGGTGGGTGTCTTACAGGTAAATGTACAGGACAAATATTAGGAACTATTTCATGCAGCTTAGGTAGGATCCAGACTTTATTTCAGTCCTTACACTTGTCAGTGTGACTACTGCCTTGTGCTCTGTATTAAAGGACTTGCTAAGTCAGTAGTAGGTACTCTCAGTGAGTTATTCTCCACCTTTTTTTACTCTAGACTTTCTTTCCTTTCAGGGACGTATTCCTCTGCTTCAATTATTGGCTTGAAATCTCTAGTTTCTCATTGTTCAGGTTAAGAACAACCAGGGGGAGGAATAACAAAAACATGCATGTATGTTATGCATCTAGGATAAAACATAAGCAAGATATTTGCCAAATATTTTTTCTAAGGTGCAATATGATGATATTTTCCTAAGAAGTCAGATTGTACATTGCTAAATGCATCTAAGATCTGAACCACATAAGGTAGAAGACTTAACTATTGTAACCAGACTCAACGTATTTTCCACCTGCTACTAGTTACTGTGTGTATACATACTGTACAAATATACATGTGTAGATATGATAATACACATACAAACTGGTCTTTTGACCTTTTCTGGCAAGTCTGGAGAACTCTGTCAGGTTTGCTGGCAGTTCTATACAGAACTTAAAATATTGGCCTAATCAAAGCACATAAGGTGTCCCAAAGCAAGTGAAAAGAGTGCAGGGCCAGGTTTTATTTCATTGATGTCATCTGGTATGAAGTTGGTAATTCCATGGGAGTTAACATCGCAGTTCTTCCAAGGCTTGTGACTACCGAGCTGAACGTATATTATATGTAGCTTAGTTTTTCAACAGAATATCAGCAGAGTACTTGCATGTTGATGGTACTGAGGCATATGAGATCTTGAAATTGCCTGTGGGAAACCTGGAAAGTTGAACTGTCCCTGTGTTTACATATTTTTAATTAAACAAGCTGGTGGTTGCTGAAGTCTGTGATAAAACTCTCATGTACTTTAAAGGTAATCTTCCCCAAGGCTCAAAAGCAGTGGAAAATTCGTATCTGTGAAATACCAGAATTTAATGACAATTAAAAAAAAGAAAAAGTAGGGAGGAAACATTAGCTTTCCTTTTATTATCTTTATCTTTCTTCTGCACATTTACAGGCAGAACTCAAATTGTTTTTGCTTCATTGATCTTACCTGAAAAGCCAGAGCTTACAATGTTTGCATATACTCTCATCAATTATTACAACCCTTCACTATGTGGTGGAGTGTGTATGTAAATGTGCAGATTCAAGGAAGTGTCATGTATACCTTGCCCTCATATTGTTTTGGATATTCAGGTATGATAAGAGTCATAGAATGGTTTGAGTTGGAAGGGACCTTAAAGATCTCCTAGTTCTGAATCCTCCCATTGGACCAGGTTGCTCGAAGCCCCATCCAACCTGGTCTTGAATACATCCAGTGATGGAACATCTGAAACTTCCTGAGCAACTCGTTCTGGTGTCTCACCAACCTTGTAGTGAAGAACTTCTTCCTAATTTCTAATCTGAATCTACTTTCTCCCAGTTTGAAGCCATTACCCCTTGTCCTATCACTACAAGTCCTTAAGCTGCTGCAAGAGAATTTATCATTTCTATGAATTTTAGAGTATGTTTGGTGAGGATGAGGGCTTCTCCTGATCCTCTTCCATATCTTTCATCCTGCTCCTGAGGATGCTTTCCTGTTTATTGTGACCAGCATTCACTGGGCTGAGTATGATTTTGTTTATACTGGCATTGGTATTAGCTTGGCTATTTCATTAAATCCCTTTTCATTTCAACCTATGGGTCTCCTCTTTTCCTGATCCCCCTCCTCTGCTGGGGAGTGGTCACTGCGTGATGTAACAGCTGCTGTAGCTTAGCCCTGGGTATGAGCTAAATGTAGACACCTTATCACACAGCATCCTTCATGTGAGTGAAAACCTCCCCCAGCCCTCTTTCCCCAGTTTAATTTGAACCTGAATCTTCTTTATTTGTAGCATACAATTTTGAAGCTCCCTGTTGAAGTATATCACAATAATTGAAAACCTAATAAAACACAAAAGGTCAATAATGTAGTGTATCTAACTGAATTCAGCCATGGGATTGATTTAGTCTTGATTATTCAAGCTTTAGTCTTCATTTTCCTTGAATTCTTTGCTGTAATTTATTAAAAAATGTATATGCTCTGCTTCAAAATCCAGTTACCACTGAGGTGTCAAAAAGCATCATCTTTTCAATGTAATTTAAAGGTAACCTACTAAGGAGATAAGTTCAGTTCATATACTCTAGGCCAAGAGCTGGAAATTAAATAATAGGAATTTTTTGGGGAAAATGTTTTTCATTTTGTAGATCAGTAATAATTTTGTGGGGGGTTGGTTGGTTTTTATTTTTGTTGACTGTAAGTATTACTGTGTTAAATCTTAGCCGGTCACCATGCACTTTGCTATCTCTGGCATCCAGGATTCTGGGTAGGTTAATAATCTCCAGTATCACTTTTATATCAAGGAATCCAATAAAATTTAAACTGTTTACCCTCAGCTGAGTTTCCAGGACTTTAACTATGAAATCAATAGATTATGTTTACATATTGCCAGCAGGCAGTGAGTCACCATTTAGTACTTGCCTTTAGTGATGGTGTTAATATCAGAAAGTGATATCTCTGCAAGTTCTACACAGGTTTTTTTTTTTTTTTACACTGCTGGTCTAACAGTCAAGTTTATCTCATCTCATACCCATGGTAGCTAAAGAAATTTTCAGGATTTTTTTTTTCAAAGGACCAAACTGAATCCTCTGAAGCAGAGCAGATGTGGAGAAAATGGATGCTTGACATCTTTTGGAAGTATTTTTTGGGATAATTATGGGAGAGCTTGCAGAGTAAAGTGTTGCCTATTTGAAATAAGAACTAATTAAAAGGAGTTGGGGTTTTGGCATTTTTAATAGGTCTTGCTAGTTAATTTGGGCTTTGGGGATCCAAGCATGTTCTCTACTTCCATTTAAAAATGGGGGGGGGAAATTCTATTTTATATACATTCTTAATTATCAGGCATTATCTAGTAGTTGCTATGAGATTTGTAAGGATGGAAACATTTTCTTCTATAAGTTTATATTCAGGGTTCATTCTCTATGAGTGGGATGAAAAAACCCCACTCTTTCTTTTTGCTGTGAGAAGTACTTCTTAATTTCTTCATCAAGTGCTATCCAAATAAGTCTTGTGAATATACAGTGTTTATTCACTATTTTTTCTGAATTTCAGTTCCATGTGTCTCTTATTCCTTCCTGCTTTTGTATTTTTGTGTTTTATTTCCTTCTGATTACAAAAGCTATAAAAGCAATGGTAGAACGTGAAGAAAAACATCTAAGAATCATAGAATCATTAAGTTTAGAAGGGGTACAACTCCCTTGCTCAGGCAGGGCCACCTAGAGATGGTTGATCAGGACAATATCCAGATGGCTTCTAAATATGTCTAAGGATGGAGAGTCCACCACTTCTCTAGGCAACCTGTTCCAGGGCTTACTCACCCTCATGGTAAAAAGGTGTTTCCTTATGTTAAGATGGACCCTCCTGTTCTTTTGTGATCGTTGCTGGAGTGGCTTGAGAAGGACTTTCCCTTATCAAGCAGCTTAGGTGAGTAGTCTCGTTCTGTGTCGTGGTAGTTCATTTGAAAACGCAATCTTCAGAAATTTAGATTTGAAAGAAGTAGACCACCTCCCACATACCTAATCCTATATTTATGTGGGTAGGAGTAAAAAGATTTGGTAAATGGTATAATAGCGTAGAATAGATAAATGGTACAATAGTAAAATTTTCTCTAGCCTGGCTATAGGCAACAGTTTCTCAGTTCCCTCCACAAGGGACAGGAAATCCGCTTTATCATCCAGAGAATCCGTGTGCCTTGGCAGTTCTGCAGTTCAAACTTGATTGCCCACCCAGAACTCCCTATTGTAATCCTCAGGGAGACTTGGCTGCTTCTGCATGCACTCCACTGTCCCTTAATTGATTAATATTGCTTCATTTATAAAGTTCCGTAGGCAGAGGTGACATTTGTATGGTTGCATTTGGATGGCGTTTGAAATATTGCTGGGTACAGAATGGCTGTCACATTTGACAGCACAGTAACAGCACTGCCCATATTTTATATGCAATTGTGCAAAGTGATTTGGGCATTTCGGAGTTTGAAAGCCAAAAAAATTCTTCTTCTATCCACAAGCAAATTCATTATTTAGGGAGGAAAAAAAAGGTTCGTGAAGTTTTCACTTTTGGCTTTACATGTAACAGGAAAAAATTGGACCAGAGATATATAAACAACATGTAGCTCTATTGCTACATAGGATCAAGTCCCTGGATTTACACAGATGTTGCACAACATTCATCTACTTGTAAATATATATTTATGCAAATAGATCTACTATATCTGTTGATGTAAGAACTGCAAAAACAAGACTGTACGTTCCTGATGAGTGGTAAGCAAGAGGTTATTGTGTGTGTTATTGGCAGCTGAAGAGCAGATGTGCCCATTGATAGGTGCTTGAATTTGTTTGAATTCCTGCTTATACAGGAATGAGGAACTTATTTGTAGAAATCTCATCACCAAAGCACTGAGTTTGCCTGTGGTGAATTTACTTTATTTAATTGAAATTAATCTATTATTAATCAGGTGATAAAAGGAAAGAAATAGAGGGAGAAAAGTAAATTCTTTTATTTCATTTTGCTGTAATTGTGTTTAAGAAAACACACAATTTCAGTGAAACGTATCTTTTCCTGCCTTTTTTTTAGGTTACATCAAAAATGGTGATGATAATGGAGGAAGTTGCAAATTTAAGAAACAAAGGATCAGAATTTGTCAAAGGTAATGTTAAGAGAATGACCTTACTTACACTTTTTTCCTCTGTTAAATTTTAGATATTTGTATTTTTAAAATGTTTAGTAAGCATCTTTAAAATACTATAGTGAATGAGACAAGTAAAACGATTTAGAACTTTACAAAGTAATGAAAAATCTTCCAGCCACACAGAAGAAAAAAACCCCACTAATAACAAATCAAATTTAAATGCCACCACAAAGATAAGAAAGGACAATGAGGCTAGAATGCTAATAAACAATACAGAATATAAGCAAAAATATTGTATGTTGGCATATAGTAGGGTTAAAAACCAAACCAGGTGTGGGTTGCTTACTTTACTACTAACATCCAAATTTACAATAAACATCTTAATATATTTGTTACCTTAATAATAATAGTGTTTTAGTAGTATCATTTTCATTGAGGAACTGCCTTGTCTTTGTTCTGAATTGGTCATCATCAGTTGCTGACTTGTTATTTTCTTTGACACTCATTTATGGTGATGTGGTAGCCTTATCTTTTTTTTAAACATTATGTATGTGTTATATTGTATCATTGCCTTCCTGGGCTAACTAGAGATGAAAAATAATATTAATATCTAATTTAAAGTATTCAAAACCATAATTACAACCTTAAATAAATCTTGGAAACATGGTATGCTTAATTGCCTGAATGCCAAATTTGAAGTCACAATATGGTTTTGGGAAAGAATAGAAGGAATATTAACACTTTCCTCATGTTTCTGGGGAAAAAAAATAAATGCTAGAAAGATATTTAACGAGTCAGTTGTCTACTGATGCAGTTCCTTTGTATTCTTTCTTCTCTAGAATAATCAGTCAGCCCAAAGGAAAGGAAGGCACTCTTTCCGTTTATTGACTTTATATCTTCTAGTGAATTAAAATGGCATGGGGCTTATAGGGTGACTGTTATGCCATTTGGAATGGCATAGGAAATCACAGTCATCAAAATAGAATGGCAGCCATATTCAGGAAATTCTTACACCATTTTTGTTTCTGAGGGAGCATCACTTTTCAGGAAGGGTGTGTGTATGACTGGTTGTAGAACACAGATGTGATCTCATTTAGTATGGGGTCAGAAAGTGCCCTGAGAAGCTGATATATACTTCTAGTAGATCATCTCCATTACTCAGATAGGAAAAAAAAAACCCAACCAAAAAAGACACTATTTGAGTTGAAGACAGTATGATGTTACTTAAGCAAATCATAATCATGAAGTGAGTTTCACATGTGGTGTTTTTCAGTGCCTGAAAATTTCTGTAAAATTAGTTTTGGTGCACCCTGACAGAAACACAACTAAAACTTGCTTTTGAGCCACTTTGGAGCTGTTGAAGTCAAAGTATACTTTAAAAAGAAAGCCCAATTGGCTATTGCCTTTTTCCTTCTCACCTTGCAAACTGGACTAATTCACCATCACAGTGAATTTGTTAGATTCTTGGCTAAAAATCAGAGATAATGGTAGTGTAACACTAGATAGTGAAGTATGTTCTAGACAGTTGGATTACTGAGTAATGAAGGCTTGTGTGTCTATAATGTGGTGTACACAGCATCTGGCAGGATATGGGAAGTTCCTGTGTTAGGACTTTGCACTGTTTGAGCAGGTCTTTCATGGTACCTTGATAGATTCAAAACACCTGCTCTGAAATTTTTTAATATCTGGTTTTATGTAGGCTTTATAACTGTTCATAAATTAAGGCTTTTATTACAAGATGCAGGCTGCATTAAGAATGTCAGCTAAAAAGATGGCTTGGGTTTAAAAAAAAAAAGCTAATAGTCTAATGGGCGAGTCATTTCTTTTTGTCATTTCAAGAGCTTAAAACTAACACTGGGTATGTGGATCTGATATTGAGATAGGAGTTCAACCTCTTCCCCATGTGTTTATTTTTATTGCTTTAACAGATAGCAACAGTAATCTTGGAGTCCAACATGATAAAGTTCACTAATTTTCCCTATCCAGCTTGACCATCTAGCCTGCAAAGTCTGATGTAACATATAGAAAAAAAAAAAAAAGAGGAAATATAAGAACTGTATTTGTTTTCATAGTGATAAAGTTTTATGGATAGGCTCTTGCTGGGTGTGGAGTTTGAGGGAGCACGCTCCGTGGCACGCTTTTGTGGGAACTGGGAGTGGGTTCTCCCCTGCCAGATCAACAAATACCCTGCTCATTTATCAAGACTGAAATGCAGATGAAGGAGTTTACAAGAACCTCCCATAGACAGGCCAATGAGCAGTCTTACCACACCTAGAAGATGGGTCAAGATGTGCCTTAACGCTTTTCTCAGCCTGTATGATCTGTGTGGAATACATGGGGAAAGCTCAGTCTGAATCAAGTAAGATGCTCTGCATTCTTACCTCACATTTTATAAAACAGGCAGTTTACAGCTTCTGAAAAATGTAGACTGTGGACTTCTGTCAGCTAGTAAGAATTGCACTATTGCCTGTTGACTAGAAATGAGATATTCAGCTCAGCTGAACAGGATTTTAATTGTAAAGAGTCTTTCATAATAATAAAAGCAACAATATTCTGCTATTCCTGATTGTGGTTTAATAAGGGCAGTAATCCACACCAGCATCTTATTTTCTCTGTGCTGCTAGTTTGGGAATACTAAAAAGAAAGCAGGAAAAGACAGAAAAGATCATTTTATCCAGTGACTATAATTACCCCAATAGATGAGCACGATGACTGTTCATAGTGTCGAGCAGTGCCAGGCAATCTGTTCTGAGGCATGGAATAACTCGTTGTTTTACAGATGGGAACATTTGTCATTTGCAATTGCCAGACTGTACATAGTTGTCATGAGATAAATTCTCAGTATGCTTCTGGAATATTTTCCGCCTCCTGAATGATTTGTAGCTGGAAGCAAATCTGAGGAACTCCTGTCTTTGCTAATAAGTTAATCAGAAAGAGAGTTCTGTTGCCTCTTTGGTCCGTGGGAACACAAATCTACCTCTCTTATAGTTCACCAGGGCACACTGATCACCACGGGACTGCTCCTGGTCTGGGCAGCAATAATCTGTTTTCCTGTCTTACTGATGCTGTGACACTGTGCAGCAAGATTCATAGGATCAGAAATAGAGCAAATGAAAATGAGCACAGCCCTGCAGCTTCCTGGGACAAGGCACTCATCTGGGAGGTGGAAAGATCTATACCTGGTCTAGTGGGAGGAGTCCCTGCCCATGGCAGGGGGTTTGGATCTAGATAATCTTTAAGGTCTCTTCCAACCCAAGCCATTCTATGATTTGATGATATATTTGGTCCTGAAAAAGTCTAGTTCAAGTTCAGTGATTTTATGTTATGTTGTCATTTAATCCCAGGAGTAATTGTGTAATTTGTACTTGTGTTACACTATCATCAGAGTTATTACGATTTGTGTGCCCAAGTGGCCAAGAAGGCCACCAGCAGCCTGGCTTGTATCAGTACTTGGGTGGCCAGCAGGGCTAGGATAGGGATAGCCTCCCTGGACTGGGCACTGGGGAGACTGAACCTCTAATCCTGGTGTCAGTTTTGGGCCCCTCACTCCCAGCAGGACATTGAGGGGCTGGAGCATGACCAGAGAAGGGCAACAGAGCTGGGAAAGTGTCTAGAGCACAAGTCAGGTAAGGAGCGGCTGAGGGACCTGGGGTTGTTCAGCCTGGAGAAAAGGAGGCTCAGGGGAGACCTTCTGGCTCTCAACAACTCCCTGACAGGAGGCTGGAACCAGGTGGGGGCCAGTCTCTTCTGCAATGTAACAAGCAATAGGACAAGAGGAAATGGGCTTGAGCTGTGCCAGGGAAGGTTTAGGTTTTACTTTAGGAAAATCTTCTTCCCTGAAAAGGTTGTCAAGCCCTGGAAGAGGCTGCCCAGGGCAGTGGTGGAGTCCCCATCCCTGGAGGGATTTAAAAGCCATGGAGATGTGGTGCTGAGAGACATGGGTTAGTAGTGACCTGTCAGTGCTGAGTTAACAGCAGGACTTGATCTTAAAGACCTTTTCCAACCTGAATAATTCTATGATAATTTCATACATAATTGGATGCAGTTTAAAAAGGACTGAATTTTATGTTCCAGTGGACTTTGCGTAACACCAAACTAGGCAGGGTCCTCAGCAAAGTTCATGGGAGGGCCACGGCCATATTCCTGTGTTGGTTGCATCCTTTGCAAAAACAGTCATTCTAACTGCTCACACATCTCAACGCTTAAACCAAAAGCCAATAACCAGAAAGATGTTTTTACAGGCATTTTTTTCCATTGGGGATGATTCTGAAGAGAGGCAGTGTTTAATTCTGCTTTCATGCCCAATTCCTGACAATCCTTACCTCAGGAAATCGGAACTTCAGATTTTTAAGGGCTATGTTGTAAGAAATGACTTGTGTAATAAATCAGTTCTGTTTATCTTGGTGGTTTTCCTGTCATGGCAGGTTTTACTGGCTGACGAAAAGAAAGGGAAACCTTATTCCTGATAGTCATGTGTAAATACACTATCTTGTTCTGAATTGCTTAAATAGTCCCACTGTGATGTCTGTGACTTTTACCTGCAACGTGCCAGGGCAAGCAGCATGTGCAAAAGTGTGGTAGAAAGTTGACTTCATGTCATTTACTTGCCATCTTCATTCAAGGTCAGCTGTGTTGTCGCCCACCTGTTATAGCTCACTCTGAGCTAGTTCTGCATGTTCACACTGCTTCCAGTTTTCTCATGGTTTTTCATTCTAACTTCATTGGGTGGCAGCAGAGTTCCTGCCCTTTGGAATTGCCATTGTGTTGCTGCTCCAGGCATGTCATGATTCCTGTAAGTAAACGCCGTGCTTGCTTTTCTCTGGGAGAAGCAGTTCTTCCCTATTTTGGAGCCAAGTCAGCCTCACCTTTAACTAGGACAGTAGCATCACACAATTTTCCCAACCAGCAGTATTTGCTTTTACAGTTTGATGGCTCCTCCCCTCTCACCTCCCACCCCCCAAGACATATTTGTCTTTCCAGGGAAAAGCTATGTGGTAGTTCTGCCTCCTATGTCAGGTAGAAGGAGAAATTTAAAAGCTTTCAGTATTCATAATTCTTCCATGTATAAGGGAAAAAATGCACTGGATTAGCTTAAGTGCTATAATTTAAAGAAAACACTCAAATTGGATCATGATTTCTCAATGAACGCTAATTAAATGTCTCATGGCACTGAATCTGAAAGATAAAGCATTACATGGGGAAGTGCCTGCAATGCTTAACTCTAGGTCCTTAATAGGCCGTACTTGAAGCATTTCCATTACTCTTATTTCAAAGAAATCTGTGTAAACCAGCTTTTCCTACTGCTAGCACCCCGGAGTAACTTCCTGAGATGGGCAGGTTTGCCGGTGATTGCAGCAGGCTCCCAGCAGAGCTGTGGCTGTAGGACTGTGAACAATGCCAGGAGAGAAAGTTGGTTAATAAGTTACAGTGCCCTCAGGTGAGTTTATTGTGAGTGACCCAGATCATGGTGCGTGCTTTACAATGCAGCGGTTCGCAGTGCCTTGTTTGGAGTGCCCACTTTGAAGTATGGTAGAATATATGTGGTGAAAAGCCAATGGGAAACCAGCAGCTCGTGGACATTATTGCCGACAAGTAAATAGCCAACTTTCGGAGGTCACAGACTGTTTTATTGCTTGTATTTATTTATTTATTTATTCGGTATTCTGGAATTCGGGTAGCACAATTGGCTGACAGAGGAGCTAATTTGAGGTCACCCAGGGCATGAGACTGGCAACTGTCACCCTCCTATGGGAACAAGCTTGGGTCTGTGTTCTTTGGGCTTGCCCAAGAATAAAGGGAGCAAACATGATGATGAAGAGACTGGTATTACTGTTTGCAGACTTCCTGCCCTTTTCCCCTTGCTTTGGTCAATGAATTCCTACCAGTGGAAGGCCCTTCCTATTCTTTTCCATTTCCTGGGCAATGTCTCTATTTTTTCACCCCCACCATAAGTTGCCAATGAACTTTGACAGGATACTACTGATTAATGTTTATTCAAATAGATTCATCCGTGGAATGCAGTGTAAAGGCTGGCTGCTGCTTGCACTCACAGGGCTAGGGAGGCAACTGGTGTTCATTTTGCTGTAGGAAATGGAGAAGTGACTTATCCGTGATTGCAAATCTTGTGGGTATTACTGCTAGAGAGAAAGCTCTCTACAAAACTCACTGAAAATGGTACCTATAGGAAAGGAATTTACCTTTTCATCAGGAATGTAGTGTTGTTGTGACCAAAGTCACTTAGAGCAACCCTTTCAGCACCTTCTCTCCCTGCTAATCAACTCCATCCCCAGATGGCTGACACAGCTGATCGTCTGCTGAAACTGAGGCTTCTGTCTACAGCGATGCTTTTGGTACTTGTCTTCTTCCAGTCAACCTTTTTATCCACCTCCACTTGTTTCACGTGCTCACCTTCTTCCTATCTATTGAGATGAGACAAGTGAATTGCAGAGCAGGTAGCCACTAGATGGGAGTGGCTTGATCTGTGTTCTTGGAGATTGGGTACCAAGCTGGGAAGAACTTCCTTGTTAATTTTATGGTTTAGAAATAAGGTTATAAATTCAGCAATCCACTGTATTTGCCCACATCAGCTGATCTTTCAAAATCACGTTCCTAGTTTGTGGCAATGTGAGGTAAACCAGATTAGCTTCAACTTTTACATATATTGTAGAATTCACTGTATAAGTTATAATACTGTATACATCACTGCGTTTTACTTGTCTTTTCCATCAGTCAGTCACTGCGGCTTCGCTAATTCAGTTTGTCCTGTCAATTTACCTGGACTTTGTAAGCTGGTGGTACGTGGAGGAAAGCTGGAGGAGTGTAGTGGAGAAGCGGTTTCCGAAAAGCCGCCCGTGGAGCAAACACTGTTGTGGTGAGAAGCTGGAAGCAGCTGCTGCAGCAAACAGTGCCACAGTGAATCGGTGACCTAATCACAGCCAACCACTGTGGTTATGGGCTTCGTGTGAAGATTCCTTCACTTGGCTGCAGTTGTTGAGGGACTTCTTAGCAGAACTGGAAGCCCCAGCTCTTGCTTCTGCCTGTGCAGTGGATCCTCCCAGTCTGCAGAGAGAAACCAGGGTGGTTCAGGCGCGTTCAGTGAGGAGGCTGTGCGGGTTCTGAGCTCTGTTCTGTTGCTGGAGCCAGCAAGTCTGGGGAGGAGCTGCAGATACTCCCCTTCTGGTATGCAGGGACAGATGGAAAGGATTGCTCAAGCACCTTTGGCCTGGGATGATATTTAAACGTCACAAATAACATGTCTTCTCTCTGAGTAGTGAATTAGTGCCCCAGTGTAGGGAAAAATAGGCCTGATAGGGTTCTGTCTTCTGGGGTATTATATTCTCCTGTCAATCTAATCCTGAAGATGACCATACACTTTCTTACTGCTGCCATACCAGGTCTAGCTATGTTTCAGTGCTGGGTAAATAATCATTTTAGAACACATGCTCCTAGCATGAAGTAGACTTTTTTAGTGTTTTTCTCTCTTCCTTCTTCATAGTTATCCTAGTTTTTCTGACCAAAATTGGTGGCTGTAGTACTGCTGGAGGAATTACAGATATCTGGCGAAAAGATAGTATGTAAATAGATTTTGTGGAACATCTCTGCAGGAATATGTGTGCATATATACACATACATACGCACTTGTAAAGCCCAAAGAGTTAATCTAAAAAAGACTTATTTCCCTTTTATTTATTATTTTCCCTTAATTTATTGGCCCCACCCAATGTTGAGGCACGGTAAGAAGGAAAGGTTCATTGCAGCTGTGTGCATCCAGCTTTGGAAGCATGTTTCTTCAGCCGCACGCTGAAGATTTATTCTGTATTCTACAGCTGGGAAACTACTTCAGTGCTGAAAACCAGAAAGCTCACTTTGTATCAGATCCAATTAGTTGCAAGCATTAATACAAAAAGGTTTTCTGAAGAGATGACATAATAACATAATTTTTCCACCTCCTTTTTGTCCAGACTGGCTTACTAGTTTATTTTTATTCTTTCAGAGAATTTGTCAGGTCCAGGTCTTCACACCTCTTAGCCAAGTATGTGGAAAGATTTGGAACAGTATTGCCAAATAGTAATTTTAGGACAGCTTTATGTATTTTCACAGGCTTGGTTCCAGTAATTTCTCTGATCAGTCTACAACAGAGGAAAATTAAATATAAAGTAGTAAAAGGCATGCTGGTCACCACTAGGAGCTGTTCTTGCAGATGGAGGGGACTAAGAAGCAGCAATGTAGGTTTGGTATTCAAGCAATGCTGTGGAACAGCTCCTGAATATTGCAGGAATACTGTGAGGCTACACCCCTAGCGACACATCAGCTGTTCCCAGGCTCGGTCACCCTCTGTTGTTATTGCTGAGATGTAGGATAAAACATTGGAACTGTAAGGACTTCAGGAAAAAATGTCAGCTGGTGGTCTATAGATGTGGTAGTTGCTGAAAATAAATAAGGCATCTGAGACACTGGGTTTTAAAACTAGTTTGGAGATGTGAGCAAAAAATAGACTATTATTTTCTAAGGGACGCTAACTTGCAGGTAGTTAGTTTTTCTCTATCTGATGGTTACAGGGATAATGTAGGATTATTACCTCTCCCAGATGAAGTCTATTTCTGACTCTTCCTCTGTTTCTTATTATGGACTGAATACAGAAGTTGCTGTACACAACAGCACAAAAATTTGCTTATTTTTGTGTAGTGCATAAAAGAGTAATAGACTTAATGATTCATCAGTGGGGCAAAAACCATGGCTTTGTGTACATTAAACAACTTTAAACAGCTCATTATACTACTGTAATGTACAGGACAAGACCTAGAACATACTAAAGAATCTCTATCAGGTATAAGAAACCTTCGAGATTCAGATTGAGGAGCAAATACCTTTATCCTAAAACCTGCAGTTATATCTTCTGTAAAGTACTTGAGAAAAAACAAAGTAAAAAATTACAAAACAATGTGACAATGAAGTACTTTATGCACTATAGCTTTTTTTTTTTTTTTTTCCCCCAACATATTCCAAGATCCTATTTTATTTCATTGATACATATGTGCAAGCTATTGCTAAGAGTGTCACCCAGACACCAGTTGTGACCACTACCCTGGGGAGTATGTTCCAGTCACTAACCACACTCCCAGTGAAGAACCTTTTCCTCATGTCCAATCTGAACTTCCTCTGACGCAACTTCATTCCATTATGTATCATGCAGGGACTGTAGTTCTGTTTAATAGGATTATTCATGAAATAATGCATCACCACCTATTTCTAGTAAGAGTTGTTTAAATGTGATTCAGGGCCTGAGTCCATTTGAACTGGAGGATTAATAGAAAAAAAAAGTGTACAAAATAGGCGTGTTTTTTTATGTGAAAATGTCATAACTAATTATTCAGTATCTAGAAATTTGTGTGGGTTGTTAATCAGTTGAAGGACTGTATCTGTAAATTCCTTCCATGTACCTTTCTCACAGGCACGAGGTACCAGATCTTTACTCTGCCATCACAGTGAGATTCAGTATTTTATGTCTCTTTCTCTCAGCCTCCTGGTGTGGTCAGGTGGTGTCTTACTTTTGTTTGCTGCTGTCCTCTGGAACACCAAAACAGCATCTAAGGCAAATTATATGATTTTTGTGCGAAAATAAAAGCAAGGAAATATCTCCATGGCAGCCATAGCTTTTGCTGAGAACATGGATGGTTTTCCCTTGATCCCTGTTCTTAAGGAGAAGTCCTGATGCCATCTACTGGCAAAGGACAGACCTCTCTCAGGACCTGGTACTGTCTTGAGAAATCACTTGTGTCTTCCCTGGGGAGTTAAATCCTTTTCTTCCCCCCTCCCCCTTGTTTAATTCATTGATATTAGTCAATCGAGGCAATTATTTCTGTGTGAGGTCTGTGAGTTCTGAAGAGTTGAAGCAGTAAACCATGTACACAGGAAGTTTTTCTTGCAAGTACCGCTTGGCCTTGTCTTAATGAGTTCGACAAAACATTAATAATGTGATGCTCCTTATAATTGAATTAATCAGTGCAACAGTGTGTGAAAAACTGAATAAATCTGTGCCTTTTCTGTAAAGCCAGGAGGTCTTTTTCATTGCCACCTAGATAGAAATTGCATTTCCACAATCTTCTAGGCTCGATTGGACTCGGATGTCCATCTGAAGCTGGGAAATGTTGGAAGGAAAATCTACGTGAATTATACTAAAAAGAAAAGGATTCACTAGATTAAGATTTGTAAACAGCCTTTTCTGCTTGTCTGGAATATATTTTGCTTTATCATGGTCCCATCTTGCTTCTTTGCATCCTGCCTTCTGAACACAAAGCAAATGATACTGCTCTTCCTAGAAAACTGCTGATCCCGAGGAGACAGATGGAGGAAGTTTTCTTTTTTTGAGCTTGCTGAATTTTACGGACTTTATGTAGGTCACAGGATGCTGGCGGTTGGAAGCCCAGGCCTTCTGAAGGCTGTGGAAATGCTTTTTTCATGAGTAACCACAGAGGGGCTCTGCAGGGTGCCTGATGTTACATCCATCTCTGAAAAAAACACAGTATTTCTGATCTTTGGCTGTCCCATCCCATCCCACAGCATATATGTGTATACAGTTCTGTATCCTTCTTCCCCTGAATATTACTATTTTTCCTCCCGTTATTCATTAGACTTGTTATAGTCTTAACTTCCAATCTTGGGTGAGGCATTTTTTCCTTTTCCTTCTTCCCTTCCCCTGGGAAAGGGGCTAATGGAATCCCTCTCTGTGTTTCATGTGGGCTCAGCCTTCAATATTGTAGGAGACAGCGTGATGAGGTTGTGGGGTGAGAATAGCACCGGTGTCCAGAGAGAAAAGACTCTGACTGCCTGGGGTTTTGGCAATTAAAGGCCGAGTTGTAGTAAACTCTGCTGAAGCTCAATGCAGGAGGAGGAAGGAAGCACGCTAGGGGTTTGTGAGGAACCCTCTTCAGTGTCAGCCTAGGCTGATGCCAGTGTGGACAGATCTTGAGGGGTCCCGTGGAAGAGGGTAACAGGGGCATGCATGGGAGTGGAAGCAGGAAGCTAAACCATATGTAGTTCATTTGGGGAGATGGAGTGGGGTGTGGTGAATACAAAAGAAATGGATTTGAACTTGGAGGATGGGAGACAGAGGACTGTGGGACTTGGGGGACTTGGTACTGGGGACTTGGGAAAAATAAAGATAGACCAAAAGAGTAGATAAAACCCCCACTTTCTATGGTTTGTTTTTTCAATAGGTTAGAGTGACAACACCATGTACCTTTGTAAATTCATACCACAGTTGAAATCTTTGCATAGCAAATATTATTTTCTGGTGATTACATTATGATTACTCTTAATTTCTGATGATGTTCTCACTGTCTCAGCTGGAGGCACTGCAGTTTTGGATTAGTGCTTTTCACTCAGGTTTATTTCGTTTGTTTTCACATTCAAGCAAAGTTAGACTTTTAGGGATATTTACTATGAATTTACTGAAGGATGTGACCTTAATGTGAATGATTTTCTGTGTGTAGATAGGATCTTTCCAACTGTTAGCATTGGTAACATGTATTACAGCAGCAATGACATCAGTGGGGTTGAAAACTACACTCAGTGATCTGATTACTCATATTAATCTTTTGGGACTCCTGTGAGGAACAACCAAAATGTCTTAATGTGAATAAATGACAGTTAAATCATATTCCATATATTCCTGTATTGCATCATATCTCTCATGCCATTGCTAGCAAAGCTGTGCTATGGGCTTAAGCTTTTGGCTGGACTTTGTTCCTCTTTTGACTGGAATCATTTAGGTTGGAAAAGACCTTTAAGATCATGAAGTCCAACCATTAGCCCAGCACTTCCAAGCCCACCACTAAACCATGTCACTCAGCACCACATCACAGATTTTAAATCCCTCCAAGGATGGGGACTCCACCACTGCCTAGGGAAACCTGGACCAGGCCTTGACAGCCCTTGCAGGGAAGAAGTCGTTCCTTATGTCCAACCTAAACCTCCCCTGGTGCAACTTGAGGCTGTTTCCTCTTGTCCTATCTCTTGTTCCTTGGGAGAAGACACTGAGACAGAAGTGAATCTGTAATGGACATCAGCAAAACATGTTTAATATGTGGACTTCTCACATTTAGAGGACATTATACTCAGTAAAGTCATCCTTTGTATCATCCACTTTGCTAAAACAATGTGGAAAACAGTTACAAGTACACGTTTTAAATGTTTCTTTCTTGGTAGGTCTGCAAATAGGCATGTTGTCTTTATTGGAAATACTGTACTTGTTGGGAGTATAGAGTGTAAAGAGCTCACATGGTGAACAGCAACACTCAACTACACTCTCTTGAGGTTTGTTGTGGTGTTCTAGAATGGCATTAGGAAGCAGAGGATGAACTCCCAAAATAGCACAGAGGCCTCTAAATGAGATCAGTCCAAAAAGTGCTGCCTGAAATGCTGTGTTGTGCATGAGGTTTCCAGCAGAAAATTCTTGAAGTGCCTAAAGATAAGTTAATGTACATGCTTCATAATCAGTGACTTCACTTTAAGCTAACTATCTAAATGTCCTGTCTCCTTCCTTGTCACTCTAAACCCAGGAACTAAGTGACCTTACATTTAAACTCCCAGAAGAGCCTGGTATGTTTGGCATGCTCTGACCGTACCTACCTCCAGCTGACTCTGCTGAGTCAGACTTGGGTCAACTCTGACTCCAAAAATGTTGCTCCATTTAAACATAAGAGAAGATTTAAACATAAATTTTGAGAGTGTCTTTACCACCAAAACTATGAGAATATGATGGTGGACATCTCCCCATTGCTGCTGAGGCTAAATGACTGTGTGAAAGGCAGGTAGTAAATGAGAGGGAGCCCAGTCACTGGGAAGAGACCCTGAATACAAAGCTCACCTTGTTTTTTGGATATAACGCCTCCTGCTGATCATATTGTAATGTGCCTGAGCAACTCTGAGCTGCTTACCATTGTGATTTAAGAAGAAGAAACTAAAACTGAAGCAGCTTTCTCAGTTTCTTCTTCTTCTCAACTCGAATGCATTTCTTACTCACATGAAATCTCTTGTGTTTACCATTACACTTCTCAGATGGTTAAAAGCAGTTTAGTCCTGCATGACTGGGACCTCGGTAGAAGCACAGCTGTGGAACAGTAAGATTTACTTCACTCTGCCCCTTTTTCGTGAGTATTTAATTACACTGCATGCAAACACTCAGAATTTGAATTTTCTATTATGCTATCTCAAGCCAAATTCTGTGGAATGATGCTTTGAAACTGTCACTAACAGCTTTTTTAAAAAAAGTGGTGAAACGAAGTGGTAGAATCAGTGTACAGCTTGTCAAGGGAACTGTTTGTTGCCAAGATTGTTACTCCTTCAAATGACAAATGGTCTTTTGATCTAAGATGTGTGAAGTTCCAAAATACGCTGTATTTTTGTTAGGCAGATTTCTACCACAGCTCCTTACGTGGCCTTAGGTTGCTAATTTTCTGCTCTTGCTGCATTCATTCTGAATCTTATATGAAGTTTCTCAGCTGCCAGTCTTGACCACAACAGCTAAACTGCCTTTGATAGAGCTCATCAAAATGCAGCACTCATTTCTGCTTGAGCAAAGTAGTTTGTTCAAAAAAGATAAGAATTTTGCTGGATTATTTGGAATGTGCAAAAGCCACTTTTTACTCAGTGCCATAAGATAAATGAATTCACATTTATAATGAAAATGTTACCTGTATGTGAATGCCCTTAACTTTAACATTGAATTAAAAGATCTTTGAGTTGAAGAATATAATTGAATGGGAGGTTACTTAGTTCTTTCTTACCACAACAGCTTCACGTCTGGGTGGACAGACCTGTTCTCAAAAATGGGAGAGTTTTAAAAGTTCTTTGTCTTGATCTATGTCTGCCTCCAACAGATGTAGTAACAAAGCACTCATTAAAAAATAATGGCAAATCTCATGTAAACTTATCAATTTAAAATTATATATATTCTTAGGAATAAGGCACGTAGATTAAAATGTTGGAAAATAAAATACACTGATGCCCTTAAGTATATTAACTAAAAGGTATTTAAGTGGACAGTATATTGTACTATCGAGCCTAAATGTAGGAACATAAACAGTATTAGAGTTTTTTTTCTCACATTTTAAAGTTCTGTTTGTGTCCCTGTTTTCAAACCAGGTGCTTTAACAGTCACTTAATTTAAGAGTGATGATTATAATGAAATACACTGTGCAACAATATATGTGGCATTATAACCCACGGTCACGGGCAAAACCCGTTGACCTGCTTCATCGTGTACAAACATGACACATCACTGTTATCATGCATGAGAACTCTCTATTTTTATGCTACAGGAAAAGGCTAATTTTCTTAGGAAATAGTTTAGTAGAATCCTATATTCATACAGTTTTAAAAGGGCACTTCTTTACAAAACCGGAACTTCCTTTCCCTGCTCCAGGATCTTGCCATAAGTCAAGTCACAAATGTGAAGATGGGTGCAAACTCCACATATAGGCGATCTCATAATAATTTTTTTTTTTATCAGTTGTGGCAAGCAGCTGTTGCTAATTCTTCAGCTCCTCCCAGAACATTTATTATTTGTTCCCTTTGGAAACTGGGCGGAGATTAAATAACGACTGTCCTTACTGGATGTTTATCTTGGGCCAGGCAGCTACTTTAATGAGAGCACTGTACTGTAAAAGGAGTTTTCATTTTCAGGATCACTACAGCATTTAGAGAATTTAAAATTACTCCTTCAGAACCATCAGCTTCTCTTCAGTGTCCTTTCCTAAAGCCGGTCCGAGTTTTCTCTGTACCAAAGCAGTCCAATTTCAGAGATACTTTCCTCCACAAAGAGCAACCTCTGACTATTAATGGCCTTATCTTTTGGTTGAGAATACAGCTGATGGAAATCGAATGTGTTAGGTGCAATAGATTGCAAGTGCACGTCTGCGTTGTGATGAATGAAATACCATTCACCTGTTGAGCTGCATCAGTGCAGCTTATTACACTGAGATTCCAAGAGGCAGAAATCCTTTTCTGAGGATAGAGTTACGGCGTTTGGTAGGATAGCTGTACGAGCAGCAGGCTGTATTTGTGGGACTGGAAAAACAGTGCACAGAGCTGGTAATTATTTTCAGCTTTTTACCGTTCTGAAAATGAATGTGTGCACTGAAACATGACATGATGTGTCTATTTTTAAATTGAAAAATTACATCAGTACTTAAGAAATAGAATAAATTAGGGCATAAGCACTTAATGTAACCACAGAATTGATATAACACCATCAGTACCAGTTTGTCCTTCGTCGTTCTGTCTCACCATAGCTTTGCTGATGCAGGGTGACCACTGGCACTAATGAAAAAGATCATAATTCTTGTTGCATTTGATTATGATTTGAGTCAGATGAATGCCTGCCTATGGAAGCTGGAAAGAAAATATTCATGTGCATACTGGTAAAGCTATAGTGATTTAACCTCAGTACCATTATCTAAGTTGTTTTTTGATTTCTGGCCAAGATATATAAAGGCTCAAAGTCCCATTAACAATTATTAAGAAGATGAATGGGCTTCAGCATATAGTACTGTGCAAATCATGATACCTGTTTCAGGCTTCTGGCTTTTGCTTCTTATGTGCAACCTTTCTCATTATTTATCTTTTAGCCTTTTTTCCAGTCATGCTTGCTTGTGTGTGTGAAAAGTTGTCATACTTGTGAAGGTTTCTCTTCAAACTGGGTGTGCAGTGACTTTACCATGTCTTTAAGATGGCCTATAAAAGGAAAAGGCTAAGCTGTGATGACATGCTCTTATTTATTACCCCTTAAACTCTGCTTCCCACTCAAGTGGTGCTTTAAAAAATTGAGGTCAGGCCAGTGAGGTAGAAGATATGTGGTACTAATGGTATCAAATGTGCAGACTGCTCCATCTATATGTCACACGCATATAAATGCATATATAACGATTGCAGGGCTTCTTTCTAATAATTCTTGTCCCACTAGTAGTTCAGTCATCAACATATTTTCTTTTCTTTTTGATGAATATTGAATTGTCCCCTGTGTTTTAACAATATATGTGTTTTGCTACCATCAAAATGGATGTATTTATTACAGATTAAAGATGGCCATATGCTTAAAAAGGCCATAACTACTCAGTGCACCAGCATGATTAACTCAGGAATAAGAAAAATTAGAACTGTAGGTAGTTACCAAGGGAAATTTAACACTTGCCCACACTTACTTAAAGCCTGTAGACATCAAGAAGTGGAATATAAATTATTTTTGGAATTCAAAAATAAGAGAAGGGAACTATACCGTGGAAGCTCCTGGAAATGCCATCATTTGTGTAATCTACAGCTAGATTTAAGAAAATAAAAGAAAATATACTTCAGAAAGCCAGCATGTCTGCAAAGAGCAGAGACAATAAAAAGACGTCTGTGTCTCTGCATTCAAATAAATTGGGCAATATCTTTCAATCATATTTGTCAGTACTCTTGGACAGGAAAAACCAATATGTGCATGATTGATCAAATAGTTTTATATTCGGTCTTTTTTAAGATGGCTTTTATTTATTGGTCTTTTTTTGGTTTTTTTTTTTTCAATAGCTTGAAATAACTTTTTTGACGTAAGAAGGAACTAGCACTAGAGTCTATAAAACGATTGTGTACATAAGCAGTTTAGTTTGTAAAAGGGTAAATTTAAATAAAGTAGGTAAATAGAGGTGAAAAGGCAGGTCTTGCCTGAGATATGAACTCTGTAAAAGAACTCTACCAAGTACCCGTGTGTTACATAACATCTCATTGCAAAACCGATAGGAAGAGACAGTGAAAAGGTGCAGTTGAGCCCGCAGGCTGAGAAGATTAGGTAGTAGTTTTAACTGTTGGGCAAATTGGGGCTTTTATTTCATGAGTCCAATCTTGCCAGGAGGTGCTTGAATACTAGTGTATTTTTCCCTTCCTACATAATATTTTTCTTTTTTTGATAATTCCAACATAGAAGGCAGAACTTTTTGTGCACTGAATGGTGTCAGAAATCACAGTGCCAGCTGTGGGCACAGAATCCTGCCCTACTTCAGGGAAAATGCTGGTTACATGGTAGGACTATGTTAATGCACTTCTGATTGTACACAGGGAGAAGCAGAAGTGGAGAAAGGAGTCAGAAGAAGAGAAGAAAACAGGTAAGATAGAGAGAACAGAGTATGTATTTAGTAGTGCTTAGATGTTCTGAAGATCTGGCACTGTTTTTTCCTCAACACTTTTTTTTTAAGATAGAAAAATGGACTCTTGAAAACATACCCTTGAAAAAAAACATCACCACACCACCCCAAAACTCACAAACCTTTTAAATTAGTTTGAAAAATTAATTACTTACTAAACATGCTTTCTGGAGAGTGTTCATCTACTTTGAGTTCTCAAACCAGTTTGATGAATTACGGGACTGTACTGCAAACACTACAATGTTGTGTTCTGGCTTGCTGTGGAAAAGGCTTGATGAAATGAATATCAGTCAAAAATCCTATTATTATATGAGGATAGGACTGTCCCATATATTATGTTACCCTGATAGGGTGTCCATATTCATCACCACCTTCATGGAGGGATTCTGGGTACCCTGTTAGGGTGTCCGTATTCATCACCACCTTTATGTGGGGGCTCTGGGGGTTACATAAATAGAAATGGCCAAGACACAGTGCTTAGAGTGTGTTGAATTGAGAAGGGATCTTATCAATGTTTATAAATATTTACAGGGCAGGGGTAAGGCCAGAGGGTAAGGCGAGACTCTAGTGGTGCCCAGCAACAGGACAAGGGTTGTGGGCACAACCTGGAACCCAGGAGGTTCTATGTGAACATAAGAAAAAACTTTGCTGTGAGAGTGCCAGAGCCTGGCCCAGGCTGCCCAAGAGATGCTGTGGAGTCTCCTTCTCTGGAGAGACTCCAAACCCATCTGGATGTGATTCTGGGCCCCTTCCATTCTGTGATTCTGTAATTACCACTGCTGTTGCAATGAGTTATTCTTTATGTGCAAGTGACTGTTCATCATTCTGAAATCTTCCTTCAGGAGAATACTGACTAGAGACTAGTAGCCATGTGCTTAATCTATATTCTTAAGACCATTGAATGCAGCACGTTGTGGAATAGTTTAGGCCCAATGGACTTCACCGTTTTGCTTCAGGTGAGATTTGGGCCCCACACCTGCAGAGGGTGAGGAAGTTCTGCTCCACCCTTGGGAGTAAAGAAGCAAATGAAAATATTTAGCAGAACCAGTTGTTGTTTTCAGCACCATGGTCAGGGCACGAGCTTGGGACTATCTAACAGAAACTTCAAGAATGTATAAATCATTTGTAACGAAAATAATAATAATAATAACATGGATATGTTTCTGGCTCTACTTGCAGTTGATGACCAGTAGTATTATTTATAATTGCTTAATCAGAAATGACAGACATTATTGATTTTTCCAGATTTTAAACTGGGCCCAGTGGGGGCTACACTCCTGTCCTCTTCAGTGGTGTTTTATTTGGTTTCTTCCTTAGCACTTCCAGTCAGGAGATGAAATGTTTATTTATTCTAGGAAACATATTCCTACTATGAGAAAAACACAGTAAACATAAGAAATTCAAACCTGAGTTTATCCTTCTGAATAAAGAAGGATGTGCACAATTGTGCTTCTCTTTCTGTGTCTGAACCACCATTATAAAAATGGTCATCTCAACTCATGCCTTAACTTGTGGTCATTTACTGATAAGACATGGTCCTTTGCCACAGAGTATGGCTTATTTCAGCTTTCTTAAATCTTGGATCTGATTACTGCTCCTTCACAGTTTTCTTCACTTGAATTATATGTCTTTAGCACATTTTCTTGGTGAACTAATGGGAAGAAGAATGGTCTGTGTAACGTCCTGGTGCTTCATTGCCAGCCTCCTCATAGCTGGATGCAGGATGCCTGTTGAGTAGTTTGTGCTGTGGCCTCAGCAGGCCTTTATTTCTGGATGTAAACCACACTCCCACTTTATTCCTGTGAACAGTGATCTTCATTACGAGTGTGTGCTGTTCTTTCAGCCTGTGTTCTGCTGCTTCTTCCAGTCCTTAAGCACATCTCCATTCATCTTACATTCACATTCCTACCAGCCCCAAATCATGTGTCATTACCTCTGAAAGGGTTTTAATAGGCTGACCTGGATCTATTTCATCTGTCATCTTGAACAGGCTTTTTTTGTGGAGTCATAACTAGTGGTGACTGAATGGACATTTCAGTTTTGCTCAGGCTGGAGAATTGATCTGCCTCATGTACACTGTTGTTAACGTTGTCTGTCCATGGCCCACTGTTGCAAGGAGCTGTGTGGACAAATACAGTGTCACAAAGGCAAGAGCAAGTCTGAGGAATTTGCTGATGCTTTTATGATACTTTTAAGGACAGAAACATCGTTTAAATGTCTCGGGAGTTCTCAACCAAAAATGCCCTGTTTCTTGGTGAGCAAGCCAAGCACTTAAGATTTTTCCAAAGCTTAACATTTCTAAATTCCCCATTTTAAATATGTTGTTTAATATGCACCTCTTATCCTGGTGGCATTATTTAGTGAATTAGTAAGTTTTAGTAAGTACCACAGCTTCTGCTTTACCTATTAAATTATCCTTATCTCAACCCACCAGTTTTCTCACATTTAACCTTTTGATTCTCTCCTCCGTTCCACTGGTAGGGAGTGAGAGAGTGAGTAGCTGTGTGGGACTGAGTTGCCAGTGGGGGTGAAACAACAAGAGAAATCCAACTCGAATGCCTTGTGGTTCATGATATTTTACAGTACTGGCCACACCTTTCTTTTTTCTTTTTCTTTTATTTTTTCTTTTTTTTTTTTTTTGATGTTTGTTTTACTGTTCTTTTGCAACTTTTGACTGATATTTGTGTAGTGATTTTTGTATTGAAGCAATTTCAGACATGAAGTAGCTTTTTGTGAGATGCAGTTGATTACTATGTCGAGTAGTAGAAAATGAGAAGATCAGTGGTGGCAATGAAGGACATGAAGGAACTAAACTCCAGTACATTTTTTCTATTCAAATGATGATATCTGGGCAGTTGTTATTTTGACATTCCTGTCAAAATTCTTGGATCGAATGCAAATAACTGCTTATGGATTGTGTAGAAAGCTAGAAACTTAAATCTATCATTTTCATTTTCACTTTATATCCTTGTTTCTGTTTTGTTCTCCTCCAACTAATCACATAAGAAAGCTTTTTCCTAAGACTCACCCAGACCGTGCGTGTGCTCTTGCCTCACTCACCCTCAGTGACTCAGTAGTGTATACACTAATCTTCTGTTCACGTCAGACTCCTATTGTATTTTTTAAATTTACTTTGTAAATGGGAGTTCCCAGACAGTAGGGTAGTTTCTCAGAGTGACACAAAGAGGATACACCTCCTTAGTCAATTAGAGAGCTCATTCTGAAGGCAAGTGCCATGAGTTAAGCATCAATGGCTCCCAAGTTCGTTCTGTGTGTGCTCTGTTTACTGGCTTATTTTAACATTAGATAACAGGGGTCGAGATAACATCCAGGATTATACAAATGCTGCTTAACTTCATAAAACCAAATTCTGTTAGTTCAAAATCATTGCCTGCATGCATGCTTTGTGCTAAATCTCATCTATGCATCCCAGTTTAGGGTGAGGTGAATTGCTCTAAGTTCATTGAATTTCCCTCATTTAATTAGTGTTTTTTTTTTTTCTGTTGGTGGTTTATTTTAGCCATGTTACACAGTTCTTGTATGAGAGACCTGCAAGTACAGGGTCACCACATGAAATGGTGGTGTCGTTGTAGGAGGAAGTGTTTCCTACAGTAACTACGCAGTAACTCCTGTTAAAACTCAGATAGTCCATGTTTTATAATCCATGTTTAATCAGTTCGTATTCTATATGTTTCATATAGTTTTGTATATAATCAGTACCATCCCCTCAGATACCAAAAGGCTGCAATAACGTCTCCCCAGAGCCTTCTCTTCGTCAGGCTGAACACCCTCAAATCTCAGCCTGGCCTCCCAGCAGAGGAGTTCCAGCCCTCCCAGCATCGCTGGGGCTCCTCTGGCCCCGCTCCACCATGTCCCTGTCTCTGCTGTGCTGAGCACTCCCGAGCTGGCCCCAGCACTGCAGGGGGGTCTCTCTCTCTCTCTGCCCAGAGCCCTGGGAGCAGAGGGGCAGGATCGCCCCTCCCCTGCTGCCCACGCTACTGGGGGTGCAGCCCAGAATGTGGTTGGGGCTTTCTGGTCTGCACTCACACCTTATTGGCTCATGGTGAGCTTTTCATCAACCAGCACCCCCAAGTCCTTTTGCTCAGGCCTGCTCTTGATCCACACTCTGCCCAGCCTGTGTTTGTGTTTGAGATTGCCCTGACCCAGGTGCAAGACCTTGCACTTGGCCTTGTTGAACTTCACGTGGTTGGCATGGGCCCACCTCTCAAGTGACATGAAAATAAAGAGTTTAGGACAAGAGATAAGAGTTGAAAAATGGGGGTTTCTTTGACATATCTGTGTTCCCATAAATTCCTTGCAAAGAAAGGAAAAAATTTACCTCAAAATGCATTTAACATTAAGAGAAAACAGTAATTTTTTCGATGATGGCTAGAAGTATGATTTACGTTTTGTTTTATTATAGTAGTCTAAAAGTAGAGTCACATGCCTATCTCAGTCTTCTGAAATATCCCAACTGAGCACTTTATAAATAAATTTACATTAAAGTCAGACCATTTTAAAGTGATTTTTTTTGTTTCAAACAAGTGGGGTTTTTTAATGATGGAGAATTTACAGAAGAACACCCCAGTTGTCAGACAGTGCTAGCGCTTGGATTTGATACCAGTAGAGTAAATGTGTGATTGCATTGTTAATTTATAGACAAGCATATTCAGTCTGGTCTAAACTATTAGGAAGAGGCTGGGCCCCTCAGCTGAGCTGGTGCTGCCTTTGGAAATATGTTTTAAAAAGGGTAAAAAAGGTCCTGTTGAGGAGGAGGAGTGACAGTGCTGCAGGGTGAGGGTTTGCAGCCAGTCAGTTGTAACCCACTGTGGCAGGAAAGATAAAGAATCTTCTTATCTAGTTATTGGTTTGCCTGACTAGAGCAACACCTAAGGCAATATTGAAGTAGTACTGGTCTGAACTGGAAACTTTACTCTGGTCTCTGTCTTGGGAAAGTACAGAGAAGATATTATCACTTATCTTCTGGACCTGCTTTTTATTTAGCCTTTTTATTAAGCTATTTGCTTACGTCAAACATATCTTACAGAACTGTTATGAAATACTTTTTCCCAATAATCTTTCTAACATGCAGAAGAATTGCCAGGAAAAGAACTATTCTTCAGACTGGGCAGAGAAAGATGGTTTTCCTCTGTTATCCATGTTCTGCATGCTCTTACACATCAGCAACATTCTGCTGTGGTATGTTCAATTAAGATTTACTGTCTAGGTCAAGATAAGAATTTATCTTTTAAAAAAAAATCTTTGCATAAACTGAGAAACATCTTTGTAAATGTCCTTGAACAATTTGGGCTTATACCCATACCAAAGTTTCTATTCCCAGCACATAAGCTATGTTTTGTACCAAATGTTTGGATTAACTGAGACTACATCCCTCCCCCTACTTCTCATCAGCAAGTCCCTCTAATTTCTGCATTGTAGAGTCATGCTTACTCCTCCTTCTCTTGTCTTTGGAACAATGAAACTCTGAAGCATTCTGTGCAAAGTTGAAGAGTTTCAAAAGGAAGAAGGAGCCCAAGAGCCCAGAGGTTCAGGTATTAGAATACAATTGTTCAGTTGGAAGGAACCTGCAAGAAGCAGCTAGTCCAATGACATTCTCACAGGAGATGTGAGTGTGGGTCCCTAAGACAGGTTTAGGTAAGTCATCTCTCACTGGAATGGGTACTTGGCAAGCTGTAGAATGGCGAGTCCTCCTCTGGCATAATTTTGAGAAAAGTCTCTGGTTTTTGAAAGGCACGAAGCACCCATGTTCATGGAGACAATGAAGTCTCTGAAAGTATTAGTCATGGACATTTGCATCCCAGAAGGCCAATTGCATCAAGAGAGGTGATTCTGCCACTCTGCTCTGGTGAGGCCTCACCTGGAGTACTATGTCCAGATCTCAAGCCCTCAACACAAGAAAGACATGGACCTGATGGAGCAGGTCTAGAGGAGGATCATGAAAATGATCAGAGGGCTGGAGCACCTTTCCTTAAGCACCTCTTCCCTTAACAAGTGATCAGGTTCCAGTTTTGAAAATGTTTGTCAAATAAAGACAAACAGTGCCAAATATCATGGAAGTGTGTAAAGGAAAATATTTCCTAGGTTGTCTAATTCATCCTTCCCTCTCCTTTAATGCAAGGAAGGTAGCAGCTCTGAGTGTTCTTCCAACATGCACTGTTATATTCACAATGTTGCTGTGGTACAGCGCTCTGTATTGACATTGTTGATGATTCAAAAGTTAAAGTAATATTGTTAGAAAACGTTCATGGCAGCTGGAAGCCTTGGACATGAGTCAGGTGTATTCTTGAATTTGACGTAGTTTTTGTCTCTCACACTCAACAGAAGGCACTGTTAATTATGTAGCTGATTATTTACATAAGAGAAAGAAAAGTTTACAATAACTGTAGCAAGTGTAGTAAATTGTATCAGCAGGATCGCAATACTTGGTGATAGGAAGAGGAAGAATCTTAGCAAAGTTCATGCAAGTGAACTCAAGTTTCTGTAGTGTCCTGTGGAACCACCACCATAGTTATACCACAGCTTACAATATTTTTTTATCTCAGCTATTTGATATTAAATCTTAAATTTATTAAATTCTCAGTTCAGCGGATGTGTTGACTACATGCCATTAGCTAAAACATTCCATCTAAAGCAGAGCAAAATGGGAAAAGTTTTATCTCTCAGCCAGGTGACGAGACTGGACATTTCATAAACTAGGAGAATATACTGTATTAAGCAGAAACTCAGTGTAATATTTGGAGAGTCATTCAAAAATTCTGGTTTTGAAAGCTGAAAAAATAACTCCTAGCAAATGTTGACTCGGAGGCTGTATCCACATACTGCTGCAAATAGGAAGACGAGAGCGAAGGGTTTGCTCTCTAGTTCTGTTTGTGGCAGTGAGTCTGATTTCTCATGAAGTACCAGAAAATATTAAGTACATGCAAATTTACTTCAGTTCCACCATCACTATCAACAGGAATTTTGAGACAAGGAGATGGTAGAAAATATTAGTAGAGGACAATTGCATTTAAAGCAATTATGCTCACTTTGTTTCTTACTCAAACTCTAACACCTCCCTGATATGTCAACTCCGCTGACAACACAAAGTTCTAGGTGCACAAGCTTAGCCTAGAACATTTCCCAGTTTAGTGAGCTGTATTTTCAAGATGAACCCTCTTCAGAAGACAGAGGGGAAAAAAAAAAAAAAAAAAGCACATATTGCAGTGTTTCGTTTTTCCTGGAGAGAAAATAAAAGATTTAGAAAATCTCACTCCACTGGGTAGAATTGCCAGAGAGAAAGGAACATGGAGTCTAATTTCCTTGACACATTTTCTGTGTCATCCCTTCTTCCCTCTGTCCATTTTCTTGTAGCAAATGCCACAGATGCTTGACCAAAGAGAACAGTTCTAATCTTTTCTTGTTTTTTTTTTTTTTTAAATTATCAACTACTTTCTCATGCATATTGATTTAGAAGCTGTTGTGCTGAGACTTTTCACAGACATAAGTTTTTTAGAAGGTGTTAGTAAGAAAGTTTATCTAGTTGAAGATGCTACTTACTACATCTACTCCTAGTCACCAGAAATAGTGTGTCACATGTTCATCCCCATTTGTACTTAACTGGAAGAGAAAGAAAACGTTTTGTAACCTTAGCTTCAGAGTATGAGCTAGTGACAAAAAGAAGGAAGCATTATGAGTAGAAAATGGATGCTAATCTTAAAATTTCTATGCCAAACCATGTGAGGAAGGGCACGTGAGAATGTTATACTCCTGCTGGTATCAGCAGACACCTTACACTATTGTTCTAGTTTGAATAAAAAAGAATGCAGATAGCCCAAATACTTTCTCAAGGTCACAATGATGAAATTAGTGGCAGAGTTGAGATTAATCCTATTGAAAATTTAATATCTGAGGGTAAAAGGAGTGGGTAATTAATTACATGATATAAGCCCATTTCAGAAGGGACCTGGGATCAGTCAAAAGAATGCAGGTTTATGTAACATGTCCTTAAATAAAAACTCACCTGTTTAATACATTGAAATGGACATTCTGTGTATTAAAATTCTTCTTGTAAAAGTAGCGACTAGTTACTCCCCACTAGAAAGTCTGAGAGAGCAATAAATTGGTTGTAACCATGGTTTTTGTCACTTGTTTCTAATTCTTTAATAATATGAACACCATAGATTAGTAATTTTGTACCACTTGTACATCCATCTAAATACTGTCTCCTTTCATGTTGCTCAGTTTAGGTTCACCTGTTGACAGTGCAAGTATCAAAAGGAAATACATTCCTGTACCTTCTATGTCATTTATCAATCTTGTGCACTGTTGAGCCTTCTGCTGCTTGTCTCTGTGCTCTATAGAGTGCATACTGGAGTCTTGGTCAAATAGGTGCCATGACTCCATGTCTTAATTCAGAATCTGCCTATATTTTACCAGAGCTATTTTGGAACGGCTGCCAGGGAGTTCAAACAACCCACCTCTGGGCTTGACATAAAGGGAGCAATGTCTCATGGTGCAGTTGGATGGTAACGGGAGGGCTTTGTGTGCTCAAGTAGCAGGTGGAAGAGCAGCAGAACAAAATGCCTCGGCTACTTCTGCAGAGCAATGTCATTGATGGAGCGTTGCTTCTTGGTTTGACAGCCTGTGGTTGGCAGCAAGACAAAATGCAAAAGCAGATATGGAAAAACTTTCAGTCACCAGGTACAATTGTGCTTCCTGAGATATTTGTAAAGTGGTCATCCTGGAATTGCTGTGAGATTTCCTCTTGGTGTGTTAACAGCTCCAAGATTCTTGAGAAATTGTTTATTCTTCCTAAAGCAATAAGCATACCAGTTCTCTGCTTAATTTTATCTTAAAGTAATAGAAATATTCCATCTATGCCATGTTCTTCTGCAGTGTGAGTCAGAATGAAGATCATTTTCTGTGTATATTATCTGTTTAGCAGAAAGAATACTGCAAAATAAATTTACCCTGTAAGGAATATGGACACTAAAAGTTTGCTATGCTGATGGTATGATTAGGAATAGTCTCATAAAAGTTTAAGGGTAGGGAAACACTCAATGCAGTGACAAAGCTATGACTCAAAACATATTTTTTTATCTCCCCTTCTGCATCTGCTGCTTGTAACAAACACCCTTGCAGCACACTTAACTTTTTTTTAAAAAAACTTTGAATTTTAGGATTGGTTGTTGTAACACTGATGTCAGGGCTCCTAGGCCAGGCATGTAGTGGAAGATTATGGGAGCTTATATTTCTACTCATGAACTTCAGCAACAATTGAAAAACTCTGTTAAGAGTCAGCTGTGTGACCAAAGTATCTCTTTTTCTGGTGATGCCACCTGCACAGCAATAGCTTTTACTCAGTTAGGATTCCTTATGTTTTCAGTTGTCGTTTCCCTCCTGGGAGAAGATTGAAGTGCATGCAGAATTATAAGCAGTAGTATCATTGGTACTGAAGGCAAATAAACACTTGGTATTGGAAAGAGGAAAATGACTTCTGATTCAGATGATGCAAGGAATGGAATGAATTTCCACAGAGAGGTCAACTCAAATGTGGAGAATTCATGTAAGCTTAAAGGAAGGATGTTAATGCTAAAGCAGAATTAACTTTATTCCAAAACGGGTTGATTATTTCGGCTTGTCAATTTATAGTAAATAAATTAATGCCTACATCTGGATGCAGAGTTATCTGTGCCTTAACAGTGAGATTCTTCTGCATTAAAATGTGTAATCTGGTAAACTGATAGCTGAGCATGAAATAAGACAGGCTGTGATGTCTACCGTGGAGACTGATGTTTCTGAAAAGCATATAAAGCAGGTGGCAGACAGCCTCATTGCCCTTCTGGCAATAAGGAAACAGAGATGGTATAGCTTAGGACTCTTCCTAATGCTAGCAAAAGTACAAATACTTAGGCATTGTGAAGATAAGGATCTGTACTCGCTTCCCCTCAGAGCAGCACAGCCATGTAAACTTGAGTGCAAGTTCTGTAAGAGTGGTTTCAGTGTTCAAAGGCATGTTCCTTTCCCTTAGTCTTCAGTTTAGGATGTCACAGTGAGCCACAGCCTCCTATATGTCAAAAGAAGGGTCAATAAGTAGTCTCTCTGAGAAGAAGAGGCTGTATGAGGAAAATAGACAGTGTATTTTTTTTTCTATCAGGTTATTACTGTTGTTATTTTTATGTTCCAAGAAGAAAAATCAATTCTATGTTCTTCTACATTCTCCCAAAGGAGAAAAGGGTGGCACTTAATTTCAGTCACGAGTGTTGAGTAAATGATTCTCTAGGTAGGGATGAGAGATGATCCAAATCTGTATCCTTAAACAGGAAAAGCAGAAAGTCTAAACCTTTAGAGATCTCTTGAGGGGGCAAAAAAGAAAGATGTTTGATTTGAAGCTAGGTAGTACTTGAGGTAAAAATCACAAATAAAACAGCTAAAGACTACGCCTTCACAATGAAAGGGTGTTTCTAGTCGACTAGAGTGGCCAAAAAGGCTAAGTGGAGAATTTCCGTGGTGTTTAGGACAATATAAAAGTTCTACTTGTAATTTGAGCAATGAAAGTAAGGAACACTGAGAACTATTAAGAGGATTAGAGATTTCTAGACACTGAGAAAAAATCGCTGAAAAAATATAAAGTCCTGTCTGGGAGCTTTAAGAAGTAAACCCTTCTAGTGCTATGAGGAAACTGTATTAAAAGATGTGATGAACTAAGTGTATTTTACCTCAAGCCTGGGTTTTGTTTTCTGAAGAGCGTTGCAGAAACACTTTCTCAAATGAATTTTTCAGGTGAAATACAGTGGAAAAATGGTTTTTCTGAAGCAGCAGCATTCTGAACAGATTTGTGCTTCTGTCTTCTGCTTTCTTCTTCTCCCAAGGACCCTCCTCGTCTTTCTCTGCACAGATCAAAGCTGACCCTGTAGCTTTTATAGGATCTGATGAGCGACAGTGGACTGTAAATTTATCATTCCTGTAGAAGGTAAGCAAGAATGAGCTGTTTATGGGGATTCTGTCTAATAGCAGTTGTTACTCAGTCTGGAGAATAATGGTTTCCCCTTTTTCTCTCACTTTTTTTTTATTTTTTTCCCCCTAAAGCTAAGTATTGTGAGAGTTTCTACAACCTTTTTGATGAACTGTATGTTGCGCCATGACAATGTTTGATGGAGCATCTCTTGTGCTATGAATTCCTTGAGCGTACCTTGTCACCACATCTCAATTATGTTTTGAGCACAATATGCAGTATTAGGCTGTAGCTCATTGAAGATGTTCCCCAGAGCTTTACAAATGAAAGGAATCCATAAATTGCTTGTGAAACAATTTTACAATGCATTGTGCATCATTTTTATTTGTAAGGGTTGCTGTTGTCTACAAGGAGCTTCACAAGCGTCGTTTAATTTTTGCAGAAGTCATTGTGTGTGATGGTGAAAAATGAAAAATCCTTTGGCTTTGAAGCCATTGTTTAAAGGTATCTCATCCTAAACTTCCTTCAAGGGATTTCTTTATTCCGCCCCTCCAAAATTCACTGTTTGTTACAGGAGTTACAGAAGGTTAAACTTGGCGTGACCATTTGAAGGATTTAAAAGCATAGCATCCTGGAGATAAAATAGAGCAATAAAAAGAATTACATGATCACTGAATCAATATTATACCATTTCCTGTATTACAAATTCCTTCATTTATGGTGAAAAATACCTGTCTGTTTACTTCTTATCTTCTGTAAATATCACATCTTTTTTTTTTTTTTACCCCTCCTCTTTCCTCCTCCCTGTGTATCTCCTCCTCTGTGATAGAATCAATTGCTCTGGGGATATTATATAAAGGAAAGCTTTCAGTGGAGTTTCCACATCACCCACCTTAGCCACCATGGGGCTAAGAGGTGCCAGCCTTTTCATGCTCTGGCTGGCACTTTCCTATGCCAACGAAATAAGAAGAGGTAAGCTCCGGAATTGAAATGGTAGCAGATTGCCTGCTGGAAAAGATGAGGAGAATTAAAATAGCAGTGCAGAGGTAGAAGGAGGCTGTGCATTTAAATGCGTTGGAGTTTTAAGATGCCCTGAATTTCTTAAACTTTCAAATGCTGAGGCTACATGGCTCAGGAGACATAGGTAGATGCTGCTTCCTTTGGAGAAATAAGTACCTATATCTGCTGCATTATTTCCTAGTTTGATGTGCTTGGAAAATATTTTTAGTTGTTATTTTTCTTTACTGTGTGCTGAGACTTTCCTAGGTATGGGAACTACTTGACAGAAAACAACTGTAGGAGTTTGGAAGCTTTCTTTTTTCAGCAATGAAGAAAGTGGATGGTTGTGCCTTCCATTATTTTGGAACAACACGAGTACTTTCTTCAGAAAAAAGCTCATTTTGTTATTCAGTGTGTTAATAATCCTCTTGTAAAAGCTCTAATTTACTCTATTTGTAAATAGAGTAACTATTTAAACTCTATCAGCTTGGTTTGAAGTGTTGAAATGGAGATCTCATACTGAAAACTCTTTTAGGAGAAATAGATGATGAATTTTGTGCAGTAACCAGAGTTGCGGTAATATTCACTCTTGATCTAAAGCATCATGAGATCAGATTCTGTGTTAATTTGTATTGTTTGTTGGTACAGATGGCTGGTAACGGAAAAAATACCATCATCTTCGTATTTTATTATTGCAGAAGAAAATAATTTATTTTTTCTTCTCCTACCATGGTTATTTTCTGACCTATCTTCTGAAGAATTTCTATTCTGTAGTAATAAAAAAGACTGCTTCTGTTAGGAAAAAAATTCTCCAAAAACTGTTGTGCACAAGTCCTTTCATTTAACCTCTTTGCCTTCCAGAGTAGGAGTAGTACTTCCTTGGTTTCCTAACTTCGTTTTCTTTCCATTGCATGCTGCATCAGGGAAGAAAATAGCTCTTAGAAATATTTAATAATGCTAAAAATAATATTGTGATTCAGAATAAATTCATATGCTTGGCAAAGCAGCTCCACTGCACTGATGCACCAGCTTGTTAGTGGTCAGAGGGTTAAGTTTCCCCACCTCATGCAGACTATTTCCTCTACCTTGGTGAGGATTATGATACATCCAGGTCTCAGTGGTGTTTGTTGATGTCTTACTTAGAGAGTCACGTTTCTTCTGCTTAATAGGCAGATACTTGATCAGGCTCAAGATCTGTGCTGATAATTGCGAGCGGTTTCTCCTGTGAAGTGCAACTCTTGAATTTCTTGACACTACATCATTCGTTTCACCTTTTTTCATGCCTATTTCTTTTTCATCACTTAACAGGAAGGACAAGAAACCATGGCCACTATGTCTGCAGCACTTGGGGAAACAACCACTTCAAAACTTTCGATGGCGACATCTACCAATTCCCTGGCGTTTGCGAGTATAACTTTGCTTCTGACTGCCGAGGGTCTTTCAAGGAGTTCTCTGTCCACATCCAGCGTGCTCTGAACAGCAACAACCACCCCCAGATCCAGTATATTCTGCTAACCATCAAGGACTTCACAGTGTACCTCAGACCAAAACTGGTTGTGGTGGACGGGAGGATGTAAGTTCCTTTAGTATGATAGAATTTCAGAGAAATTGTGCTGGGAAGAGAAAAGCAGGAATGATTTTTGTTACACAGCTGTCTATGTACCAGTAAGGTGACTGCTGTGAGCATTTCCACAAGCAAAAAAATAGCCCTTTGAAAGCCAGCATAAAAATTGTGTTGGGGAGGGGCTTTGGTATTAATCGTTACTTCTACACTCACGTAAGGGAGGATTTCAATTCAAGTCAGGAAGAGATTTGGGTGAATTGTTCTTCTCGTTGTGTAGGAAGCAATGCAGCTCATGAGCCAGATCTTTCACTGGCATAAAATGACATTGCTCTGTTTGTTTTATGGCATCATCTTGACTTTACCAGAGCGGATGGTCTAGCGAATCCTCAAATAGGAAGATGAGTTTCTCCAGGATCTTTTTGTCTTATTTTGTGGCAGAAGAGAGGTGGTTTGTTTTTTTTACCGATCTCCATAAATAATTCTTTCAGGTTCAATGGCCATTCCTCAAGGGATTATAACGTATAATGCACATCAAAATTTACACTAACTGGCATGTTGTAGTTTTTCACATTGAGCTGTAGTACAAGGAACTTGTCTGACAACATTACTGGTGCTAGATAGGGCCTTAGCTGAGCCTTTCCTGTCATAAGTCTGTCCTTTCAGTGTCTTTAAATACACACTGAAATAACTCATAGGTTAAGACAGAGTTCAGAAGATAGAAGAAACTGTGTGTTAGAAACAGATTCTTTTTTAAAGAAAAATCCATCGTAGGACTGGGTTTTGGCCCAGAATTCAGCCTTTGCTCTGAAGTTTGTAAACCACTGCAATGAAAATCTGTTTAAAGACCAAAAATAATATTCTGCTTTCCAAGGATCATACTAGAATGCATAACAAAATGACATGAAGTTATTAAAAAATGTATTCTTGCTCCAAATTGAAAAAGCCCTTTATTGCATACTCAGACCTTAGAAAGAACTCCATGAAAAACAGGTTTATAAATCCTTTGAAAATTGTTTTTCTTCAACTAAGCTTCTTCTTTTTTTTTTTTTTTCCTTAATGTTCATAAACCAACAGATCCCTTCTGAATAGGTTTTTGCTGCATGGGGGATTTAGTTTTTTGTAGAACTTAATTTCCCATATTGCTGTTTAAATGACATATGAGCAATTGTCATGTACAATAACATCTCACACTACTGAAGTGAAAACTGTGAAGTAGAAAAATCTGTGAATTTGCCTTTTGGTACCTTATCCACATTGATTGAATGTACTAATATTAAAAAAAAAAAAAAAAAAAAGGAGAAAAATATTCTGTGCTGTTATAGCTGAAAGATGAAAAGCTGTCTAATATTTTATAATCCTTCTCCAAAACCAAGATCTCTTAAGGCCTCATTGTCCAGAGGTTTGACAATGCAGCCAAAAGTAGAAATAATGTCTTCTGGGTTCCCACGTAGTTCTTAGATGTGTAAGTTATTTGGCTATGTTAAAAATGCCTGAGGTAAATAGTTGGAAAAATCCCAGTGGGAGCAAATCAGGAGATAAAACTCTCCCAGTCAAAAGACTGATGGTGTGCACAAACATACATGAAAGAATCCTGACAGAGAACAAGTATATTGGCCAGTCTGTAGGAAAATGAAATGGTTATTTGGACTGACTTACAGTTTACACTACATCTGAATAGACTCTAGTTCTTTGGATTTTATAGGATCAGGCTGTTTGCCACATTCCCTTTGTTGTTGAATAAAATTCAATGGTGTGACTTGTTACGTAGTGCACTGTAAAGGAAGAAGTAAAAGAACAGGAGAGAGCTTTGGAGAATTGATTCTTTATCAGCCAAACCCATCTATGCACAGCCTTCTGCAAAATATCTTCTGTCACATTAACAACCCTTGCCATTGATAAGCTTAGTCCCATCAACTGAAAACAACTGAATTCCTCTAAGCACGCTCCTTTCTTTCCAAAATTTGCTGTCACTCCCTGTATCTACCTGTGCTTTTTGACCTCTCTCTTGAGGAGGAAGAGCCTTGCAAAGGAATGTTCAGTCTCTCTGAAATGGTTGTCAGATCTTTTGGTAAAGAAAAGCTTCTGTTGACATTGTTACTTCTTTCAGTGAAGCAAAGGACAAGTGAGTGTTTGAATATCCCCTGTTAATACCACAGCGATGATGGATTTCCCTTTCATTAGGCTGAAGACATCTGACACTTTGGCTTTTTTTCTTAAAAAGCCCATATGCTCAGGGAGCCTTTGCCTCTGAAATTGCTTTGCCTTTTAAAGGCAATGACTTATCACATCAAATGTCAGAGAGAGGATTTCATGCCTCATTAAAACAAGGCATCGTGTGCAGCTAGGATCAGGTAGACAAGAGACTGATTTCTCTATTCATTAGGGTATTTGGCTTATTCCAGGCATTCATGTCACCCCTTATGGTTCTGTACTGATGCAAAGTCTCTGATTTTTTTTTTTCCCCCTAGCGTGAAGACACCTTACTACAGCTCTGGTGTGCTCATTGAAAGTAATGACATTTACACCAAGGTTTATGCCAAATTAGGCCTGATTCTCATATGGAACCAGGAAGATGCACTGATGGTATGTGTGACCCAAGTCCTTTTATATCGGTGTTGCCTGGGTTTAACAGGCTGCTCTATACTGAACAGAAATAGACTGTCACAAACTGTTTGAACAGAGATGGAGTGTTAGGCTGACTCATCCAACTGACAGTCTTACTACCTTATTTGAAAACCAACAAGTTCCTTTCTCTGCAGTGTGATGGAGGTAGCAGTATGTCATGCAGGTGACCTTACTTGTCTCCAGAAAGGAGCTTTCTGAGAAATAGCTGATGTTTTTCCTATAGCAACCCCACTATCCAAGCTGCATTTTCCTCCATTTGTCTTGTAAAGGATTGCCATCATCAACTTTCCTAATTTATACCAAGGTTTACGTTTTATCCCAGTAAGGGAAAAAAAGAAGAAAAAGAAACAAGTACATCTGTGATTTTAAGAAGGCTTTCCTTCTCGTCTTTATCACCATGGTGGTTGCTGCCATTATTGAAATACAGGAGCTTCAGTCATTTCTTCCTGTTTTCTATGTTACTTTTTGCATCTGTGTGTTTATTAACTATGTCACACATTCTTTTGCAGTAGTTACTTCTGTAAGAGGTTTGGGTTCACCATCATTTCCATCATTTAGCAACTCCCCTTTCAAGTACATGTGTTTACTTTTGAATGTCTCTGTGCTCCAGATAATTATTTTCTGTTTTTCCTATTTCTTTCTATTGCCTAGGTGGAGCTGGACAACAAATTTAATAACCGTACATGTGGTCTTTGTGGGGATTACAACGGAGTTCCGATCTACAATGAGTTTATCAATGGAGGTGAGTCATCCTGCCATACTAAGAGTTATCACAGAAGATAGGCTGATAAGTTCTCTTCATAGGAGTACCACAGGAGAGCCAGTTTCACCAGAGAGATTTCTGTGATTACCCCAGAATCGACGTTATGTTCCAGTGCTGCGTTTCTGGTCTAAAGTTATTTTATTCCAGATGAATCATCTTGTTCTTTTCTCTCTTTTTTCATTACCACTTTGAATTTTTAAACACACACGTAACAGCCATAATTCAAAGTAGAGACCTGTGTCTAACGTGGTACATGGTACCATAGTAATTGTTTTCCTTCATCAGCAGAGTCCCAGACATCAGATGCTCCTTGTTGTCGATTTTTGTATCTCAGCAAGTCCTCTATAATTTTTTTTTTTTTCTCATAGATGTAAGCTACAATTCAATCACCTATGGGAATTTACAGAAAATCAGCAAACCCAATGCCAAATGTGAAGATCCTGACGAAACTCAGGCTCTCCCAAGCTGTAATGACCATGTAAGTATTCCTAGTGGTGAACTTCACTTGTGTGGGCACATGGAGACATCCTTGTGCTACGGGGAGTTAGTGTGTGAGGAGATGGGAAGAATTGTCCCTTCCAGGGACAACTGTTGATATTCATAAGACAATAGGTTTTCTGTTAAGACAAGAAGTGTCTAGAAGCTCAGTTGCTTATAAATCTTCTTAAATATTATTACTCTTCCTCCTCAGCGTGGTGAGTGTGAGAGGTTGCTGACTTCCTCTGCATTTGCTGATTGTCGGTTACGCCTCAATTTGGAAATGTACATCCAAGCCTGCATGCAGGACAAGTGTGCCTGTAAAGGAAAGGAGGACTCCTTCTGCCTCTGCAGCACCATCTCTGAGTACTCTCGCCAGTGTTCGCACATGGGCGGCCGGCCAGGCGAATGGAGGACACAGTACTTTTGCCGTAAGCAGCTGTATAAAACAAATATTTTGTGGCTGTAGCAGTGTGAGATATTTAAATTCATTCCTTCTTTACTAAACTATAGGCATAAGTTATATATGCAATAAATTACATGCCATGTTCTTCCTGCGTTCTTCTATTGCCCTTATTATTAAGAACCATTTTTTCAGCAAGTAGAAATTCTGTTCCAACTGAAAAAACCTGTGAGCTCTGATACTGCAGGTGTCATGGATATTTTGGCCTATTTGAGACAAAAATTTAAAAAAGAAAATATAAAAAGCAGGGAAAGAAGCTCAGAAACAGACAAACATGCTTTGCCAGACACAGTCTGGCTTGGGATGCCACTGACTTGAAGGGAGGAGGGGATATGATCTGTGGTTTCTGAAGAATGATGGACCTCCTACTCAAATAACAGATGGTGTCTCTCATTCTTTCAGCCAAGACCTGTCCTCAGACCATGATCTATAAAGAAAGCAGCTCACCCTGCATGGACACTTGCTCACATTTGGAGATCAGCAGCCTTTGTGAAGAACACTACATGGATGGTTGTTTCTGCCCTGAAGGCAAGTGTTATTGCATATGCACCAAAACCAAGAGTTCTGGCAAAGGAAGTTAATAGTGAAAATATTAATGTAGTAAAATTATATCTTAAAAATGTGTACTGCTACTCATTATTCCCCCCCTAGGGGAACATAATTATATATTTTTTTTTTTAAAGGAGGTTCTAATTGATTAATCAGTGATTTTATAGTTAAATCATATCAACACAATGACAGGTGCTAAATCTTCTTTTTATTTCTCAACAAATGGACTTCTGCTAATATACAGAACATCAAGCTTTTTAGGTCAAATAATTCTGACACAATGGATATCATTTGCCCAGAGAGTGATAATGAGAGATAGTGAAGAACATTCTCAGACTTAATGTCAAACGAAGGGAAAAAAGATTGCAATGATAGTCTAGAAATGTGGGAATGGCTTTTTCTGGAAAGAGCTGGAATAATTTACTTGTGCTTTATAGGAACTGTGTATGATGACATCACTGCAAAAGGCTGCATACCCGTTAGCCAGTGCCACTGCAAACTGCATGGAAAGGAGTATGCACCTGGGCAAAGCATTATCAATGAATGTGAAGAATGGTGAGGATCAGGGTTGTTCATACACCTTTCTTGGAGTGGTTGTAAATGGATCTGCGTTTTTCAATCTTTTGCTTGTTCAGAGGAGACTTCCTGAGAATATCCTGAACTTAACCTTTCTGTTGCATAACTATACAACCAACTTTCTGAAAAGTTTTCATGGCTCTATGGCATATGGTAGAGGGAAAATCTTAAGGAAATGGTGAAAGATACAGTTTTAAAACCCCCAGGGAGATGTTGCTCTTTGCTAGATTTACAGATGCTTTCAGTGCTCTCAACTCCTGTAATATCTACAAGTAATTTTTTATTATTTGTCTGTTTATAGCACCTGTAATTCAGGCAGATGGACATGCAAAGATTTACCCTGTCCAGGCTCATGTTCAGTGGAAGGAGGTTCCCATATTACCACCTTTGATGGGAAGAAATACACCTTTCATGGAGACTGCTACTATGTGTTGGCCAAGGTACTGAGTGCTGTAGGGATTTTCTCCTACAGAGTGTCTGTGTGCTGATATGTAACAGCTGAGAATTGTTGTTTTATTCCATTCTTATGGAATGAGGGAAACAGAAATAATAAAAACTGTACTGAAAAATTCAGGATGGGCTGTAATAGCCCTGGAGGGATCTGGGAACTTGTCACAATGGGTAGCGAAGAGAGATGGTAGCCTCTGTATGTTGTCATTGTCCAGAGCAGTCATTCATGGGTAAGAAATCAAAGGATCACTCTGACTGCATGGATAGGTGGATTGCCAACATTGGCAGGTCTTTGGATTAGAAGCTCTCAGCCAGATCTTGAATAGCTGTTCCTTTGAGTATCAAAATCACCTGGGGAAAGGAGCTAGGCAGCTATGTCATTCATCAGTCCCTAAAACATCTAGTGTGTGTTCTTCTAGATGTCTTGCTGAGCTAGAAATTATCACCACTGAGTTAGTCTGAAAGACAGTTCAGCTTCCATAGCCAGTGCTGAAATGGTGGTCTTAAGATCCCAGTTCTTTAGTGATTGCTATTGTAACTGATGATTTCAGTCTTCGTTTTGGGAACTGTCTTGCGAGATTTTTTGATTGAACTAATGGATGTTTATTTCCCTGTGATTGTAGGATACTGGACATGATGATCATGCTCTCCTGGCAGAGCTGGCTCCCTGTGGCTCCACAGACAGGCAGACTTGTTTGAATTCTGTTGTACTGTTAGTAGATGGCAAGAAGAATGTAAGTGTTCTGTGGGTTCTGCTAGATATGTTGAAAATTAGCATGTTTGCCTTACTGTGGAACAGTGACTAATTCTGAGTTGCTTTCGTGGATAGAGGAAGCACCTGAGGCTTAAAAAGAATTCTGGTTTCTGTCTCAAGAACTCAAAATAAACCTAAACTGAGCAAAAGATGAGATGCAAATAAGCTGATGTTTCCCCCTCTTCCTTTCTCTGTGCTATATGACTGTTCTCACTGTATTCCAGACTGTCTGGAAGTAAGAATACCATTCTTCCTCTCCTCATAGTATTTTACTTAATTTAGATAAAGTTTTATAGATCTAGACATAGATTTTATAGAAGAGATCCCATTTTTGAATGTTGATACCATCCAATCTTCTTAAATATTTACATTTTCCATCAGTTTAGTGTTGTGTTTGGTTGTGGAAATATCTACACTATATTTATACATAATCTTTCATACATGTACAGATATTTTCCTCCCGTGTTTGTGGTCTTCTCTGTCCTTGCCAGCATAACTAGAACACAACCGAACCAAGTCAGAAACCCATCATTTCATGTTTCTGTATGTACAGACTGGCATTTTATGAGGAAGTTTAACAAACTGCTTTCTTACCATGCCAGAAGCATATTAAACCATTACATTGAAGCTGTGATATGTGCTTTTGTAGGGAATAGGAATTTGCTACAGATCCTGAGGGAACAATATTTTCTTTTACTTGCTGAAACCAAAGTGCTTAATATAAACATGTTTTGTGCTTTGTTACAGCTTATAAAATGCTGTAGGCAGGTGTTGGTGAAACACTGAATATCAAGACAAAACCTTGCTTGTATCCTACAGGTCTGCTGCCACAGTTGATTTTCAGACAGATTCTTCCTTTCAAAGATTTTAAATTCTAGTCACAGTCTAAATGTGAAAAATGCCTCCCCTCTTTTTTTTATTTATTTTTTTAATTAGTTCCTTTCCCTCACTGATTCTATTTGTTATTTTGCAGGTGGTGGTTTTCAGATCAGATGGCAGCGTGTTGCTGAATGAGATGACAGTGAACGTGCCTCATGTGTCAGGTAAGGGATGTAGCCTTGTGTGGCATGTGCCACTCACCTGACTTTTCATCTTAGGGTGTATTTTTATCAGAGCAAAAGTGGAAGAGAAGCATATGAAATTTGTTCAGATATGAAAGAACTTGGGGATGAATGATGAATGTGATTTAATAGTTGTGACTGAGAATTTCATGGGCAGACTGACTCTGTATATAGCAGATAATGGAAAAAAATGTCCCTTCCCTTTTTTTCATACATCTTGAATATGCCTTTGCGTGTAGCTTGAGAAAGAGGAATTGTAATGGTTTGGATTTAAAGCAGATAACCTGCCTATAAAGAGAGGTACTTAGCACTTTCCAAGTCTGGCTTCGAAATGATGTGTGTGTTTACTGCACAGTTCCTGTTTTGTCTTTCAGCCAGCTTCTCAGTATTCAAGCCATCTTCCTACTACCTTGTTGTACAAACTTCTTTTGGACTTCAGCTGCAAATCCAGTTGCTTCCAGTCATGCAGCTGTTTTTGACTGCAGATCAATCAGTTAAAGGAAAACTTCAAGGCAAGTATCTATCCAAATGGGAAGCAGAGCCATGCTGTTCCACAGCATGACTCCTCAGTCATGTATTCTTTATATGAGTAATAATTTGTTGTACTAATTGATAAAAGAGGAGGAACTAAAAGGAGAAACCACAACATTTAAAGAGAATTGATTCAAGAAAACTAGAAATGTGTTTTTATTAATTCATATTGAAGTGACCTATCACTCCAGTGCCAGTACATGAATATTTCTTAGAGTATTCCTTACTTTTCTATTCAGTTTAATTCTTAATTATCCACAAAACCAGGTTTTTGGTGTGTTTTGTGTTTTGAATATCATCAGAAAACATAGAAAATACAGGATAGGGCAATGATCTCCTGAGACAGAGATGAAAGCATCATCATGAAGATTCCTCTTCTCAAGAGGTTCTAAATTTAATGTAGGGCTTCTAAATCTTCACTATTTACATTATGCATTAATATTGAAATAGAAGAATCAGCTGTATGAACTTCTGTTTCTAATGTTTGTGAGCAATTCACCTTTTAAAAAGAGAACAAGTAGTAATTAGGTAAAATTTTTACATTCTTTTCCAATAGGTCTTTGTGGAAACTTTAATGGAATTGAAGGTGATGACTTTAAAACAGCCAGTGGGCTGGTAGAAGCGACAGGATCTGCCTTTGCTAACACATGGAAAGCTCAGTCCACCTGTAAAGACCAGGTAGAGAAACTGGAAGACCCCTGCAGCCTCAGCATTGAGAGTGGTAAGCACACTGATAAATCAGGTGGCTGGTTTCTGTCAGAATGAGCAGAGTTTGCTGTATATTACTGCAGCAGGCTTGTAAGACTTGTAGTGTGGCAGTGAAGCTTCTTTTCAGGGGACTGTCAAATTAATAATTAATTTCTGCCAGTATGTGCATACAGACATTGATTTACCAACAAACTGAAGTGAAAGTTTAGGGAGGGATTGCAGAGGAATCCTGAGCTGGAAGATAAGGAAGCAGGGTCATTAATTTATGTTATCTGCAAAGGCAGCTTGTATTTCCTAGTATTATTTATCCCTATGTTTAACTTAGCTTTATGTTCCCAAATGGAAGGGGCTGTCACAATTCCATGTAGACAAGTTGCAGTAAGATGTGAATTTTGATTTTATGATTGCATGTCTACTGTTAGATAACAGAATCAGAGACTGAAAATGTATGTGCAGTGATTGCATGTAGTTTCTCCACTCCCCGGAGTGTCCACAGTTCTCTCACTTTGTATTATTGCATTTATGTGACAACGTGACTAGATGTGGCATGGGAAGATAAGTGAATGTAATGAATTGAATTATAACAATTTAATTTTTCTCCCTCCCCCCCCCCCCAGCAAATTACGCTGAGCATTGGTGTTCTTTGCTGAAAAATCCAGAGGGTCCTTTTGCAAGATGCCACTTAGCCATCGATCCTTCAGAGTACTACAAGGTATTGTAATCCTGCCCTCTTTTCAGTACTCCTTTATTTCAGTCAGATGATTGTAGATATTTATCATTGTTCAAACCTTTGGGACATTACTGAGTAGCTTGCCCCTAAGAGCTGGTGAAGTTTTTGCAGTGATTAACTGAGGCAGCACAGCATGTATCCAAATAATCTCCTGTGGTGAGCTTCTTCTGGAGGTCCACTGCAGAAAAAGGCAAATTTGTTCCTCTGGTTTCTTATGCTTTGTATTTAATATACATTTTTATTGGATATTTGAACTGAATCACAGAATCATTGACTGGTTTGGGTTTGAAGGGACCTTAAAGATCATCTAATTCCAACCCCTCTGCCACAGACAGGAACACCTCCCCCTAGACTAGGTTGCTCAAAGCCCCATCCAGCCTGGTCTTGGAAAGAAGATTCAAGAGATGCAAGTGTGCACAGAAAGTTGAAGTGTACACTTACGCATTAGTTATTACTAAGTCAAAGGGGGGAAAAAAAAAAAAGCAGATATTTATTAAATTTCCTGTATTCATTGGAATGTAACACAATAATTTTTATAGCAGAATCTCCATGCTCCTTCGTGCTCATCACTTTCGAGCAGTGAGGCTTACTTGAGCAAAAAGGAAGAAATTCGTAATTCCTATCCCTGGAACTCTGAGCTCAAATATTGTGGAGATCTTCACAGATCTGGTTAATATTTTACCATCTTGATTTTGAATTTTTACGGACAATGGCTTTTCCACAACTTCTAAACTTTCTCATTTTCATGTAGCTGAGAAAGGATGGTATCAAAATCCTTCAAGAAAGGTGTTGTTAGGAAGCTGGTTACTTCTTAAAGGTTCAAGAGGCTTGATCTAGGTTAAGAGAAGCTTCCAAACATTTTCATTGTGTGTGAAATCAAGCAGCACTTTCAGTCCTTGTCCATTCTTTCCATTGTTCTCTGATCATGGGAATTAATAAGAACCAAGATCAGGAGGAGGACACAGGATATTTCATAGTAACTGAGTTGGACTTACCCCTGGTTTCCTGTGGGCTTACTGACCCTTTTGTTGTTTTTCAGAAATGTAAATATGACACCTGCCTCTGCGAAGACAATGAAGAATGTTTGTGTGCTGCCCTGTCCTCTTACTCAAGAGCCTGTGCTTTCAAAGGGATCATACTGGGAGGCTGGAGAAAGAATATCTGCAGTAAGTAGTGGAACTATAATCCCCGGGGAGTTAATTAGCCATGAGAAAATAATAGGCTTCTCTCTGAATTTGGTTGTCAGTCATCTCAATATTAAAGGATTTGGAGTATTTTAGAAAAATCTAACAGACTTAAAAGAGACAGTGCTTAAAATGTTTACTAATATGTGTTATAGTCGAGCTGCCAATTCTTCATGGCGTATTTAAAAGTAGAAAGCAATAGTTTTCACTTTCACCTTCTTGCCCCAATTTAAATAATAATGTTGTTTCTATCTTTAACTCATGGAATCCCAGCCATCGTGGCTTTTACATTGTCTTTGCTTATCAGGGTCTTTGTTTATCGTTGTGCTTGCTTTTTATCAGCAGTACAGTGTTATTGAGAGTAGTTTATTATATTGTGCTCTCTTTCAGACTATCAGTAGGTGAAACAAATATTGATATGAAAGTAGAGACTATTAGTAGTAGTTATAAAGAAGTCTTCAACTGGTGAACAAAGTTAGGCTAGCATTACTTGTGATTTAGGATATTTTTGTACTTTAATAAATTCTAAGAAGTATTTTTACCATTCCATGCTGCACAGCCAAAGAAATCAAATCAGAAACGTCAAGGTTAAATTGTCCATCCTGCATCCCTTGTTCAACAGTTTGCTTACTTTCCCTCCAGCTAGCGAAGTATCTGCCTGCCCAGGAAATCAGATCTTCCTTTACAATCTCACGATGTGCCAACAAACCTGCCGGTCCCTTGCTGATGGTGAAAAGCATTGCCCTCAAGACTTCGCTCCCATGGATGGCTGCGGCTGCCCGTATAATACGTACCTGGATAACCAGGATACCTGTGTGCCCGTCTCCAAGTGCCCCTGCTATTACAAGGGATCATATCTGGAACCTGGGGAATATGTCACAAAAGATGGAGAACGCTGGTATGTTTTATTGAGGCTTCTTGGGATTCTTTTTTTTTTCTTTTTTTCTTTTTTTTTTTTTTGTGGGGATAAAAGCCTTTTTGAAATTTTTCTCATCAGGTGTAAGCTGCTCAGTTTTTTCTTTGGTGCTTTAATGAACATTTGTAATATTTTTTGCATTCTGGGCAAAGCACCAGCCTGTTGCAATGTAATTTATTAATAGTTGAGAAGTGCAGCTTTGTTTGGAGGAGTAAGTACCAGCCTTCAGAGATGAATCATAGAATAGTTTTGGCTGGAAGAGACCTTCAAGATCATCAAATCCAACTTTATTGATACTAGCCATATCAAAAACCACAAACCATGTCCCTAAGCACAACATCTAACCACCTCTTAAACGCTTCCAATGCCTGCCAACCCTTTCTATAAAGAGATGCTTCCTAATACCCAGCCTGAACCTTCCCCGGATCAACTTCAGGCCATTTCCTCTTGTTCCGTCACTTGTCACCAGGGAGAACAGACCAACTCCCACCTCTCTACAACTTCCCTCCAGGTAGTTGTAGAGGGCAATAAGGTCTCCCCTCAGCCTTTTTTTTCTCAAGGCTAAATAGACCCAGATCCTTCACCCTCTCCTCTTAATGCCCATGCTCCAAACCCTTTACTAGCATTGTAGCCCACCTCTGTGCCCTCTCCAACACCTCAATGTCCTTACTGTTGCTCTGGAGCTGACCTGCAAATAGGTTTGGTTTTGTTTTGTTTGTTTGGTTTTTCTTTTTTAGGCTTTTGCAAGCAACTTTCATGATTCTGGTATTTTTTTATCACGAACTCTGACAACTGTTTGCTGTATGAGTCACTGTGAAACACTTCCTTCTGTCATCATCCATAGCATATAAGCTAATATATTAGCAGCATATGAGTTGAATAAGCATGAAAATACACTGTGTATCCAAATGAAGGCTTTGACTGAAATTATCATTGCTGTCTGATCCTTATTATCTGTTTGTTGTGTTTTCCTTATTAGCTGTTTTCTGAATCATCAGAAAACAGCATTAAGGATTAATTGAATAGCTGTCATTCCTTAAAACATAACCTTTCTGTGCGTGATGCCTAAAATCTTGTTACACTTTTTCAGCAAGTGAAACTTTAAAAGAGTTCACCTTGAAATACCAGTAGAAATTATGCAGCGCGTTTCTGATAAATACTCGTAAACTAATATAAACAATTCCTTAGGTTTAAATTGAACACACTGAGCTTACTTCTCTTTCTAATTTCTACTTCCCTTATTTTCTAGTGTTTGCCGAAATGCAAAGGTCCAGTGTACTTCAGTGAAAATAAGAATGAAAGGTAAGAGATAGTCTATAAACTATAATAAATAAAAAGCATAACTCAACCTACACCTTCCATTTGAATTCCCCATGCATTTGTTTTGTTTATTTGTTGGGGTTTTTTTATTTTTATGTGAAACTCTTACATATTTTCACTGTGTTCTGTTTTCACTAACTCTCTTTTTTTTCACAAGAGGAGACATACCCTGAGATTTCTATCTCAGTAACTGCCATCTTTCTCATACATTGCTTTTGCCTTTTCTTGAGTCATCTAAACCAAAAATATACCTTTCAGGTGTAACAGAATGTTCTTCCAACAAGACGTACTTTGACTGCAACGCATCCCCGAAGTGGACCTCACGAACACCTGTACAACTTAGCTGTCATACTCCTGATGTTGTATGTATTCAGTTTTTCTCTCTGCCATGTTCCCTTTAGTCTGTGTTCTTTAAATGACACAGAAAATGCATCTGTAACAAGCAGTTCATTTCTCTTTGGTTTAATCTTCCTTTCTTTTCTCCCTAGTGACAGTGCTCTGTTGCCCATTTCATGATGATTCCCTTTATGGTTTCTCTCTCCTTTTCCTTCTTATTGTGTCCTCAGTAGAGTTGTACCTTCCAAGTGAAATTTTATTTCAGCTCATAGACAATCAAAAAGGAAAAGAAAAACCTTAGAAACCTTAGAAAACTATTCAATATTAGACCATTTGGGTATAAATGCATTTTTTACCAGAGTGCTTATGAAGAAGTGAAATTAAAATGCAGTGATTTTTCATAAAGTAACAATTTCTCTTTCTATTCCTTAGTTCCAGGAAGAGTGTGTCTCAGGCTGTGTGTGCCCTGAAGGTCTGTATGATGATGGGCAAGGGGGCTGTGTTGAGAAAGAGGACTGTCCATGCATTCATAACAACCAGTGGTATTCTTCTGGACAGAAGATAAAAGTGGACTGCAACACCTGGTATGCTGTAATTTTGTACTCACTTCTAGAATATATTGTATGCAGTAAATTAATAGTCATGTTATGCTCTGGCAGGAGGGTTGGACACGATGATTTCCAGAGGTCCCTTCAAACCCCTACCTTTCTATGATTCTATGTCTAGATTTAACAGTGGCTGCAATAGCTGCAATTGTAAACCTTTCTTTTCAGCTGTATCTTTTGCAGTCTGAGGAAATACAGATTGTGCTGAGAATATTGTGATAATAGCTACCTTTATTTTCTGTAGGCATCTCTTATAGGGAAAGTGAACTCATTTTTTAAACAGAAATGCTATCAGATCTAAAACGTGTAGCTGGCCAGAGTTCAAAATCATGTTACAGGCTTAAAATCAGGCTAAAATATTGAAGTTGAGACTTAAGATACTCTAACACTGATGTGCGTGCTGTGCACATTATCATGTTATTTCAGGTAGCTGCTTGGTTTGTCCTGCAGCTTTCCAACAAGCACGCTCTTGGTGAGAACTGAACATTCAACTCCTCTGCTCTCTTTTAGTACCTGCCAAAAAGGGTTTTGGAGCTGCACTGAATACGTGTGCTACGGGACTTGCACGATATATGGAAGTGGACATTATATCACCTTTGATGGAAAATTCTATGACTTCGATGGGCATTGTGAATACGTTGCTACTCAGGTAATGCTCATTGGGAGGCCTGAAATGGTATCTGATTGCTTTGAAGATCTACTTTCCTTTCTGGTTTTGTCATTCCTTATTGCCTGCCATGCCTCTTCCTGAAGTGTTTACCCCTTCTGCCAAGATAAACTCTGTATTTTCAGTGCAGGCAAGCTGTAGTGTAGTTTTTCTTAATACAGTCATCATAAATTGTATGTAACAGGACTATTTGGTAGAGAGAGCTAACAGCTCACTATTGGTTGTGAAACAAATCAACATTCTAAGCTTGCAACACAGATACTTATATTGAAAGATATATTCTTCATTTTGTTTTATTGTCCCACTTGTTTCCCAGATTTTGCCTCACATGAGACTCTATTAACTGTTTCTATGTATGCAGAGATGTATGTGTGCATGTTCATGCATCTGTAAAAATATATGTATGTAGGATTTCAGGTATGAAGGAGCACTAATGGTTTCTACATTGTGGAGATTTAAATGATCAGCATGATTATAAGATTGAACTAGAAATTAAGTATTCTACCTAAGAATATTTTCTTATGCTCATTTTTTCCTTTTTTCAATAGGATTATTGTGGTGATAAGAACTCCAGTGGCTCTTTCAGTGTCATCACAGAAAATGTCCCTTGTGGAACTACAGGAGTCACCTGCTCAAAGGCTATTAAGATGTTTCTTGGGGTGAGTAATGATACTCAGTGCATATATATCAGTAGAAAAGTATTAAAAAAAAAAGAGTAATGCTCCAAAGCCATATCCCTAAAAGCAGCTATAACAATTAAAGGTTAGAGGCCCTATCAAATTAATCTGTAGAGGTGTCGATTCTCAGGTACTGAAACCTCTCAAAAAAACATGCTACACCACTTTCTGTCATCTTGGAAAGTCATCTCAGACTCTTGAGTTACTGGATTCAGAATGAGTTGTATTGCTGCAAGTGTCTAATATTTTTGTTTTCTCATAAATGTTGATGTTATAATATTTCTCTTTTTGTCATTCCAGAAAACTGAACTGACACTGGAGGAAAAAGACTATAAAGAAAATCAGCGTGATGTTGGTGATGATATCCGTTATGGGAACAGGACAGTAGGCCTCTACCTCGTTATTGAGACTAGCAATGGTCTGATGCTTATCTGGGATAAGAAGACCACTGTCTTCATCAAGTTGACCCCCGATTACAAAGTTAGGACCTGTCTATCTTTTTCTGATAGTAGTAGCATGAAAAGATATATGAGATAAGGCAACATAAATGTTCTTTTATTCTGACTCCGTGTTTAATTCCTATATCCTCTGCACATTGATGATTAGTTTGGGTTATCACTATCACAGCTGGAGAGGTGCTACTGGAGGTCTTAGGTTTCCTCCCAGTGCCTTGCAGAGGGTGCATAGCATGAGATTGTAATAAAACTAAAAATCTAAAGCATTCTGACTTCGTGAATATTAAGAGCCAAGCATCCAGAGTCATTTAGGGGATGCAAACTGACTCTGTGTGCACTTGGAAACCTGCATGGAATCTCAGCCCTGAGTTAAAACCAAACTGCCTCTGCAATGCACGGAGATAGTTCTGATTTCTGAAAATAGGTGTGCTGACTTGTAGAGTACTGAATTTACTGGGCTGCATGAGGAGGTGTGGGGTTGTGTAAACAGGGACATACTGTTGCTTGAGAGGGCTTATGCACCTTAAATAACGCTACCAAAAAATGTGGGTAAGCTGCTAAGTTCTTACTTTTGAATCCCTGTCATTTTTTTTTCCCCATAGATGAAGAAATGGGGGTTGTTATGTTAGAAGGTTTTGATAAAAACCATTTTTGAGCTGAATGAAATTCCCTCAGACTTGTATGAATAGCTGAGTTATGATAAATTGAGAAGAATGAAAAAAAAAAGAATTCTTGTTAGCTGAAAGAGGCTTAGCCAGTCTTTAATGTTATAAGTTGGATGAAGGGCCACCACAGAAACATGGAAATACACTAGATGCAGTTGATTCCCAGGAGGGAAGGCATATCAGCTGAATAGTTTCCTAAGTACAGACAAATAAAGGTTTAATTTCTCTCAAATGATTTGGAAGTAAAGATGAAAATGCATAATTTACAGAGTGTCAGTTCTCCTTTTTACTGTCAATATTTTGCTCTTACTTTACTTGGAGTCTGTTTCTCACTTCCATGGTATGCATATTTAAAAGCTGTGGATATGTTAATTTTCTTTTCCAGGGCAAAGTGTGCGGTCTGTGTGGCAACTTTGATGACAAATCCAACAATGACTTTACAACAAGGAATGGGCTGCTGGAGACTAATGCTCTGAAGTTTGGGAATTCCTGGAAACAGTCTCCCACGTGCTCAGATGTCACAGAAGAGATTAAGCCCTGTGACATGAAACCACATCGGAAGTCCTGGGCAGAGAAAGAATGCAGCATCATCCGGAGTGAAGTCTTCAAAATTTGTCACTCCAAGGTTTGTAGAAGGCAGTAAATGATGGAACAGCACAATGCATTTCTGGTACTGCAGATGCAGAGAGTCCAGCAGAAATGAAGAGAGGGTTAAATAGAGTAATTTTCAATGAAGTCTTCAGTACAGCTATAGATGCCAACACATTTCAGCTAGTCTTAGTCCAAGTGGTTTGAGTATTTGTGGCAATGGGGCCATGTCATTAGCAGTACCATCCCAGGCTATACAAGCCCATGTTCATCACCACCATTTCACCACTGCTGCTGCACAAGTTAGTGTCATAAATCTCACCTAAACAAGTCTGTGTGATGCAGCTGCACCATCTCTTGTTGAGAGAGAGTCAATACTGCAAGTTCTGAGAGGCTTTGCAGTCAGCAGCCTCATCTTCTGTCAGAAATTCTGTGTTTGAAAGGTGGCTGTTGAAGAGCTCTTTTGAATACTCAACCTGCAGAAGGGATCTTCTTGGAAACCATTGACATTGCACAGTTCAGACAGGCTTGGCTGCTGGTACTGTGCCTCCAAATTGTCATAGCCTACACTACATCAGGCCCACATCTTCTGGAGCACAGGCACAGATGGCACTGCTCTCCATTTCTTGTCTCTTTCCTGAAGTATTGTAATGTTAACAGCAGTTTGTTCTTAACTCATAATGGAAAAGTCACAAAGAACTAGTAATTCAATTAATATATATTGGTTCTATGTTGATTGGCACCTAAAATCCAGTCTCTGTTGCTCCTCTTGCAATCCCAAGCAAAAAATTGGAACTGTTTTGCTAATGTGTCAGTGGATAAACTTCAAAACCTGACAAGCACAAAATTCTCTGCTTCGTATTTGCTGTCTAGAGCAGCCTTCCTGCTGTTTCTTACCACTTGGTTGGGAAAGCTTGGTGGAAGATAAGACTTCTTGGCATCAATCCAACCTGGGTTTGAGAGCAGTATAATGGAACTCTTAGAAAATGTGGGCGCTGACAACAACTCTTATTTTATTTTTTCAGTCATAGCAAATTATGAAGGCACTAGATTACTTTAAGTATATTATTATCCAAAGTACATTAAGTTATTTCAAGCCTGTAGTGTTTGTTTATGATTCATTCTTTACATATCAGATCCTTCTTGACTTGATTAATGTGCATATCTCAATGGATCTCTCAAGTTCACAAGTTTGGAAACTAATCTGGAGATGAACCAGGGCATTGTTTTGTTCCCCAACAGGTGGACCCGACGCCTTTCTTTGAAGCTTGTGTTCATGATGCCTGCTCTTGTGACAGTGGTGGAGACTGTGAGTGCTTCTGTTCTGCAGTTGCTGCATATGCTCAAGAATGTATCAAGTCCGAAGCTTGTGTTTTCTGGAGAACTCCCGATATATGCCGTGAGTAGGAGTTAAAATAAAACTGTGTCTTTCTGGCTGTGGTTAGAAAAATGATCAAATAAATGACTTGTGTATTTTCTTTTTTTTTTTTTTTTTCCTCTTCTTTTTCTCTTCTTCTTTCTGATTCAGAATTAAGGCTACTTGTAGATTTTAAGTGTAAGAAGTCAGTGAAAGAGTAGTTCTAAGTTTCAGTCAGCTCTGATATATAAGTTTCTAAAAGCTCTTTCCTGATCAGAGCTGCATTCTGGCAACCTTGTTTTTAATCAACTTCTCTTTTTTTTCTCATCAGCAATATTTTGTGACTACTATAACCCTCGTAATGAGTGTGATTGGCACTATGAACCTTGTGGCAGTAATATCACAACCTGCAGGATGATTAACAACGTCAACACCAACTTTACAGTACCATACCTGGAAGGTAATAAATTCCTTGCCACTTTTGTATTTTATTTCATATAACTTTGTCCAGGTATTATTTAGTGAATATGGAATAGTCAGTCAGCTTGAGAAGATGCTCCTAAATCTGTTACGTTGAATTTGTCTCTAGACTTATATAAATATTTCTTGTAGTGTAATTTATTATTTATTAATATCAGTGGATGATAGCTACATTGCTGTCAGATGTAAAATTAGGTCTCTGCTTGGGAAATATTCTGAAACATGCAAGATTATTACACCATTGTTATTTTGCATCCCATCCTAAGGGCTTTTAAAGAGAAGAAAAACATTTTACATGAAAAAACAGGAAGTTGGGGATTTTTAACCTTATCATTCTTTACATATCAGATTCTTCTTGACTTTATCAATGTGTAGCATTCTTCCGCCTTTGCAATGGAAAATATCTTTGATATCAGACACACTGATGCAGCTATATGTTGGATTCTTAATGGAGACCACAAAATACTGTCAGAGGGCTACTGGGGGCTACCTCCTTTTTTAGAGTATTTAATTTGTAAATATGATATTAGTAGGTGGAAGCTTGGTAAGTGAAAAGGACTTTCACATTATGGGGACTGCAGTGATCCAAGAATGTGAATGATTTTAGAAATATCTTCTCTGTTATCATGTGATGAAGTTGAAGAAAACAGGAACTTTTTGACTACACAGTCTTTTTGTTCTGAAGACAGTTATCTCCAGTTTAGGGATTAGAAAGAATTGCCAGAGATTGACTTTGCTGTTTTAATCCTTCAGCTGCTAGTAACAAAACAAACAGAAATTACATGTTTTTTTATATATATATAAAGTCCATGTAACAAAATTACCACCATGTTTTGAAATACGTTGCCTTACATTATTAGAAAGATTTGGAAAGTGTCACAAGGCAGATTATAATGGAGATGTTTCTTTGTCTTGTAATTACTAGCTGCCCATAGTAATTAATGTAAATCAGGTGATTCTCCAAGATCTTGAAATAGGAAAAACCAACTTCCCTAGTTTACATGACTAAACTCTTATTTAATCCTCCTCACCCCAATATTATCAATGAGAATTGTTTGATTGAAGTCTTCTGGAAAAATTAGTTGTCCAAGGTTTAATTTGAATTGCAAATTTTCAATTTCTTTCACTGTGCTTGATTCAGTGAGAATCATTTGCCTTCAGAAGGTATTCTGTCATTGAGTTAACTCTTTAGACATTGTCTTCATCCTCCATGACTGTTCAACTTGTAATCAACAGGTTGCTACCCCAGATGCCCTGAGGACAAGCCTGTTTATAATGAAGATACAAAGGAATGTGTGCGCGGAGATGAATGTGGCTGTTATGTCAATGGGACTTATATTCCTCTTTGGAACGAAACGATCACAGAAGAGAATTGTACAAAATGGTATATAAAAAATGCAAAAACATTTGCAGTCTTTCAGGAAAGAACTAATGTATGCTGGGCCCCTTGCTTACTTTAGTGGGCCTCAATCACGTAGATTTTCAACTTGAAGTGCTTGTATATTCTAGCATTTAACCGTACAAATCAGACAAGCATTGCCATTTATTCCACTTGTGATGTAAACTCCAAAAAATGCTGAGTCTACAATATATGTAGTTTCTAACCTTTTCATTCATAATTTTTGAAACTCTTATTAATCCATATTTTAGGTTGATAGTGTCATTATAATAAGCATATTAGCAAATTCATTAAATATATTCTTGAAAGTGTCATAAATGGCGTGAAACCTGGGGGTGTCTCTAGAGCAACCTTTTGACTCTAATGGCTCTTTGAGAGGCTACTCTGCCTTGTGTTCTCACTTAGAACTGGGATTTCAAAATCACTGCAATCTGAAATGATTTATAATAGCCCTGAAAGAGACAGCTGAGTCTGAACTGCTCGTTCCTAATGCTCGCTAATGAGAGCACTGACGTCCGTGACTCCACGTGGTGACCAGAGACAACAAAAAACCTGATCTAGCTAGAAGTTTACTGCTCTGAAAACCAGTGGTTTTCATTGCACTTTTGCAACACAAAGTGGTTCCTGATAGTTTTAAGGTGATGTACTTAAAGAAAGGAAGAGATTACTTAGTTTGAATGAAATAATGATAGGCAGTATTGGAAAATATTACACCCAGAATAATATCTTGTAGTATGTTGGAGGATCAAGTGACAATTCTCTAGGTTTCTGTGCTCTTGGCTCTCCTAACAGGTGCCATAAAACATCTGCAATGTTTTAACCTTTGGAAATTTTGCTTTTAGTGTCTGTGTCCCCCCAGGATCCATCGAGTGCACACCAATCCCAGGTAAATAACATTTGGGTTTTTCTATGAATAAAAAAGAAAAAAAAATACATAGAACTGCTATGTCTGTCCCTAGAAAAGACCTAGTAATTCTTTCCAGTGCAAGTGCAAGTTGTGGCCAAAGAAAATTGAACAACACCTTTGCTGAACCTTGCTGTTAGTACTTCTTGTTCAACCTTGGTCTCATGTCCCTTTATTCTTTCTCCCCATGTCCCATATACAAACTAATGGATTTCAATACCCGAGTTTGCACTCCCAGTAGCATTATGGAAAAGCATCAGGTAGTAAATGGCAGTTGTTATTTCTCTCAGAACATTTTAAAACCTGTTTTGTAATCCTGTTCTTTTAAGTGTTTTTATGCAGGGCGTTATTAAATAGGTTTTAGCGTTCCTCTAAATGTAAAGATAAATTAGTGTGACATATTAGATTTAAGCTTCAGGTATAGCTCTGAAAGGAGCATACATGACTCATGTAAATGCTTATTACTAGTCCATAAGTATTTTTGCCTTTGTCTCTTGCCTGGCAGGAGAAAAATTACAAAGTAAAGCTCTTTCTTGCAGGTTGTCCTTGTGTCATCAACGGAACAAGTTACGAAGTGGGTGAAATTGTGACAACGGTACAAGAAGGCGAAATATGTATAACATACATTTGTGCTGAAAATGGTTCTCTAGCAGTTGGAGGTACTTACCCTTGTCCAACATCTACTTCACCAACATCTACTTCAATCTACACTACTACCAGTAGTCCTACCACCACCACCACCACCACCATAGGTAAGTCCTCAACAGAGATGCACATCTACAAATTATTTTCTTAAAGGAAAATACTTAAAAGATAGAATGTACAAGTGTATAGGCTTATAGTTGGCATGGATAGAGTGATAGTTACGAAGAGTTTTATCACACTGCACTAAGAAGTATTTTTCACACTTTGAGTTGATTTGCTTCTCATGGAAGAAATCATGACTATGAATGTACAGGGGGCCCTCCTGGAAACCATTCTAGCATCTCAATATCCTGCTGGGATAGTAGAAATTGTCTCGGTAGTCTCATAAAAAAAAAAAAAAAAAAATAAAAATTAGGATATTTTAAACTACTATGATTTTTTTTTTTTCTAAAGCTTGCAGATGATAAAAAGTTTTGTGTTTTCTTTTTTTTTTATTTCAGGTACCACTACAAGATCTCCAGCAAGTACAAGTAAGTTTTAAATAGAAAATTAAGTTGTTAAAAGATGTCCAAGGAGCATTTAAAGGATGAGTAAATCAAAGACAGACACTGCAGAAAAATATTTTTAAAAGAAAAAATATATAATTGTTTTAAATTGAAAATATGTCGTAAGTATAGAGAGAAGAAAGACCTTGAAAGGCTTGTAATTCAATTTTGATGTGAAGCCTCCTGTTGAAAAAAACTAGTGATACAGAACCAATTTTAGAACTCTTTTCTCTTGGAAAAATGACAAATTGCAATGTATTGCTCTAGTCCTTAGTGGAATAGAATATGAAATTCATCTTGGAATGCACTCTCTAAGCTTAGGTGATGAATCTGTCTTTTCTTGCAGCTCCATGCTTTGAATTAATATGTGAGTGGACTGAGTGGTTTGATGTTAGCAAACCTGAAGAAGGTGATGGTGACTATGAAACCTATGAAGAAATAAAAAAGGAACATGGAGACAAAATATGTGAAGCTCCTGAAGAAATTGAATGCAGGGCTAAAGATAAACCTGATGTGAGCTTAGAAGATCTTGGCCAGAAAGTAGAGTGCAATGTCACATATGGACTAATCTGTAAAAATGAGGAACAAGATGTAACTATGTGGCAACTTTGCTATAATTACGAAATCAGGGTGAACTGTTGTGACTGGCATGAAACTTCTTGCGAGACTACACCGCATACAACACCAGTCGTGATTTCAACCACCCACAGCACAACGGTACCCAGTACCCCCTTCAGGCAGACGACAACAATTACCACCACGGCCATACCCACGCCAACCACCACCACCCCAGTACCATCAACCTCTACAGGTATTTAACAGACCAATACTCTGCCCTTGCTTAGCCATAGAAAGAATAAAGGCCTGTTGGCTCCTAAGGATATGTCATCTCTACAGCAGATACTGAGCTGGCAGGAAGTCTTGCTTAAGCTGGTTTGTAGCTCTACCCTTCTGCTGTAGAGAAGATTCCCAGTAGGACCTGTTGTTTGAGATTAGAATAGGCCTTGGTTTACAGTGACACTGGTTTAGGTGTTGTCTGGGTGGGGTTGTGCAGAATTCCTTCCCTTTCGCCTCCTGCCTTCCCTCTGTCAGTGCTCATGTTTGCCTGTGGTTATAGGTCTAGGAAGGAAGGATGTCCCTGGCAGGCTTTTGGGAACAGTTTCACTCTGTGGCTTGCTGCTTGCTGTGAACACTGGTCTTGAGCTGATGAGACCCACTAGTGCTCTGTGAAACTTGTCACCAGGCTGACATTACACCACAGGGAAATTATTACTGGGCAGGAACACATTCCTGTGCAAACCTCTCCCCCAGACCACAGCTTCCCTTCTCAGGTTAACTCCACGGGATAGCAAGGGCTTCTCAGTTATAAGGCAGGGGTGAGAAAGCCTCAAAGAGCCTTATTCCATTTCTTGTCTTACCTATTGGTAGGTATTTTTGATTTTGTAAGCAACGTCCCCAGTCTCTTTCCTAGGAAAATACTATCTGCACTCTGATTTGTCACTGATCTGCTTTCTGGGGCCAGCAAGGAAGGCCTCGTGATATAGACTGTTCTCACTGTGGTGAGAGTGGGTGGGTCACTGTAGGTTTGTGGCAGCTACCTAAAGCATACCTTCTGCTCAGTGCATATTGTGTTCCACTTACGCATCTTGTACCAATGTTTTCTCTGTCTCTGCTGTTTCTAACAGCCCCACCATCATCCACTGCACCTGAGTTGACAACTCCTTCCAAGCCAACACCATCACAGCCTCCTAGCAGCACCCCCACTATCACGATACCTCCTCACAGCACCACCACTGCCACAACGCCACCACCCAGCACGAGCACTGCTACAGTACCCCCAGGCAGCACCCCCATTGCCACTGTGCCTCCTGCTACCCCCACTGCCTCGGTGCCCACCTCCACAGTTCCCCCCGTGAGCAGCACTGCCACGATGGTGCCCCCAAGCAGCACCCCCACCTCCACGGTGCCCTCCAGCAGCAGCACTGCAACAATGTCCCCTGGAAGCACCACCACCAAGATGCCGCCCAGCAGCAGCACCAGCAGCTCCACGGGCACAACAACAGGGGTTCCTGTGCCATCGACTCCCACATCAACTACTACAAGCACATCCGTGTCCACCAGTCGCACCCTGGGCACAACAGAGGTTCCTGTGACAACAACACCGACATCAACTACTACAAGCACGTCCACCCCCACGCCAGTACACACCACCAGCCCTATAGGTACTTGTCTGTGATCTTGTGTGTTACCTTGCTGAGGGAGATAGGAAGGTCTATGAGCACCTCAACTTGTGTCTTCTCTGTGGGTTTGGGGCAGGAGAAGTTGTGGATTCCCTGACTGAGCATGTGCCCAAAGCTCTGCCCTTGGGCTGGCTGTTTCAGAAGTGAGGAGGGTGCAGTGTCCTGGGTAGAAGGTTCTGTGTTCCCTGACTCCAGAGGACTCTGATGAGATTTTTCATGCTGGTGCCTCTGCCCATCTTAGACAGGCACTGAACTGCTGGGGAGTCTTGCTTTTGCTGCTGTTGGACCTTGTCTTTCATCTGGAGAGAAGGTTCTCAGCAGGACCCATGGCGTGCACTCACAGCTCAGCAGTGCCTGTGTCTTGTTTGCTCCCTGCTGTGTTTTGTAGGGCCATGGAGGGGAGGGCTGTCCATGCAGTTGAGCTTTGTTGTGGCCAGGGTGTAGCAGTGGTGGACTGGTGTAGTAGTGCCTGAGGAGCACCCTTGAGTGCAGTGGACTTTCAGAGCACCACCCACCAGAGTTGCCTCTGTGCTAATTGTTCCTCTTGTTCCCAGACTGTAGCTGCATCTGGACAGACTGGATTGATGTGAGTTACCCGGACAGTTCTGACAGAAACAGTGGTGACTATGAAACCTTTGAGAATATTATGATAGCCAAACCCGACTGGGAGTGTGCAAACGTGGAGAATATTTCATGCAGAGCCGCAAAGTTCCCCAACACTCCCCTGGAACAGTTAGGGCAGGTCGTGGAATGCAGCGTTGACAGCGGGCTCATCTGTAACAATAAGGATCAGCCCATCGGAGGTATAATCCCGATGCCCGTCTGCCTCAACTACGAGATCAGTGTCTGCTGCACCCCCAACATCCCCGAGTGTCTGACACCCACCACCCCGAGCACCACGCCGTCTGGACCTCCATCTCCAACGAGCACAGTGACCATTCCACCTGAAACGCCATCGAAGCCTCCCAGCAGCACCCCCACCACCACCACGCTGCCCCCTGGCAGCACCCCCACCGCCACGGCACCCCCGAGCAGCAGCACTGCCACAGTGCCCCCCCGCAGCACCACCACTGCCACGATGCCACCCCCCAGCAGCAGCACTGCCACAATACCCCCTGCCAGTACACCCACTTCCACAGTGCCCCCGAGCAGCAGCACTGCCACGGTGCCCCCACCCAGCACCACAATTGCCACCACGCCACCCCCTGGCACCCCAACTGTCACAGTTCCCCCTGGCAGCACCCCCACTGTGCCTCCTGGCACCCCCACAGTACCCCCAGGCAGCACCCCCACTGCCATTCTACCCACCCACAGCACCACCACTGCCACAATGCCACCGCCCAGCACCAGTACTACCACAGTTCCCCCTGGAACTCCCACCATCACTGTGCCACCTGGCACCTCCACTGCATCCCCGGGCAGCACCACCACTGCCACAATGCCACCTCCCAGCAGCAGCACTGCCACCGTGCCCCCTGGCACTCCCACCATTACTGTGCCACCCGGCACCCCCACTGCATCCCCGGGCAGCACCACAACTGCCACAATGCCACCCCCTGTGAGCAGCACTGCCACGGTTCCCCCTGGCACTCCCACCATCACTGTGCCACCTGGCACCCCCACTGTGTCCCCAGGCAGCACCTCCACTGCCACGCTGCACCCCCACAGCACCACAACTGCCACAATGCCACCTCCCAGCAGCAGCACTACCATGGTTCCCCCTGGCACTCCCACCACCACTGTGCTACCTGGCACCCCCACTGTGTCCCCAGGCAGCACCTCCACTGCCACGCTGCCCCCCCACAGCACCACCACTGCCACAATGCCACCACCCAGCACCAACACTACCACAGTTCCCCCTGGCACTCCCACTGTCACTGTGCCACCTGGCACCCCCACTGCGTCCCCAGGCAGCACCTCCACTGCCACGCTGCCCCCGCACAGCACCACCACTGTCACTGTGCCCCCCAGCAGCAGCACCAGCAGCACCCGGGGTACAACGATAGAGGTTCCCGTGTCATCCACACCATCCCCAAGTACTGCGACCACGTCCTCGACACCATCCATAATCACCAACCACCCCCAGCCTCCGACTTCTCAAGGACAAGGTAATTCTCTGGTTCTGTTGTTATCTGGGGCATTGCGAGGGGAGAAATTGGGGTTTATTGGCAAGTTTATCTGCACCTGAATTTTTGCACTCTGAGACTTGGTGTAGATTTCTGTAGTATCCCCGTATCATAGCGTTTGGTTTGGAAGGGACCTGTTTAAAGGTTTTTTAGTTGAACCTCCCCTACAGGGACCAGGGGCATCTTTCACTACATCTGGTTGCTCAGAGCCCCATTCAACCTGACTTTGACTGTTTCCAATGACTGGGCATCCCCAGCTTCTCTGGGAGTCCTGGTTCAGTGTCTTACCACCCTCATCATAAATAATTTCTTCTGTATGTCTAAACCTACTCCCTTTCAGTTTAAAGTCATTGCTTCTTGCCCTATAACTATAGGCCTTAGGGAGAAGTCTCTGCCTTCCTTATTGGCCCCTGCCTTATATGTTGCTAGGCCACAATAAGGTCTCCTCAGAACCTTCTCTTCTCCAGGCTGAACAACCCCAACTCTCTCAGCCTGACCTCGCAGGAGAGGGCTTCAAGCCATCTAAACATTTTTTGTGGTCTCCTCTGAACCCTCTCAAACCATTTCACGTCTGTCTTTTACTGGGGACCTCATAGTACTGTATGTAGTACTACAGGTGGGATCTCACCACAGTAGAGTAGAGTGGGTCCTCTATCAAGCTCTCATTTAGGAGGCAAGGGCACAACGTGTTTCTGGTTCTCAGTTTCATTCCTTTGATTGTTGGGAGCATCAGGAGGTTTTTTTTATGCTGATGACTCTGCCCAGCTTAGACAGACACTGAACTGCTGGGACATCTTGCTTTTGCTGCTGTTGGACCTTGTCCTTCAGCTGGAGAGAAGGTACTCAGCAGAACTCACGTTGTGCAGTGGGGCTGGGGTTGTGGCACTGTCATTTCAGGCAGTGTTGAGGCCATTGCTGCCCCTCACCTACAGCTCTGGCTGTGGGAAGCTCTGAAGTTTTTCCCCGGCAGGGTTTGGGGAAAAGTTTTGGACTGTGGGCTGCCCCTAGCTATGGACCAAAGCTGTGGGCAGCCAGGTTCTCCCGGTGTTCTCATGAGCATTGCTCTCCAGATTACCCCGCACTGCTGGGAAGGGAGTCAGTGTTTTGGGAGCAGTGTGAGACCCCCAGAATGTCCCGGTGAATCTGCCTCTGTGACAATACAGCATCTGTTCCTCTGTTTCCTTCTCAACATGGACGAGTTTGCCCGTCCTCACCCAAATTAATTTATTTTAATTGGAGGACTGTCCTTCTGGATTGTGTGGGCAGAAGCAGCATATCTTACTTCCTCCTACCCTCCAGCATTATGGCTGCACTCTTCTGATGTGCGTAGTGCTTCTCTGTCACCATGTGTCTTCTACATCATGCAGTAAAAGCACAGATGGTTCTGAGACTGACATCTGAGTATTGTGAACAATTTATAAAAGAATTTGCGAACGAGCCTGTATTAGGGCCCATGATGACAACGGGCTGGGTCACGTGAGAAGGAAAAAGCAGGAAACTGCTTTAGGGTTTGGAGCACAGATAAATAGCTTGTTGGTGAGTAGCCTTAAAGGCCTGGGAGTTAAGTGTGGAGCACAGATTGCTCCAGCAACTGCTCAGTCTTAGTAGAATCAAATGACTCCTCGCATACTCAAGGCTGGTATGAACATGCAACAAGAAGTAGAATGTTGAACAGTGGTCAGTCCACAGAACACAGCGTAACAGCAATACAGAATCAACCAAAGCCTTCACTGACTGACTTGATTGAATTCCCTTGGGTTTGGGGTGGCTAAACTCTGGTGTATAAAGTCTTAGCGCTGCTGACAGCTGGTCCATCCAACATGGACCAATGATACAGTGTTTACAGGAATGTTTCCCATGCTAGATGTAAATTTTATTTATTTATTAATAATCCTTCTGTTACACAAAAGCCGTTAATAAAACAGTTTCTGCTTAATTCCCATCTAAATGCCCTCTGCTTAGCTTGCTTGAATTGTATTTGCTTATTAGAAAATGAAATTAAGTTAGTAGCAAATGTAATTTGCCTACTTAATATAAAAACCTGTGGTTTCTCCCTGTCTTAGAGAATACACCTGAAACAACAACAAAGACAAGGCCATCAACACCCCCTCCTTACAGCACCACGATGGTAACGGAAACCAGTAGCCCGATGACAACCACTGCAACTAGCACTCCTCCCACAATATCAACTGCCAGCACCACCACCACCACAACTTTGGGACCATCTACCCCAGAGCCTACATCTCACATCACTGTGTCACCACAGCCAGGGTCGACCAGCCCCGTGTCAGTCACCACCGCTGGTACAACTCCAACAGGACCTTTTACCACCACTTCAGGAACAACCTCTAGTAAATTTACCGTAGCCACTTCAACTGCCAGCACCTCCGAAATTGTTTCCCCTGGCTCAACTCCAACATCAAGTGCAGTCACCATTCCAGGAAGCTCTACACGTAGTACAGTTACTCCATTTACTACTTCAAGTACATCAGTCTCCCCTGGAAAAAACTGCACAATTTTCCCTAATGAAACTCATGCGGTGAGTAGATTTCATGAGGGGTTTTTTTGGCATCCATGCTTTGAATGGAGACCAGGCACATAATTTCAATGTTAGTAACATACAGAGTTGGTATTAATCCAGTTAGAAAAGAAAGTATTGGCCCATTCTATTTCTTCCTGTTTTCTTGGGTATCAGCATGACTTCCAATGATACTCAGTGTGACAGGTTATATACACTGCTATTAGTTCCTGAAGGGTAGTTTTCAAAAGGCTTTCTTCAAGGGGTTAGATCACACCTCAGTGTTTCTCTGTAGGGTAGGATAGCTTTGATGAAGAGGTAAGCAAGGGCTAAGCAATGCTAAACTACCTTTTCTGTTCCTGCTTTTGAATAGGTTTGTAGTGGGGAAAAACTGCTTGTGTTTATAGTGCAGTCCACCATGAACTAGTCTGTTTGGAGCGAGTCATACTTGGTCACAGTCTGGTTTCAAGAGAGGACTGTGAAACAGATCACTGCATTCAAATGTTCATGAAATTTGACTCAAGAGTTCTGAGTTTTCTGGAACCCTCCACCTCTGACACAGACAAGCTGATAGTTTGTATACTTCTAAATCCTCCTTACTGCTTGGATGGCTACCAACCTGATCAGTAGGTCTGTAGGGATAAAAATTATATATGTCAGAAAAATTGGTGGAGGATAGAAGATAAAAAAAAATGCATTCAGTTACTATGCAGGTATATAATGACCTCAGACGTTACTCTTCAAATAGCTGGTGTCCCCTGTAGCTTTAGCTGTTAAGCTGTTCTAGGCATCCATGGAAGGGAATAGATCATGTATTGATCACTGACAGTAATCAGTGTCTTTCACTGTTGATTAGAGAGGGAGTCTAGATGATGAGATTAGATCAGACATCTAATTTCTAGATAGCTGAAATGAAAAAAGGCAACTCCCACTTCAGGTTACTGGCTTGACTTTTATAAGTGATGTTTTCACTCAGCAGCTCTCAGTAGTGCTAGCTCATCTGGCAGGCCTTGATGGTGCTGACTGTTGCACTTCTCTCCCATTTTCAGAATTCTGGTGGGGACAAAATTGTCAATACACAGGGAATTTTAAAATGCTGCAAAAGATATTCAGGTGTAACGGTTGTCGGTCTGTTTCATAAGGTCTCTCTCTCTCTTCCTCTTCCCCCTTCCCCTTTCTTTCCAAACACAGCCAGGTGACTCATGGTGGCTCTGTGAATGCATTAAGGTAGTGTGTATAGAAGATGATAAGGTCCAGGTGATTCCTATAGTCTGTGAGCCACCTCCTAAACCTACGTGTGCCAATGGACTTTCTCCTGTGCAAGTCATTGATGAGGACGGCTGCTGTTGGCACTGGGAGTGTGACTGTAAGTGTATATTCTGTTGAGTATTTTCTCTCCTGTGGGAGCAATACTTGTGTCAAGAGCAACAATATTTATCAGGGGACACGTATCATGCAAGGCTGTGACCCTCAGACTTGTAATGCTGGTCTGTTTGGAGTGCTTTGGTGATTCTTTTAAGCTGACTGGGGACTTTTACTTAATTTACCATTGTTTCTACATAACTATTGTGTTTGTAGAATAAATTGGTCTCCCAAGGCAGGATTTAAATGTCCACATGTGACACCTATAGGCTAGAAGTCTTCATATATGTTACTTATGCAGACTATTGGTAAAGGTGTATCTAGGGTGCAGTTTGTCCTATTCTCCGTTGTCTATCAGAAATGTTAGATGAACTGTGCCCTGAAAATGCCTGTTTTGCTCTGTTCTTGATGAGTTCTAGATAATGAGCACATGCATTGGTGTATATACTTTACAAATTTAAATTCTTGAAGTTAGACGAGATGAATCACAGAATCACAGAATTACTGAGGCTGGAAAAGGCCTTTGAGATCATCAAGTCCAGCCTATGACCCAACACCACCACATCAGCTAGACCATGGCACTAAGTGCCACATCTAGCCTTTCTTTAAACACATCGAGGGATGGTGACTCCACCACCTTCCTGGGCAGGCCATTCCAATGTCTGATCACCCTCTCTGTCAGGAAGTTCCTGAAATCCAACAACTACAGGTTTTGTTTGCAGTCTGATCTGATTCCATATGTTGCCATAAGAAGCTAACCCAGCCGCGTGTTTTTTCTAGGCTACTGCACAGGCTGGGGTGACCCACATTACATTACCTTCGATGGGCTTTACTACAGCTTTCAAGGGAACTGTACGTATGTCCTCGTGGAAGAGATCAATAAGAAAGTTGACAACTTTGGTGTCTACATTGATAACTACCATTGCGACGCGCGGGACACAGTCTCCTGTCCTCGCACGCTCATTGTGAGGCACGAGACTCAGGAAGTGCGCATAGCAACAGTCAAACCAAATACTCTGGAAGTGGAGGTAATGGGGAATGTTACTTTTTTGATTTCTTGATGAAAATATTGATACGCCATCAACCTGATAAATTATATTCACAGTGCTAGGAAAAAAAAAAATTAAAAAGGAATCTGTGTTTTAGTTTTCATACCTGCTCAGATTATAAAATAGGGCAGCTTTTTGGCTTTGAATATGTGGGAAAATTTCTACAAATTCTCCTTTTTATCTCTGATATTTGCAGTTCCTTATCTCTGCAAAATACACAAATGTGTATAAATTGATAAGGGATAAGAATATAAAATAAATTAATTTATTCCTTTTTTTTATATGTTAATGCTAATTATGTTGAACAGGAAGATGCCACATGAACTAAACATATCAGTAAAATACTGGGCTTAAGAATTTTTTAAAAGTACCATTACCAGCTTTGATTGGTGTCTCCTTTTTAATTTTTCAGAATAGGGGCTCTTATGTGTTCGTTTCTTTGATAAACATGATGCCCTGAGTTTGGGGCCTCAAAATTGGGTGAGAAGTGTTTGGCTTTAGGCTTTTGTGGGGTTTGTGTTGTTTATTTTCCTACATTACTATGTGAGAATATTACAAGTTAGGTTGCAGCATGTTGTCGAAAATCCGTAATGTTTAGACCTCTTTTTTTTTTTTTTTTTTTCTCCAAAGCACAGAAATTTACCACTGCTGAGTAAAAGTAGTAGTGTTAGTTCCATAGGTACACCATGGCTACTGTATTTAAATAACTAATATAGATTTCGGGTTAGTTATTCCATTTAATTTTCTTTAATTCATTTCCCTTTACGCCAAGAAAGTTCAAACTGTGTGCACTAGGAATTGATAATTTTATATTACACTTTCACAGGGCCATAGTCATTCCAAAAAACCTGTTGACTGTTAGAATTTAAATTTTCAGTTAAAACTCTGAATTTTAGCCCACCTTAGCAGAGGCTGATAGGCTTTTTCTTTGGCTTAGGGAAGAAAAGTTTGACCTTGTAGTAACATAAAAGAAAATATAGGGACACTTGTTGCAAACTAAGAGCATGTTTTTTGCCTATACATTCTATCTCCAATCCAAAGTCACAAGCAATCAGGTGTTTTCTATAGTCAAACTAAATATAGAACTCTTTTCTGTTTTCCTTTATTTATTAGGTGACAGTAAACAAACAGGTAGTGGCTTTGCCTTATAAGAAATTTGGTGTGAGCATCTATGAGTCAGGCATAAACCGTGTAGTGGAGATTCCTGAACTGAAGATGAATGTGAGCTACAACGGCTTGTCCTTTTCTATCAGAATGCCCTACAGCCTGTTTGGCAACAACACTCAAGGACAGTGCGGTAAGGCTTGCTCTTGTTATTTTTGTGCTCTCAGACACCCACAAATGGGTAAATGACAGCTCTGCGACAAAGGTGAATGGAATTTGATAACAAATCTGTGAGTGAATTCTTCTTTCCCTTGCCAATTTTAGGTACTTGCAATAACAACACAGCAGATGACTGCATGCTGCCGAACGGAAACATTGCAGACAACTGTGAAACCATGGCAGACCACTGGCAAGTCGTTGATCCTTCCAAACCACAGTGCTCTCCAGGCCTTGTTCCTACAAAGGCACCTACCTCACCACCAGCAACAGCTTGCGAAGAATCTGCCATCTGCGAGCTTATTTGGGGCAGGTAATGTTCCTCTGGGGTTCATAAGCCTTGGGGGTTCATTTCTGAATAAAAAGCGTTTCTAACTATTGCTCCATCTCGTGTAGCCTTGTGGGTTGCTTCCATTCCTTTTACTGTTTCTAGATGTCATTCTTTGCAGACAGTTTGCTGGCTGCTACATTAACCTTTCTTGATGTTCTCACATTCTGTGTTCGCTGCCCTTCACTGTCCTATGCTTTTCCCCCACCCACTTAGAACAAAACAGTGTCCAACTGAAAACAGAGTTCTTCGTGTTTAGAATATCTTGTCAAAATTAAAAAAAAAAAAAAAAAAAATTGAACCACCATCACTTTAGAAAAGTAGTACACGGTTCCACTTGATAATATTCATGTAGCTCCTGGAGAAAATATTGGTGCCTGAGTGTTGTGTGGGTGAGGGGAGAAAACTTTTAAGATATGCTGAAAGGTTACAATCTAGGTAAGTGCTCTTAGCAAAAGTGTCTCAGTAAGAGGCCTTTTCACATCTCCTTAAGCACCACTGTTGCCACATTATGACATGTTAAGCATGTTGAAGAATTCCTGGATTATTCAGTAGCTAACAGTGATAAATGTTTCTGTTTCTAGCGTGTTTGAGCCGTGCCATGACATTGTTGAGCCTGACAGGTACTACCAAGCCTGCATTTTTGATAGCTGCGTACTTCCCAACTTAGACCTGGAGTGCTCAAGTCTGCAGATCTACGCTGCCATCTGTGCTGACCAAGGTGTATGCATTGACTGGAGAAGCCATACTAATGGTGTTTGCTGTAAGTATTTGGCCATTTGTCTTGAACTATTAGTGAAACTTAAATGGCATGTCCTAACCATAAGTCGTATTGCTTTCCCAACAATGAAGACACCGATAAAACACACCAGCAGCTTTCCTTATGTACTTTTACAGGTAACATTTTAAACAACAGAAATGAAAATGAGCCTGCAAAAAAATAGACATTTATTAACTGTGCCAGAAATGTCTGTGTCAGTAAACACTTATTTGTACACAGGCACTTCTGTGTTTTGCAGGCATCATCTGTATTTAGTGACATAGACATTAAGTTTTATCTGCAGTAAGAAGAGGGCAGTAATACCATTCCCTTTGTGAACTTCTGTGAAAGAGACCAAAATGATGAAAAAAATTGTAATCAAGGTGTAGACTCTTGGCTTTATCCCCTTAATGTAAAGCATGGTGCTATAGCTCTGTGGCTAAATTGCATAAAATAATTCCATTCAGAGACATGAGTCTGATGCCTGTTAGGGTTTTTTTTTCTCTTTTCTTCTCAAGATTATCAAAGATACATAGAGAAATGAGTTCTCAGTAGCTTTTATATGATATCATAACTGAAATCTTCCTCCTTTTTATTCTTTCATTCCAGCTTATAAATGCCCTTCAAATAAAGAGTACAGAGCATGTGGTCCTGCTAAAGAGATAACCTGCAAGTCAAGGTAAATAATTCCTTCGCTGTTAGTTACAGCTCACATAACTCTTCAGTCATACCCAATGCATAAGTGGATGAGAGAAACCAACCTCCTGTCATGTCTGAAATTGATTGCCCAATTTGGCACCGCTGTTCTCTTGATCCTCAGTCTGGGTGGCTCTATACTTATGTTGTTTGGCTACACCAGACATGAACAGTGACAATCCCAAAATCCCAAATGTGCGGATCATTTGCCTCTCTGTCTTCCGTGAAAGATACTTGGCATTATCTGGGTGCCTATGACACTAATGGTGTTCCTCTGAAAACTTTGTCTCGTGCAGCCAGCAAAATGAAACTTCAACTAAGCAAGTAGAAGGCTGTTTCTGTCCTAATGGCACAATGCTGTATGACCCTGCTGTGGATGTCTGCGTGAAAACCTGCGGTGAGTTTTACTGCTTCACTTGGAGACATGTTTCTTTCCTCTTTCATGTTTCCTTCTCATGTATGCAACATAGATCCAATTGTATGCAGTACTCATACAACATATAGAAGAGATATCTACTGTTAGATGAATGGTAATGGGAATTTATTTTGTTATTTTCACAGGCTGTGTTGGCATGGATATGATTCCAAGAGAGGTAAGCTGCCATATGCTTTTGCATTTCACGTAGAGGTGGGGAGAGGAGAGTGGTCTCCACTGGTGCAATCTTGTTTTGTGGTCTCCCAGCTTTTCATTCATGTTTTTACTTCTGTTCTTTTTAATTTATAACCACATAATCACTCACTTTATCTTCTTTAATTCCAGTTTGGGGAAAGATTTACAGTAGACTGTCAGGACTGTATTTGCCTGGAAGGTGGAAGTGGCATTGTATGTGAGCCTCATGAATGTCCCAAACAAAATATTACCTCTTGTGATGGAGAAGGCTTTTATGAGGTCAACGAAGTCAATGCTGAAGACTCCTGCTGCCCCCTTGTCACCTGCAGTAAGCTCATGCTTTTGTTTCTGGTCTTTCTATACCTTTTATTAACAGAAAAGAGAACTGAACTAGTTCAGCACTGGACACCTGCAGCAGAGTCAGAAAAAGTATCTTCCCTCATGCTTCTAAATTCATCTTGCCCAGTGTTAGGGAAAATATGTTTTAATATTGCAGTGACTCAGTAAAACTGAATCTATAGCTTTCAACTTCAGGACCACATTTTAATCAAGTAAAATGCAGATAGATTATGGAATTCTGTGGGTTTTCATTTTGTGCCCGTTGCCTATGATGTTGGAGAGAGTAAGAGTTGTCTACTACTTCTGTGGAAAGAATTGTGATGATTTTTTAACACTTGCCAATTACATAGTAGAAGGTGTTCCATAAACTAGAGTAGTTCCCCAGTCCAGTTCCTGGATTTACCAGGAAAAATCTGTTTTCTTTGGAGGGGATCTGGACTGTTACATAGCAATGGAAGCTCTGTCCTAAATGCTTTGATAGATACCTATGTCTAGTGGCTACGATTTAGTGAACTTTCTGGTCTATTCCTTTTTTTTCAGAATGCAATACAAGCTTGTGCTCAACTAAACCCCTCAAGTGTCCACTGGGATTTGAAGTTCATTCTCATATTCCCACTGGTCAGTGCTGTCCTGTATACGACTGTGGTAAGTCCTTTGGAAATATATTACAATGATCATCATTATATATTACATAAATTAGCATCAAATTTTGTGTGCAGTAGCCTGAACACAGATTGTACAAATCTGTTACTATTAGCATTGGTTACTACTGCTATGGTTATGAGGAACAGCTATGAGATCAGATATAGCTCAGGTGGATCAGGTTCAATTTTCCTGGTTGTCAGTACATGGAAAGAACAGCTACAGAATTAACTGGGACTCTAGTCTCAGCGTAATCTAGCAAAATGTCCCTGTAAGCATCCTTGGTAGAAGATAGATTTACAAAGTCCACTTTGTTCTTGGTAACTGAAGCAAGGAACTACTTGTACCTGTGAAGTGGACATTCATGGCTATGAACTAGACTGCATATATTGGGCCAAATCTTTCTCCCTTTTTTCACATACAGTATTTGTTCTTATACTCTATATATGTCATATCTGCTGCCACCAATGGGGAATAACCAATGTATTTGGCCACATGTATAGTGATTCATTGTGGAAAACTCGAGTTTGACTAGAGTGGGGTGAAGACATTTTTTTTTCCCCTGTATAACCACCCAACTCCTTGCTTGTTAACAGCTCCCAAGAGGGTTTGTGTACATCAGAATGCCGAGTACTTGGTAAGTTTCTATTTCAACAGTCTTCTGAAAATGCTTAAAAGAGCAGTTTATATACTTTATCAAGAGTGCTGTGCAGAGGTTTATCTAGTACAATCAATATTTTAAAGATTTTCAAATTCCTGTCAGGAGTTCATCAATTTCACAAAACCTAAATTGCTGATGAAAAGGTTACTGTGTGTGAAAGAGACTGAAGACTTTGTTTGTATGACCATATCAGAGAAAGATTTGGGGTGAGAGTTAAGTACGCATGCATTTTAAAAGGTCAGCCCACATTTACTGTCAGCACATTATTGTCATTTTAAGACTCTGCTTTCAAAAATGAAAAGACCTGTAAATATTCTAAACAGACTTAGATTCCTAATTAATTCTATTGGGTCTAGTAATTGTTTTCTTCAGATGTTTCTATTGCACCTGTTCTTTTTTTATATCTGAGTTTATCATTGCTATATAGGAATTCATTAAAGACACACATTAAATCAAATTCAGTATTGAAAATGTTGTCTTCATAAATGGCTAGATAAATATCTATCTAATAGTCTTCATGATTGTTTCCTTTTCTTTTGCTTGGTTTATGGATTTCTTGGAAATTAAGAAATGTCTGTCACACATGTCATATCTCATTAATATATGAACTTTTTCTCCTTAAAATTTACAGCCTAATTCCTCAGTCTTCATTGATAAGTGTCAGAACTGTATCTGTACTGACAAAATTAACGTCAGCACTCAACTGAATATCATCTCATGTGAACGTATTCCATGCAACATAGATTGTCAACCAGTAAGTGGCAAACAAATAAAACACCAAAATGCTCATGTACATGAAAAGCGGTTTGATCAATAAGTGATATAAACAAAGGACAGGGAGCAGAAATTTTGAGTCCAGCTCCAGTGTGGACACCAAATGTCCTAGAGCAATCTATTTCTGGACTATGTCATTTCCAGTATTTAGTTCACATTGGCAGAATTAGCTGGGAAGTTTCTGTAGAGCAAGGTCCTGCATTGGGTCAGGGAAGTCCCAAACACAAATACAGGCTGAACGAGAAACCTGATCTAATGGGAGGTGTCCTGACCATGGCAGGAGGGTTGGAACTAGATGATCTTTAAGGTCCCTTCCAACTCAAATCATTCTATGACTTGATTAATGGAGTGATATTTGGCATATTTATTATAGTGCTTTAATTTATTCCATCCATAACCTGCTTTTATTACTTGTCTTCTGTTGGGTTGGAACATAGAAAGGCACAAATCTAGAGTGCATTTCAAAGCATAACCAATTAATGGGTCAGTAAGTTTTCATTTATTTTTCAAAAATTCTTCTATCATAGTGCGTTAATTTTTAATTCATTTTATTATCCAGGGGTATGAACTTCAACCAATGAAAGGTGAATGTTGTGGAAGATGTGTGCAGACTAAGTGTGTTATACATACAGCAAGCAATTCTCACCTCATCTTGAGCGTAAGTATGCTCTACATCTTCTACCTCTACCAAATTTGTGAAGTTCTCCCTTTCAGAGAGAGAACATCTGCTTCTTGGAGACAAGGCTTAGTACAAGTTTGCATCTGGAAGGTCAGAGTCTCACCTAAAATAAAGACTTATCTACAGTATTTTGGTCTGAAGGAAGGACTCGTGAAATAAAATTTTCTGGACGACTCTTCTGGAATGACAAATCCAATACCATTGGAAGGGTTTTTCTTGTAACATCTGGAAGCTTGGGCTTTTCTATATAATTTGATTTATGTGTACTGAGAAACACTAGTAAAGCCCCTGCATGAAACAGTTTTATTGCTCCTGTAGGGTGAAAGTTTAGGATTGTTCTTAATTACCATATAACAGTTTAGCTTTCCGTAGGCATGGATGATTTTGTTAATAACTGTAACATACTCTGCACACTTTAGAAAGATTTTTCTTTCCAAAGGGAAATCCCATGAAAGACTGAAGATTCTCTCCACATATTTCATACTGCGATAATGCGACAAAATGTATCCAAAATGAGGGTTAACCTAAAAATAATTGCCTGGGAAATAAGAGAAAATTTATTGTCAGAGGACAGGGAAATTTCTTTCTGAGCTCCCTTCAGCTTTCCTTATTACATTTTGTATTTTGCTTGCAGCCTGGAGAGTTTAAAAATGATCCTTACAACAACTGCACCATTTATAGCTGCGTACATATCCACAACCAGTTTATCTCCTCCACATCTGAGATTACCTGCCCAGCATTCAGTGAGGAGAGCTGCAAACCTGTAAGTAAATCTGGAAAACTTACCTTCTACTCAGTGCAGAGATTACTTCCGTTTAATTCGGCCACCTAACTAGCCACAGAAATCAAATCAAGCTCTGATGAACTTTCACCAAAGTTTCTCAGTCCCAAAGGCAAAAGATTCTGCTACATCCATGCAGAGAGCTGTCAAATGTATAAAATAAGGTATCTGGGTGAGAGTTCAAGGCTTATAACTGGCAGCTGTCTCTCAGTAGCCAAAACACTGGTCAGCGCTGGGATGGAATCCTCGGTGACTGCTTCATGTGGAGTCCTACCGGAACAAGAACCATGTTTTCTTTAATGGTACAGAAACACAAGCTTTTCAGTCAGGTAGCTGCCAGTAACTCCATGCATATTCCTCATCCAAATACAGAAGTCTCTGAGAAAATATTTTCTGGAACTGTTTCTGAGGAAAAACTGCATGATGTTAACCATAGACTTCCTTCAAAGCATTATCTTCACTGCCACAATCCTTTGTAAATTGATAAATTTGAAGTCTGGAAAAGACCATATTACCTTTGTTTATTCAGATCAGTGCTACAGTTTTCACTGGTTATTTCCAGCCATTGAAGAATTGCTCTCCTCATTTACTGGCCTAAAAGCCTCTTTAATACAGGGAAAGAAAATAATATTATTTCTCCTGTTTCTTTGTTCTTTTAGGGAACCATTGCATTCTTACCTAACGGATGTTGCAAAACCTGTAAGTATGCCAGCATATCTGAATCAACAATACAGAGAGTGAATTTGCTTCTTAAATCAAACCATTTTCCAGCCACAGAGTCTGATATGTTTGTATTTAAATAGATGCTTTTATATTTGTGTTTATTATTTCAAGCATTCACTGTCTGGTCTCTCTGGGAAAGTTTAAACTGCAGCGGAAAGACCACTTAAGACAATGCTTTGAGTGCACTAGTGAAGCTCATAGAGTGCTGAACTGCAAGGAAATTCTGGAGCTATTTCACTGAAAGCATTTTCTGATCTTTCCCTATAGGTGCACCTCTGGAAAGTCCCACACCGTGCACTGTCCGTACAAGAAAAGACTTTATCACCTATAGGGGTTGCCGTTCCTTGGACAGAGTTGTCATGACTGAATGTGAAGGAACATGTGGTACCTTTTCACTGTAAGTAAACTGATCAGACAATGAGATTTCAATTCTGCTGGCACTGAGATTGTTTATATAAAAGGAACAATAAATAGGTAGGCTACAGAATAGTAGGAAATCTGGAACTATCAGATCCCCAAATCGTGGGCACAAAATCTTAAATTTGTAATCGAAAAGTTGATTTATCTTAATACAAAGCAGAAAAGTGTATTAAATTGCCTTGGTATTTGGACAGTGATTAATTTGTTAAGAGCTGGCTTGTCTGTCATTTATGTCAGACCACCTTGGCTAGAAACCACCACAAAAGAACATGAATTATTTCCTGTGATGGGAATGAGCCCAGAGAGCAGCCAGACCTGATGTTCATAAGCTAAGAAGCTACTTCTCAATAACTAACATCTAAAATGAAATACACATTTGTATCTTTTAGAGGAAGATGCAAACATGTGCTATTTTTATACAGTAAAGATATTAAAAAACTTAGCATTTTCATTAGCCACAACTGTGGCTCTTACACGTATTATTCCAAAATTCCCACAGGAGTTCTGAACCTAATTTCCCTCCTGTGTGCTGACTAGCCCAGAGTAATGTTACTGTGTTCCATGTTAACAGGTATTCTGCTGAGGCCAATTCTATGGACCACAGCTGCTCATGTTGCAAGGAGTCAAAGTCTACTCTGAAGGAAGTGAGACTGAAATGCCCCCATGGCTATTACATTTCACACAAATATATATATGTGGAAAGCTGCGAATGTCAAGATACTGACTGCAGCAGCTCACACACCAGTGAGATGCAGAGCAGAGAAGAACATGACCAGGCAACCACTCTGAACAGTATCAAGAAGGCCATCGGCTTATCATCAAAATGAAGGAGAAAAAAAACCTAGCAGCATTCGACTAAAAGGATAATGCACCATCCTCATCTTCCTTGACTACTCTTGAACTTTGTTTTTCCCAGTTGCTGTATCCTGTTTGTTCTCTCATTATTTTTAACAATGCTCAATTTATTTGTGCACAAAGGAAGAAGACAAATTTTTGTGTTCTTCCAAGTGCACAGCCCTTTTGAGTCCTTTTCTTATCAGCTTTTTTTCTCTAAATGATTAAAAGCACGTTTCAAAACCCGTGAGTTTTGTGCTTATTCATGTGCTGTCATGATGAGCCTGAGATTTAAAAGAGAAGAAAAGCTCTTTTTTCCCAGTTATAGGAAGTCAACTGATGTATTTACTAAATTTTATGGGTATCTACTTCTGGCTCCTTAAAACTGAAATATCAGAAGATACTATCTGGAGGATCCAATGTGTAAGGTGGGGCTGAAATTGCTGCTGTCTGCCAGAACAAAGCCAAAGATGAATAATGCATCATGCAGTGATTCAGATGACTCAGAGAAACTTCCTAGTTAAGCACCAGATCTCATTTCAGCATGTCTGTGTGTTAGAACTGTCTCAGTTCATCACAATTAGAACAGGTAGAATGCAGACACTGGTAGGAATGCACAGAAAATGAAACTCCTGGAGTTTTGCATCTTTAGAATACTATGATTGGAAAGCTAATTTCTGTGGAGGGGGAGACGTAGCTGATGTAAGAAGAAGGAAGTTTTGTCAACTTACAAAGCAAGCTCCAGAACTAATGAAGCTTGTGTTCTGCTTCAGTGTGGGTTTCTAAGGATTTCTGTCTCCAGGTTCCTTGTGAGACTTTTCTCCCAGGGCATTTACAAGGTCACTCTCCTCTGAGGATACTGTGTTGTCTAACCATTTCTGTACTGACACTACAGCTGTACTTTTCCTTGAGTCATTTGCAAAATCCACTTCTCTCCTGATCTGTTGTCATTTAGCTGTCTTTGAGGTATTCATTCTTGCAGTTAAATTTGGCTGAAGTCAGCAAATAACTTCTGGAGACAAGCAGATACGAGGTGTGAAGAAATCTGCCTTGTTTCCTATGGAAAAGAGATAAAATATTCCAACTCGGTGGACTTTGCTGCACACTATTTACACTGAAGGCTAAAATCTCCCTTCCTTCTTGTTGTTTCATTTGTTCTCTACTTTGCATGAGCTCTTTCTGGCCCTTGTAGTGATGAGCAAACAGCTTCTAAATAAGGAAGTGAAAAGATGCAAGAAAAGAGTCAGGAAGGCTGCAAATTTTGGCTTCGCCACTGCAGGGCAGTCTGCAGCTAAGAATGTGCAATCCTTCAGACACAACAAGCAAACTACCTCCAAAAGGGAGTTTGTGCTTTATCAAGTAGAGGGTTTTACCTCTGAGAAGAACCAATGCTGGTGTTTCCCCACAGGCACATGTATGCTCTTAATAAGCACTGAAAAAGACCCCAGCATTCTGACAGGAATTTAGAATCATGTGCCTTAGAGTGCTCTGGATTACAGCAGCCCCTTCAGTTTTGGTGCAGGGTCACTGCTGCCCACAAGCAAGTTCCCAAGCGGGTGCTGTCAGAGAATTTGTGCTCACAAGCACTTGGCAGTTCCAGGTCAAACTGTACCTGTCAAACCTCCACCCTTTTCTGTGCTCTTAGTCACCTTAGAACTTTGCCGTTCAGTTCACACCAGTATTTCCATTGGAACTGGATGACAAAATGGAACAGATTAAACTTTTTCCAGCAGAGAAATCCGCAAATAGTTTTTTGGAGAGAAAGGAAGGAAAGCAGCTTTAACTGTGTATCCCTACAAAGAGAGTAGTAGTGGCAGTGAGCAGCACTTTTCCTCCTGCCCACAACCCTCTTGGAAGGAAATGGAGACCTGTCCTGCCTGATTCCATGTAGCATTTTGCTTCTTAAACAAGAGCTGTTGGGTCTGCAGGTCACAAGCAGAGATCCATCTGGAAAACCCAGAGGACAAACTAAAGAAATATCTCATAAGGCAGCATCAGCCCTTGAAGGGCTCAGATGAGATGGTGGAACCTTATGATCCCATTGTGTCCCAGGCAGGACTTGCTGCAAGGGGCACTTGCAGCTTCACAAAAAGCATTGGTGCTGGAAGGGAATGGGCTTGATTCACTCTGTCCTCCAAGAATGACTCAATTCTCCAGGAATTTCCTTGAAAAATTCTCTTCCTAGGAATTTCCATTCTTGCAAGAAGGGAGCAGTAACAAGAGCCTGAGCAGAGTGCAGCTGGGTATCAGAGTAGCTGTTGTGTCTCCATGTTCAAGTCCTGTGTTCATCTTCTCTTTGACTCTCTGTCTAGCCTCACATCATTGGTGTCAAAGGGTTTCTTTTTGGTTTGTTTCTTCTTCTTTATCTACAGCTACTTAGAAGTTTCAGGTTTGCCTTGAAAAAGGAGGAACCCTTCTTCAGAGGCAAGTGGGACTTTTATCCACACAGGCTTTGAAGGCACCAAAAACCAGGGTCCTAACTCTTGCTTCCTCAAGTGCTGCTTGGTTTGGCCTGTCTTTTCACAGTGTCCCTAAGCAAGAGATGAGCAGAGTTCCTCGAAGCATGAGGTTTGAACATGTTCCTGAGGCCCTCAAAGAAGTGTTTGAGCCTGCTTGGACATTCTGATAAAAAAAACAAATCCAAATCATGGACTTCTTGCTGCTTTTTCTAAGGGAAGGAAGGTCAGACACAAGCAGGGTGAAATTCCCAAGTACAGGCTCGATCTAGGATTTAGAATGATTATTGCCTTGGTTACTAGAGGTTGTGATTTTGAGTTCTTGCCTCGGGTGCAGGCTCCTGCAGGGCAGCTGGGAGCTCAAGCAAATGCTTCCCAGCAGCTGCAGTCTTCCAGGAAGCTCCTTACAGCATAGAGGTGGCTGTAGGATACCACTGCCAAATGCTGGAGCAAGCCTGAGTGGGTTGGCTGTAGCTCAGGGACAGTGTGGTTGCCACATGAATAAAGAGAACTGCAGCTGCGGGCCTCCAGTGCAACTCTTGCCACATTTGTCCCCTCTAATAAGCAAAAAGAAGCAGCTCATTGTCCTGTTGCATCATGGGCCATTTGGGGGAGATATGCAGAAGTGTTCCCTTATTTGAGCCTTCCTTACAGCAGGTTACATCCTTCCCTGGAAGCAAGGCGATTGTGGTGTGAATCTTATCCGTGGAAGTACATGAGTGTCATTCCCAGTTGTAGTCTTCTCTGAGGTAGTTTGAAGCTCAGACAATTTCTTCCTACTGACTTAGAGATGCACTGGAAGTTCAATGTTGTTTATATGACTTTACAGGAACCCAGTGAGATCTTTCATCTGGAGTTAAAAAGGAGTTCTCAGAAGATAAAGTGAGCGCAGAGGTTTTATGAACCGTTACTGGACAAGCAGTTTGAGAACACCAGGGGCAGAAAGGAAAATGCTTGTTAGCAACATGGACAAATCACTGCTGCCATCTGAGGTGAGGCAGAGGCAAATCAGAAGCATTTGAAAAGACACGTGCAAAACAAGAAGAACCCTCCCCCAAATAATGCAAGGTGAGGATTTCTGATCTAATAACGATCTTGTTTAGTGATGTAACTGTGTTATGACGTTATTGTTTTGTGCTGTAGGAGAGGGAGGGTAAGATAAAGTTTTCAGTATGTTTACTGTTGGACTGTACTTTGCTAAATGACACTTCACTGAACTAAGCACGTGCAACTCTGCACATAAACCCCAAAGAAAGGACTTCAGCAAAGGTAAAGCCCGAAGTAAATAATCATGTAGTTACTGTGCTTGTTGGGCACTGTTTGAACTTGTGTAGCAAAGCAAACTCAGATACTGGGAAAAGAGGCAGAAATAGACTTACAAACTCTGAGATTATAGGAAAGATAATTCTTGGGAACTTGAGATCCCACAAAACTGGAATAAATTCAAATAACTGTAATAGTGATATACAGATTCTGAAATTTCTTCTCCCAGGAGAAGCTCTTGAGGGATTAGGGATATTTTAAGGCAGAAAAAGTTCTTCAAGTTAAGCCATTGTCTTCCTAGGCCAAATTTCCTAAATTAACTCAGTCTTCTCAGACTACCACAAACAACTGTGTTCCTAACTGGCAACCTTCTGGACTAACTTCCAACCAGGCTACATAAGCCATATTCCCATAGCTAATGTAGAAAATCCTGTAAGTTATTCTTCAGCATCACCCTTTTAAAACCTGCTATGTTTGAACTGGATTTCTTTTAATGTTCTTTTAAAGTGTGGCAGAGCTGGCGTTGAGAAGGAGCACCTTTTCTTCATGCAGCTGTCTTCTGAGCAGTAACAAAAGGCAACAGGTACTGTGATCAAGGAACGTGGCTTTACACAGTGCCTGTGACCTGACACAGTAGTGAAATTTCAATAGCCTGTCCCTTTGGACTGGGGTAGCTGAGCACTTCTTGCACTTTGTTTGCAGCATTATGGGAGCTCTACCATCTTAAAAACACAGGACGTTGAGCTGAACACAGCACACTAAGGGCAGCAAGCTATTGAGGGGCTAATTCTAACTTTGGCATCATGCTAAGTAAGGGCCTGGGGTAAGCCTGTGGCCCCATTTGTCTTCTTTTTCCTCTCTCTGGATAGTCATCTGAATTTAAAACAGAATTGATATTCAGCCACCTACAAAACTGCTTTGATTTTAGTGGCTACAGTGTTCAAGAAAAGGCAAGCTCTAAAATGAAGATGATGTAGAAAAGTTAGCAGCTTACTGCAGAATATCTTGGTTTGTGTTGGAAGGGTCATGATCCTATGAGCCTAGTAGAAATGCTCTGACAGAATTTTAGATCAGGTCCTTCATAGTGACATAGTGTATGCTCAATTTAGGAAAAAAAGGCTGAGGCTGCTTAGCTTCCTACCTCAACCTTTTCTCTGCCCTGTCTCTCTGCCTTTCTTTTGGCTTGAAGTAACTTTGAGTCGTGGTGGACGTGGTTGCTGGGTGTGTAATTTAATGTAATTTCAGGGTTATACAAACTTCAGTATTAAGTATGCAGCAGACTCTCCTGATTTGTCTTGGCATCCGTGAAATAAGAAATTGCTTTAAAAAAAGAAGGGGTGGAACCTGCTCTACACTGAAACCTGTAAAATTCTTAATGCAGAATGTTCATATCCTTCTCCACAGGGAGCCATGGGACTTCTTTGTTCTGATACGCCATAATTTTCACCAGGAAGGATGTTTAAAGAAAAAAATCTTTCAAGTAGAAAAAGCTCAAGGGCCCAGCCTCCTGATGAGATGACTTTCTATGCAGGGAGTCTTACGTGAGGAAGTGCCAGTAGGTCAATGAGACCTGTGTGCACAAACACCAATCAGCCGTGTCATTACTCCTTGATTGTGGATTTTGAAAGATCTACATCTTCTTAAAGAAAAAAAAATAATAATAAAAAAAAGAAAATAACCCAAAAAACCACCAGAAGAGAGCAGCTGAACTGATTCCTTGCAAACAGGAGTAGCTAATGTTCTTGGTTAGTTTGGGGAGAAGTGAAGGAACTCTATGGCAAGATAAGATGTTAAGGAGCTTTATGTTCATTATAAGGCAACATATAAGAAAACACCCAACCATCTCCTAGCAAAATTAAAATACTGAAGTCATTCTTCATGTATTTTAATCAATAATTAATGACAGGGATCCATTCCTTGGTTTTCCTCTGCCTGTAACAGATACCTGGTACTTCCTGCCAGCCGTTTCAAACCATGTGGTGGATGCAAACCATCATGAGAGATGAAATAAATCTTTGATGTGAATTTCCCACATTCTGTGGTATGATACCAAGGATAAAAATATAATCCATGTTGTTCTTGAATTCTTCTGAGATCAGTTATGTAAAATATTTTACCAAATTAACTTCAGGTTAATTTATCCTATGGATTAACTTATCACCAAATCCAAATTAATTGTTTTCCTAGCTAACATTATCTTGTTAATGAAGTATAGGCATTTCTCTATTATCTAGGCAGTGCTTGTAAAACACTATAGTGGACTGGCATTTTAAAAAGCAGTACGAGCTCTGCCTGAAATGAACTGGAATATTAGAGGATTTCCAAGCTGAACCCAACCAGTGCTTGGACTGATCCAGGATGGTGTGTTACAAAAGCCTTGGTAGCCTTAACACTTTACACTATGAATGGGATCACCTTCTGACAGAAGGGTATGATGCCAACACAACTGCCAGGCTTCAGTACCGTGGCTGGCTATGAACAGCGTTAAATCCACCAGATGCCCCCAGTTTGATGCCTCTTTACCAAGTTTGTCTCAAAAAACACGAGATGTGAGTCACTGGTGTATTATGTTGCTTCAGGACGGTTTATCTCCACTGAGTCAGTGGTGATAAAGAAGCCGAGTTAATATTTACCTATTGTATTTACTAAAATCACATACCCTTTAATGGCAAATGATCCATGAAATGGGCTGTAAAGGGGCCAAGAGGAATTGTTCCTTTTGCTAGTACAGCTGTAGCAGAATGAAGGCCTCTTATGCCGCAGGGCCCTATAGAGGGAAGAGTTATTAATCCCAGTATGTCACTGCAGGGGGAATAGCTCTAACCTGCGTGCCTGCAATAGCAATGATTCAGTGGTAAGTGATCAACATGCTCACAAGCTCCTTGTCAGTCTGAATTTCCTTCTGAAAAGCTCCCATGTATTTCTTCTGAAAACCTCAGTGTTGCCACACTTGAATATAAAACCATCATTAGAATGCAAATATCCTCCCCCTCTCAGTAGCCCTGAAATCATTGCAGGGGATTGAAGCAGACAGTGATTTCTAAGGAGAAGGCAGAAGCAGCAGCTCTGGTTAGTCACTGACAGGAACTCTGCTCCTCAAGAAATGGCAAAGGGATGGCAAAAATGACAGAGCAGACAAGGTGAGGTAAGAACATGGCCAGGCACAGAGCCAGAGGACTGGGCTTCCTGGTTCCTTGAGCAGCAAGAGACATGCTCTTGCCTTTATCAGTGGAGGATCCTGATGACTGATACGACTTTCTTTGCTGAGAAGAGCATAAGTGGATGGTGGTTAAATGAATTACATGTTGTATTCTCTCTATTCCTTAGACACTGTTTTAACATGTGCTGCTCATGTTCTTCCCAGGCCCCTAAGTGCTAAGCAGGGCTTGCAGGGGGAAATCATAATTTATCTCATCCTCCCTCCCCACTCTAGCACACCCCTGAACCGCCCCACAAGCAGAAGACAAAGGGCTGGGAGTTGCAGTGGTCAGCCTCACCATGTCCTTGTCATCTAAGGACTACTCCAACCTGAGGGTGTCTTTGACAGGTAGTCCGTATGTGTTCCCTGTTGCTTTTGTGCTGCTCACTGGGAATAAAGGGATTTTTTTTTCTAGTGCCAGGAAACATACTCCTAGAGCCGTGTTCTTCTTTCTGCTCTCAGAATATGAATGAAATAGGTGCCTTAATTGCCTGGGTGGGGATGGGAAAGGAAGAGGACCATGGTTAAAAAAAAAATGGACTGTTATCTCAACAGAGTTCTGCATTTGGATTTTGACACCAGTTTTGACCTTTCAGATTTCAATCTTTATCCTCAACTAACCTCTCTTTGTCACTGTCTGTGGTCTACTCAGCTATGTGCTTTTTCTACTGGGCTACACAACCCTTCCCCACAACTACTATTAACACAATTCTGCAACCTGAACAAGAACTAGGTTTAAAAACTACCATGGCAATCTCTTGAATTTGGGTGTTACTGCCACACAGTGTTCGATTTCAGATCACCCTCGTATCTACCATGTCGTATTCTTGTGGTTTGGTTTATCTACTAGATACTCTGATGGTTTGCTTTGGAACTATTTGGATGCAGATCTGCAGGGAAGATGCATTGTGATTTAAAGGGAAAAGCAACAGAAGTCTATTACTACCATCCCCGGTGCCGTGAAGTCTGCTGGTTCTGTATTCCAGCCAAAATGGCAGGGCTTCAAGAACAGACTTTACCTTCCAGTAGTGCCCTGCCTCTAAGTGAGACTGACAATGGAATTAATGGGGCACGGACAGTGGGAAAGGGGTAACATGAACTCATGTTTCATGTACAGCACAATGCTCTCGCCTGCTTGTGCAGGATTTTCTTAAGAGCACTAGCAGCAGCAAATCTTCATCTGGCAGATGTTTGCACCCACAAGTCTGTAAGTCACTTAGTAAGTGGCTCATAACTGCATAGGGGGAACAGACTTAGGACACTTAACTTTGTAAATGCTGGAAAGCTTGGTAAACGAGTGAGCAAGACGCAGGTCTGGAGGACCAGCCTACCATCTGGCAACCAGATAAAAGGGTTGCCAGTGAGTGCATGGACAGACTTGACCTGAGGACTTGCAGCGAGGGTGAAACTGAAGTCCACTTTAAACTCTGTTTGTGCCCGCTTAATTACTGGCATTAGTGTATTCCCAAAGAGCCATGGAGCAGTTGGGAGTGTGGGAATGTCTGTAACCCATTAGATTTCGTAGGACTAGATGAGAGACTTCCTTTGCGTCAGGAGCAGTTCCCCCCCCAGCATGGATAAGGTGAAGAAATGCTAGGTCAGCTTGTGCCAACAGAGCAAGTAAATCTCTAGAAGAGACCCTAAAATTACTGACATCAAACATCTGCGACACGGTATCTAAGAGCTGCCCTACAGCAGAATGTAGATCAGCTCATGACTGTGCCCGCTGGATTTTTTTTATGGGTATGTGACAGGGTGTTAAAGCACTTTGAGAGCACCGAGGGACCCCTTTGCAGCAGCATAATTTAGGAGATGAAGGAATGAATTGTGGTGTACATTTTGATGGGACTCGGGCACTGCTGCCTTCTGCTGCTCGGAGACGACACCACATCTGTGTGTGTAAAGAATAAATTAACTTCCCATGTCTGACTGGTGCCATAAAATCCCATTTGTGCAGTAGAGGAGAGAAGTGTGCACTTTGTGGACTAATGTCATTCCTCGTCTGTTGAAGCAGTAAATCTCTGGCCTTTTTTGTAAGGTATTTTGGATACACTTCTTAGAGGATATTGCCCTCCTGCCAAAAGTTTTTGTTCTAAATAAACCATACATTAAGCCTGACCTTACAATATTTTTGGGTCTAACATTTAAAAGTTGCCATCAATCTAGCAGAGGCAACAAACACTTTTTCTTGAGCTGATGTGCAAGACAGAGAAAAGCTCTGGAAGAAGGCAATGATTTCATGTAATTAATCAGGTATTATGGAAAAGAAAAACTATTAAAGAAAAAGCAATGCTATAGGGGTGACGGGGACAATCTTAAAGAAAGGAACTAAGAAAAGGACATCTTTCTGTGTTCATAAATAGCAAGAGAACTGGATACCTGTCTTGTCTGAAAGACAGGAGGCTGCTGGGTGCTAAATAGGAACCATGAAAGAAAATTGAATGAAGCTCCACCTTTCAGGGACCCTGCCATCAGTGTTTTGTTCTCACGCCAAATTCCTGGACTATAAAAATCTGCCTATAAGCCAAGAAAAAAACACTTCCCTGGAAGGATTTTCAAGTTACTGCTTCATGGCAAGATGGGAATAAAAAAGGGGAGGTCGTTTTGGATCTTCTGCTTAATCTGGTGTTGTTGCAAGGGCAAAGAACCGGTCCAGATAGGTAAGAAAAAAATCTGTTTCTCAGATTATTTGTTCACATATTGCTCTTCATAGAGTTGCCAAATGAAAACATGTAACGTATTCATGTAAGAGCTGTAGACATGCCAGGTACTGTTTAACATTGTACATTTTCATCCTTAATGTCAACCACTTAAGTATTTTTCTTCTTTTCTTTCTCTACTAGGTAGTTTATCAACTGTTTTATGTCCTAAGTAACTGATCTTAAAGAGGAGACTCTCTCCATGAAGTTTGCATCATAAAAAATAACAGTGACGTCCTTTTCAGCACATTTCACATATAGTCTTTATAGAAGAAGTATGTTACCATAATGTTGCTGATATTAAGTGACCAGTATGAAATACTGCATTTGGAGTAATCACATTTTTTGTGCTCTGCTGCACTGTTACCCTCTGGCTTGGTTTTGAATGTCTTACACTTTACACAGTTGCTTAATTCACAAGCAATCAGTGCGATAGTTATTGCTGTCTTAGTAACTCTAGCAGCTCCACTTCCAAGAATAGCCAGACTTTCTCATTTCCCCTCATTATGGTGGAGAAAAGTGCTAAATTGCCCTCCTTCACTGCAGGGCTGCAAACACCTATGGCACTGGAGCTTGTGTTGCACATTTCTAACATCAAGGTCTGCATTTTTCAGTGTTCCTTTCCTCGTTCTTAGGTAGGAATATTTAGTAATATTTTAGAGTTCACAGCATTCATTAATGACTGGTTTTGATTTGATCTGTGATGGATGTTAGGGTTTGGGATTTTTTTTTTTTTTTTCCTAAGGGTGCTACGTAAACAACACAAAGAAATTTGCCCCTTTTCATTTGTCATTCTTTCAGATGGTCCTAGAAGAAATGCTGAAGGCATTTTGTAGCGAGCATATCTTATTTAATTCAAGGTGATTCATATCAGCTTTGGGCAGCTTGGTGCTATGAAAACTACTTTCTGGAGTGATGTCTGATATGCACTTAAAGTATGTATCAATACCTTCCACAGAGTACAACTCAGAGGTCCAGGACATGAGCTTGGGTTGAGATGAAAAGCAAGTAGCTCTGAGCTCACAGCTGAAGGTGGTGGCAGCCTCAACTGCTGAGGTCAGCAGCTGCCATTTTGCTGAAGAGTCATGACACTTTTGATATCTCCTGGGAGGGACTCGATTCAAGACTTTGGACCAAAGCCTTGCCTGTGTTAAGAAGCAGTAGAAGTGAGATTTAGGCAGCCAGGATGGGATTCCCCTCGCTTCACTTTAGATATCGACAGTGTAAATGCAGAGAGGTGCCATTTACATTGTCACCCCTCAGCAGTCTTTATAGACAAGGGAGAGAAACATGAGGTTTTGGAGAATCTTCTTCATAGTTAGATATGTAAGGCAGGGAGCTGAACCTCTTTTGCTTCTCACAGTTAACTTCAAAGGAAGCTAGGCTCATTTGCTCACATTCAAAGTATCTCTGGCTTGGACTTCAATAGTTCAGTGAGATGAAACTCCTTCCCACTACCTAGTATCTTCCAGGGGTTAACATTTTTGCCTTTGGAAATCTCTCCTTCAATGTTTTTCAGCAAAAAAAACCCCGCAAAGCACCTCATGTGGGGTGATTTTCTAAGCTCCTGTGACTCTTTCTTTAGTCCAGGTCTCCACTGTCAGTAGGAGTGAATGTGCCACTTGGGGAAATTTCCACTTTCATACATTTGACCATGTTAAGTTCACTTTTCCTGGAACCTGCACCTATGTATTCGCTTCACACTGCAATGACAGCTACCAGGACTTTAACATCCAAATCAGGCGCAGTGACAAGAACAACTTCCTGATCTACTTCACTGTCACCATTGATGGAGTGATCTTGGAGGTGAAGGAGACAGGCATCACAGTGAACGGCAACAAGTGAGTAAAGACCATAGGGTAGTTTGCTTGTGCAGCAGTTTTATTACTATATATTAGCAGCAGGTGGACTGTCTGGAATGTGGTCCTACTCTGCAGAGGTGCATCTGGCTCTATATGATATGCTTATAGCACTTTGAACAGGGTGATGCAGAGTCCACCCCATAGTGATGGCAGAAGCAAGAAGCATGTAAACTACATCTCCCAGGGATCAACACCGAAGGCAACGTGTATGTTATAAAAGCAGAAGGTGTAGGTTTCCTTCATGTTAATTTGGGAGGGAGGGGTGGAAGGAAGGAGATAAACCCAACACTTTATTTATAGAAGGGTTTGATTTTATAGAAACTTTGTATTTTTTTTCTCAAAACATTATTTCTGTGGTACTAACCCTACTGCTGTATGTTGCTCTTCAGGAACAGATGATCCTTTTAGAAACAAAAAATCTGTTTCCAGATAGATTAGTCTAGAAAACTTCACTGCTTTGTAGATCACAGCTTGCCTTGGAATCTTCTTACACAAAAGACAGAAGTTTTCAGAAGTCAAACTCCACACCTTTAATTCCAGCCTGAAATGAACCAGAAAGCAAAGTGCAAACAGAAGGGTAAAAATACTCCATAAGTAGGAAGCTATATGTAACAGTAGCTGAAAGTTGGGTACAATTTTAAGGGCAGCCCTCATGAGCAGTGCAGTGACTTTCTCCTAGCACATAGGTTTGAAGGGCCAAGGCAAGCTTTGACTCAGGGAAAAACCCTCACAATGCTGTTGGAGAGAAAATTGCAAGCATATGGGCTGTCTTCTCTTGACAGCCTTCTAGAAACAACCAAATATAGAATAGCATCACTCAGTTGAAATTATAGTAACAAAGCTTAGATGTCTCTTCTTAATCAAAGGGACAAGAAATATCCTATTTTTTATCCATTTTCTGGTTTTATAAGTTTTTCAGGCTCTGGGAAAATGAGCAGTAATTGTTTGGTGAGATGAAAAAGTATTACAGGTCTGAGTCATGTCAGGACATGAGTAACAGAACAGAGCTCTTTTCACATCTCTGTGAATCCCAAATGTCAAGGAAAGCCTGGAAGGGTGATGAGAACCTGCAGTACCCTCATGTGGAGGGTCATTTCTCCAGTGTTGTGATCTTGTACCTTACAATCATTCGGGTTGGGTCCTCAGAATATGTAAACAAGCAGAGCTGCATTGGTAACAGCCAAGTAGCTAATGCTTTCATGACCAAAATACAGTGTGTTGTGGATTAAGGTTGGTAGGTCACAGTGGACAAGCTGATCATTCCTAGATTTAATGCATTGTGTGGGTGAAGGCTGACTTTGAAAAGAATGTCCCCATGGCTTAATTATCTCCTTTTGAATCTAGTTTTTCTTCCTATATCTCTGAGAGGATTTCATCAGTCATCTTTTCAATGCAATCTGTTTTGTTCCCTCCTATTTCCAGGATTCCGATGCCCTTCAGCTTGAAGAGCATCCTGATTGAGGACACCTGCACCTACTTCCAAGTCACTTCCAAGCTGGGCTTGACACTCAAGTGGAACTGGGCTGACACTCTCCTAGTATGAACAGCCAGTTAGTTATTTTTCTCTTGGTGAACCTCATCAGTGATGAAGAGCAGAGCTGGATGCAGGCACCATGCTGATAGGAGATTGTTGGGGGGGGAGGTATCACTGTATCCATAACTGAGAGGGACAGACCAAACTAGGCAATAGTTTCATGGGGCAGGAACGTGGAGTCACAACCCCCCAGGCATTCCCAGCTGATTTCATGTGTCAAAAGGTGCCACAGTTAACCATGAACTCTGTAGGGATCTGCTACCAGCTCTGACTTTTTTGTTACCCTCTACCTTGATGTGCATCTTGTGTGGCAAACTAATCTGTGTGGCCAGTTCAGACCTTGGCCTCTCTCATTCCAAAGCCTTGCTATGTGGGAGCTCCCCAATATGCACCCACCCCAAAATACCCTCTTCTGCAACAGTGTATTTACGCTGTTGGGTGTGAACCTTTATCCTCAGTCAGGACTGAGATGAAACAAATGAAAGTTTTATGTCATGTTTTTCAGTTCAGAGACACTGAGAGAGGGTAGAAGGTGAATAGACAGGAAAAGATCAGGAAGCAATCAAGTTCAGGAAGCAATATTCAAATTCTAATTTAAGGAAGTATTTGCTTCCCCTTTCTCCTGTACTAAGTCATACTTAAAGTATTACAGGCACCACCTGTAGAGTGGACACAGTTTTAGGGTGACTCACACGAAGGAAAAGCACTGCATTTTTTGTGGACCTGGGTGATGCCAATACTACCCTCCAAGCATGTAGGAGTGATAAGGTGCAATTATTTTGTCTAGTAAGGCAATAATGTGCTAACCTGTCTCTTTATCTCCCCCGAGAGCAGCCAGAACAAGTGATGCTGGACAGACCCACCCTTAGGAATGCAATGAAGTTTTCCATTTAGCCTGTGGACTAGAAAAAGCTATAGATACAGCTAAAAGCTGTCCAGAAGCTGCTTCTTTGCAGCATTCAGCATCAGGGTACAGTTATCTAACCTGCCCAGAGTAGAGATGTGATGTTTTGCAAGAGGTATCACATGTCTATATACCAGTGTCTCTGTACTGGGAGACACTGGTGCAAGGATTAGTCCAGGATTCAGTTAGCTCTCTAGTAGGTAGGAATGACAATTGCCAGAGGATTCCCACTGAAATTCAGCCTGTCTGCAGGTACGTTTTATGGCAGGGATGTAATGGGAAAGGAGCCCGTTACATGTTGATAATGAACATTTCTGCAGCTGCACTTTTCTGTTGTGAACCACTTTATAACATGTGCTGCTTTTGTGGGGAAAAGCCTTTAAACTCTGGGTTTCCTCTTTCCTTCTGTTTTGTAGCTGGACCTGGAAGAAACATATAAAGAGAAAATATGTGGTCTTTGTGGGAACTATGATGGCAGTGAGAAGAATGATTTGATTTTGGATGGTAGGCCATGAATACAGCATATTCCACATAGAACAGAATTACTAATATGTGACACAGAGCTTGACACCTAAGCAGGGCTTCAGGTTTACAGGCATTCTGAACACATGAACATTTCCATTTACAGGAGTTGTGTTTTAAGAGGTTCTGGGATCATTCAGGTTCCTCTGCTGTCTGCAAACTTGCAAGAGTCTCTAACCTCTTTGATCCAAATTAATTGCCTGGCTATCATGCAGCAACATTTCCAGGTGTCCCACTGACAGTAGCAAACTCTAAGGAACTTGTAGTCTCAAATGAGGCACGAGTGCATTTTCTGTCCTTCCTTTCTTACCCTTTTACAGTTGGGTATCAAGCGTGTTTAGTTTTGCCTCTGTAATGAAATGGAAACATCATGACTGAGCCAGAGAGATTTCACTGAACATCTTTGCAGAAACCGTGGTGCCATCCACTGCCACCTTCAGATATTGCACTGAACTGGAAAGCAGCCAACACAGTAAAGAGCTGAGGTTACAATCCTGCACCAGCTTGTATGAGAGGAAAGAAATCTGCATCCTGGGATAGTAGCTGCAGGACTGAAGCCAAAGTTATAACATCATCCCTTCGTGTACTAGCAGAAAAATATTGCCATCTACCTCACAGATTCAGAAAGATTTTATTAAAAATACCACTGGTAGCAGTAGACTTGGGGTTCATTTTCATAGTTCATATTAAGCTTTTTGGATGCATCTCAGTCATATTCCTGCCCTTTGCTTCACAAGTGCAATAGGTAAAAACTAAAGCTGGCTCAAATTTTTCTGAATTAGTAGATTGCTACTGAGAAGCACTGCGCTAAAGAAAACAGATGCTTCTTTTATGGATCTGGTTCCACATGTAACAAGTTCCTACCTGGTGGCCTCCTACATCCTTCCTTTCTTCTCTGAACACATCCTTCTCTCTGGGCTGAGCAGGTAACAATCCATCTGCCTGCCCAGACTAAGATCCACTGCATGTACATGGCCAAAATTTCTCACACTGGGACTCTTTTCCCATGAGGGGAAAAAAAAAATCAGGAAGAAAAATCCTATTTCTGCACAGAGTAGCTCTTCTTGAAACTTTAGTCTTTATATTCTTACACGTTAGTTGAGATCCTTTGCAAATCATATGGCTCCAAGAGCTCAAGGTTTGCTTTAGAAGGGCTTCGGTTTCCAGAAGAATTAGTGGCAAAGCACCTGAAAACACACTTCTCTAGAAGTAATTTTCTTGGGTCTGCTATTTGTTAAGGGACTGAGTCAGTACAGAAGAATAGAATAGATTTCTGGTCAGAAATCTGTCTCTCAAACCCGTTTTGAGGGTTTTTTTTTTTTAAACAAACAAACCAGAGAATGTCAATTTATGCATATTTTCCATTAAGAAAACATAAATTTCAAGCTTTGTCAGGAAGATTTCTCACATCCAGGATCAAGTTTCTAGTAGTCCTTTGGTAAAATGCACCCCTCTAGAAAATGTAATCGTTATGTACTTGTAACTTGTGCCTGTCTTCCTGCTCTCCTGTTCCCTCTTTCCATCTTCTCTAGCCTGTAAAAAGTAATAGATTTCCAGATGATTACAAACACATGCACCTAAGTCTGTTTTTCAGGTTGTGATAGTAGAAAGCAAACTAAGATACATGACCATTATACATGCACTTACAAAACTACAATACAAAACAGATCAAATGCACTCACAATGAACAGGAGTCTTTGGAAGCGATGAGGTGCAATAGAAAGGTCAAGAGTCTCACGTGATTTATAAATGCCTGGGCTGACAGCAGGCCCTGAGTGTGCCAGATTCCTGGCTCTAGCTCAGCAGAAGTTATATCAGGTGTCGTCCTCTATAATATGGATACTGTGCTTAAATCTGGGCATTTGGTGAAGAGCATACTGCCAAAGAGCAGTACTTAGAGCCCAAAGATTAAGTGCATCTTTATAGCCCACAAACAGATCTAAAGAATTGCAGGCAGTTTCTCAGATGTGTCTGGGGATTTTGCAGGTTATAAAATGCATCCAAGGCAGTTTGGGAACTTCCACAAAGTAGAGGATCCATCAGGAAAGTGTGCTGATGTGAGTCCAGATGACCACACGGGAAGATATCCTAGGAAAGAAGATGATAGATGCAGTAAATATGTGAGTATGTGTAGCAAAGAAGTTTAAACCTTCCCGAACTACAGCTCTGCAGAGACTGTGTTGAAACAAGTGTTAATTACAGAGCATGCACTGAACTGAATTTTTTTAGGAGTCTGCACATGAATCTGAGCAAAATGTTGATCTTATGGCTGAAAGAATATCCTATTATAGTGTTAAAGAAATAGATAATGGGAAAATGCAAAATTGAATGACAGTTTCCAGTCCAGTAAAAAGTCCCTTATGGCAGAATACTGGACTGAGTAATCCCGTGAGGTCCCTTCCAACATGAATTATCCTGTGACCCTGCAGTTATGTCATCAAAAATTGGGATGCGCATCCATAAACCTGAAAGTTGGTAAAATGTCAGATATTGCTTTCCCTTCTTTTCAATTTTTACAGAAAAAAAGATGCAAGAAACTCATGTCCCGTTTTGGAAACTGCCCCAAAGTGGTTGCATTTGATGACTACGTAGAGACCTGTACGGAAGATATGTGCCACTGTGAAGTTAATTCTTCTCACTCTGATTTGGTTTCCAGCTGCATATGCAGCACTTTAAACCAGTACTCTCGAGACTGTGTCCTCAGGAAGGGAGACCCAGGGGAATGGAGAACCAAAGATCTTTGCTGTAAGTAACTATTGCTCCGGAGATTTCTTTCAGCTTAGACGTACGTGCACATATTCTGTATTCTGATCCCAGCAGAGCAAAGAGGAGCTGTGTTAGGAGCTTTGTTAACTACTGTAGCAGTACTTTGACAGGAACATTGTTAGTGGAAAAGCTTCTCTAAAGTTAACTTGATTTTGCTTCTGAAATTGGAACTATGACTTAATATTGTCTCCTTCCTCTTTATGGCTAAGTTTTCTCCAGGTATGTTCTGAATTTTACCATGCACAGTTAACTCATAAACAACCTTGGTTTAAATGTTGAAATCTAGTCAGAAGTCACTGAGAAGTCTAATGTGTTTGTCCTTAGCTTATCCCACGCTTCCATACTCAGTAGTCACAGCTACCAGACAGAAAATCACTGAAAATCCAGAGGGGAGGCTACTGGTAGTTCTCCCAAACTGCTGGTGTGGATTGGGATGGAAAATTAATGCCAGAATGACTGATGCTTCAGACAAAAATAGACTATTATGACTCCATAAATGATTCTGGTGTCCTTTGTTTGTATCATGACTTCAGACAACCTTGAGCTAGAAAAATAATGTGAAATAACTCCTATTTCCCAGCAGTACTGTTACCTACAAAGAATAAGTAGAAGTGACCATAAAAATATCCTTTAGATGTTAAACAAACATGATAGAAAGTTTTCCAAACAAGATATGGAGGAAAGGAGGAAGGAGGACTTAGCCATGCAAAGATTTGAGAGCTCATACAAACATCTCATTATCATACCCCAAATTCATTTGTTCTTGCAGATAAGGAATGCCCCAACAATATGGAGTACATGGAATGTGGAAACTCCTGTGCTGACACGTGTGCTGACCCAGAAAGGAGCAAGATTTGCAAAGCCCCATGTACAGATGGCTGTTTCTGTCCTCTTGGTAAGGCAGTTCACTTCTTCCAGTGGGTCATACGTATCAAGGGGCGAAGAGGGAGGTTGTTTCAGTTAGTGATAATTTTTTTTTAAGTTAACATTTTACACTAAACCCAATGAATGAACTGATCCTTCTAGCATAACTCAACAACTTTCTTCTTGGAAGTACCAGATCTTTAAAGATTCAAGCTCCTGACACTGGAGAAGGGGAGGGAAAGATTTCTAAGGACTAGACAGTTAAAAATGGTACCGATGTGGAAAGAGGAAAGGTGTTCTCTACCCAATAAGGAGGCAGGTGAAGATGTCTGCTGAGGTGCCTCCCTGTTACGAGGCCAGATCTAGCTGTAGTTTGTCACACGTAATATAAATGCATTGCCAGGTATGTGCATGTGTAAGTTTGCACATGAAGTAGAAGCTAAGTTAAGGGTCTGATTTCTGTTAGAGTCACTATTAGAAGAGGATGGAAACTGGCTTCCATCCTTGCAATCCAGCACTTGATATCCTGCTCACAGTGACAAATTCCAGTAACACACAGATATTCTTTGGGTTTTGTTTCCAGTTGAGATCTAGTAAGAAATTTTTTTCCATCCATGAACACCTGAAAGGGCATGGGATGGTGTTTTCCTTAGAACATATCCCATTCATTTACAGAAATACGGAGCTCTCCACAGATTTTTCCTTACTCTAACCTTCCTTGATGTTGTTCTCGAAGGAATATTAACTAGCCAATATGTCTGAACAGGAACTATCCTTGATGACCTTGGTGGCAAAAAATGCATCCCCAGAGACAGCTGCCCCTGTATGTTTCAAGGCAAAGTCTATTCATCTGGAGGGACTTACTCCACTCCCTGCCAAAACTGGTACTGTTGTGAACTTGATTGCACTGACAAGGCAGAGGTGTTTATTTCAGAGAGTTGATGAGTTACATTCTATTCTTTTCTCTCTCTTTTTTTTTTTTTTTTTACTACCCATTCCTAACATTTGTCTTAAATAATAATGCAAAAACATGGCTCTGAATTTCAACAGCACAGGAAAACTTAGAGGTAGTCCTCAACCTCGCATAGCTATCACCCTCACTTAGAACTGCCAGCAAAAACTGAGCTCAAGATTTCAAAATGCAGAAAAATGAGAATCTTGCTCATCAGTTCAGAGACATTGGTTACTAAAGTGAGGCAAGGAGTCGTACCATGTTAACAAGTTACATTTCCAACCACCTCTAGATCTACAAAAGGCCTATATCTCAAAAATCCTGATCCTTGAGAATGATTTGATTTAGGAAAAAACCTGTAGCTTGAACCCATCTCCACTTGTCACTAAGTGAAAGATGATAAGATCTCAGGTATATTAGTATATAATCCATATATATCTGATGGGAGCCCAGAAGAAAATTTTTTGCCATGAGAACAATTAGACAATTATTGGAATAATCTCCCAGGAGATGTGCTGGATTCCCCTACACTGGATAGTTTTAAGACAGCATGACAAGGGTGCTGGGCCATATCATTTAGACTATATATAAGTATATATAGTTTACCTTAAAAGGTTGGACTAGATGATCCTTGAGGTTCCTTCCAGCCTGGTATTTGATTCCATGATTCTCAAAGCAGTTTCATTTCTTACTCTGATACCCACCTAGTGTATGGTCATATGTGTTATTTGAGCTCCTGAAACACAGCATTGTTCCTTGACCAGAGGCCTAATCTTTACTATAAAGAGGAATGAAATATGCCGTGGTGCATGGTGGAGTAGGCTAGATCTTCTGTAAACCCCTTTAGATGGATTTCCTGAATTTGGACTAAATGCAAATTCAGTCCCTCAAAACCTGTAATTCTGAGGAACTGAACTTGATGGTCTCTGGGTGGTTCCCACCTAGCCATATCCTCATTTACTCCTCGCAAAGCCTGAGTTAATAAGGCCAGGCCAGCCTCCTCTCATGTGCACAGCTCTAAGAATTGTAACTGCTCCTTAGCTCAGGTCCTCCACAATTAGTTGCGGAAACCTTGCATCAGCAACTTGCTGAACGGTTGCATCACTAGCATAAAACATTGCAAGATCCTTCTTGCAGTGTTCATTCTTTCTTTTAAAAGTCAAGTAAATTATTTAGGCCCTGGAAAACTTTTCGTGCTTGATCAGCTCAGTGTCTCTCTGGAGAAGCTGGCTGAAGCCCAGTGCAGTTAACTCTCTCATTGCAAGGCATTTGACCTTCACACTTTAAGGGCCTAATATGAAGTCTTCCTCCCACAGAAATTTAATAACAGCCTACTAACAAGCTAAAAAACCAAAGAGGGTGTCATCTGTGCAGATTCAGATAGAGATGTTATCTCACCTTTGTTCCTTTAAAGCTATGTTTATTCTAACTGCTCCTTTTTGGGTTTCTACAGTACTTGCAGAGGAGGCCACTGGAGCTGTATCTCTCTGCCCTGTTCTGGAAGTTGCCATATAGATGGAGGATTCCATATAACAACGTTTGATAATAAGAGATTCAATTTTCATGGCAACTGCCATTATGTCTTAGCGAAGGTATGAACAATCATATTTCCACTGCACTCCTAAGTCTCTTGAGTAGCAGGAGGCATTAAGCTGTGCTAGAGCTTTATACGACTTAATTTAATTAAATGGCAGCAATCCAGGAAAGCACTTCAACACATGCTCAGTCTTAAATCCTATCAATTTTCCCATTTGCGGTGCATTGCAAGTCAATTGCTTGATGCTTCACATCAAAGTTGTGCAGCTTCAACACAGCTTTACTGTTTTCCTTTTTTTTTCCTTCCCCTGTTTTTCTCCCCCTTTTTTTTTCCCCTGGTTTTCTTTTTCTTTTTTCTTTTTTTTTTTCTTTTTAATAAATTAAGCTGTTTTCTTAGTGCATGTATTAGTGTAAGTTTGTTTCTCCTGAAGATTTCTTCATGTGTGACTGTCAAAAGAAAGTGGATAATGCCTGCAAAAAGGTTGAATTCCACTTGACTGTTTGAATATAGGTGATCCACACAGGCTGATAGCAAGGAAACAGAGAAACATGGGAAAGGCAATGAGCATTGAGCGTTATTGATTTTAGCAATGAAGTAAAGCCGTTTGTAGTTAGAGATTAAATGCCCCACATCTTTCATTATTTCATTTTAGTCTTTCAGAGACATCTCTTTTCACATCTAGCTCCCTTCTTGTAACATGCTCGCAATATTTGCACGTCCCTTTTTTCACATCTTTTCAGAATACTGATGACACATTTGTGGTGATTGGAGAGATCATCCAGTGTGGGACATCAAAAACAATGACTTGTTTAAAGAATGTATTAGTCACACTGGGAAGAACTGTAAGTAACTTGCTTTAATTAGTGACAGGTAATATGCCACCTCTATTTAGGTTCGAAGGTGAGATTTCTCTAACACTGTGGCCTCATTTTGGTCCGTTGCAGTCCTGAGACTGCAGGATTACTACTGGCAGATGACACAGTGCATGTTTTCATTGGTTTTGTTCAACGAGAGTTGTTTCCTTTCCAGTTCTTTTGGATTCTGTCTTTTCCATTTTCTTTTAGAGGTAGATGTTTAAAATTATTCTCGTCATCTTTCCCTCTCTCTTTCGTGACTTCAAACTTTTTCACTTGTTTCTTTTTGAGAGATTGAGATTTCTCCAAGAAAAGATACCCTTCTTTTTACAACTGTTCTGAGTCCTGTGGTTTCTCCTACTGCAGTGAGTGAGGGGCTTCTCCTACTGAAGATGAGGCCATGGTTCAAACTGAATTCGGTTGTGGTCTGTCTCATGTTATATGCATTCACTACTGTGGGCTTTTTCTTTTTTCTTTCTTCCCTGCAGACTATAAAAATATGTTCCTGTGGAAATATCTACATGAACAATTTCATTGTGAAGTTGCCAGTAAGGCAAGGTGAGTGTCCTCCTTCACATCTTCCCCAGAGTAGCCTGCATCTATTTACAGGGGGGTTCCTGCTCCTTTCTCTGAAGAGACTGTAATCCTTCTCAAATTAGGTCATTTGACTTAGGTGAATACTAGGTCTGGGGCTCCCTGGGAATTCCTGTGTTACACTGGTTGCACTGGTAAAGAGGAGTGCCTGTTTACTCCGCTTTGTAAAGGTTTGCAGATGCATCCATCTTTTTTTTTGTGATTTTTTTTTTTCCTTTCCTTTTTTTAATTCTTTAGATGGCATCATCATCTTCAGATCCTCTACATTTTTCATCCAGATCCTGAGCTCAACTGGAGTACAGATTCGAGTGCAAATGAAACCTGTAATGCAGCTCTCCATAACAGTCGATCATTCTTACCAGAATCGCACGTCTGGTGGGACACATTATACTCCTTCAGTTTGCTTTTATACTGAGTTGCAGCTTCTTGTCTATCACTTTAAGTGAACAAATTGTTTGATTTGATATTGACTTCGGTGTGTTAGAACCACTGGTTCAATCTGTAGCCTTCCTGAAACAAAACATTGTCTGAATTCCTCTCTTTGCTGAAGAAAATTAGATAATCTCTGTTGTTTAGTTTGTGCAGCTATTTTAGACTCTAAAACCTTCATCAGAGACTTGGAGATGCAGACTGTTCTTGGTTTTCCTGCCCATCTCCTGTTTACATCACTTAAGCTTTTTGTGCTTCTGTTTCCTGTCTGTGTAATGGGATTGCATCCTGTCTTTCTGACCCGTTTTGTTTTGCTTTTGTGATTTCCTTTGCTTATAAGCCTTTGGGGAAGGCACTTCTCTGTCTGCCAGTGTTTACTGAAACACTTTTAAATCAGTTTCCAATCTCTGTGCTATCACTAAGTGCTACTGTGATGCTGAAAGGTAATAATTACTCTCTAAAGGCAGGGTGCTCTCTGGTTTGTGGGAACAGCAGGAAGCCTCTGAAGGAAAATGAGCTTCTCTCAGGAGAGGTCCATTACAAATCTAAGAGTGTTCATCTAGAAGCCATTCCTTTTTCCACTCATGTAATGATTTCTTGTTTTCTTTTGCCTTTTTTTTTTTCCCTGCCACTCACACAAGGCCTTTGTGGCAATTTCAATAACATCCAGACTGACGACTTTAGAACAGTCACTGGAGCTGTGGAAGATTCAGCTTCTGCCTTTGGTAACTCATGGAAAACTAGAGCCAGCTGTTTTGATGTTGAGGACAGCTTTGAAGATCCTTGTTCAAACAGTGTGGATAAAGGTAGCAGGCTTTTCATCCCTGGATTATCAGTGCTAAATAATTTTCACATGGTGGATAATCAAAAAAGCTTTAGATATCTCACAAACATTTGAAAGCCACCATCTTTAGGCTGTTACTAGGAGAGAACATACTGGGTTTTGAAGGTCTTTAAGCTGACAGCTTTGCTTTTAAAGCAAAAAGCCTGCACTGCTGGAGAAAGGGCCAACACCTTCTTCGGTGATGACTTGAAAAGCACACACAGCATCAATGAAAACAACTTAGGTTTGAGGCAGAGCATGATTAGCTGTTGATATTTGGGCAAGATCTTCATCCAGCTTAGATTGTTACTATGGTGCTAAAGATGAAAAAAAAAAAGTTATCATGCTTGATGTTATTGGTTGTCTGTAAAGAATTGCCTGACTGTAAAGAATTAGGAAAGTTTCATGGAAAATTATGAAAAAGGGGAGTTTTTGTAGATATTCTGCAAATCCAGCAGAAGTAATAATCTTAGTACTTGGAAGGTGAGAGCTTCCTCTTAGGGAGATGGCTGATCACCCATCTACCTATGCTTGTCACCTTGATACATTAATGCCCCATATTTCCTTCCAACATTAGGTGGTCAATTCAGGACATTTTAGCTCTGGGTGATACCTGATGAGAATATTGATTCACATAGTAATCTGTTTTAAGTGACTGTGGACAATGATAGTTTTTTCCTCTTCAGAAAAATTTGCCCAGCATTGGTGTGCTCTTCTGTCTAATACAAGCAGTGTGTTTGCTGTCTGCCATTCTGTTGTAGACCCTTCTGTGTACATCAAGGTAAGGTACTGGTTTAAATGGGTGGTTTAATCTACTAGGCCTAGGGGAGTGAAATAGGTTTTGGTGATGCCTGTTTTCAAAGAAGCTCACTGATGCTGATGAGAAAAATAACAGAACAAGAGATTATGCAGGATAGGATGAGCCTTTATGGCTGTGGCCCTGGAAATATGAAGTGACTGCCACGACTGACAGTTTCATTGCATGATTGAGAAGCAAAATAAGGGAAAATGGGTTTACTATTCTTGAAAACCATTCACTCTTCAAAAAGCCGTATCAATGTTTCTGTGTGGAATTGAACTAAGAGATTTTTCAGCCTGACGGACTCCGTCTGAGTTGGTTTAAAGTTCCTGTCTAGGGGAAGAATATACATATTATATTTGCATTGTTTATATCCCATTTATTCCTGTGGAATCATGTTAGTGTCCTCGTATTTAGAATGCAAGAAATACTCTTGCCTATAAATACTCCTGGTGTACAGTACTCCTGGTATAATGCTGTTGAAGAAGCCATATCTACGTGAATAGTAAAGAAGTTTCTGCAAAAATTGAGAAAATTAATATGCAGTGAGTGTGTGATACAACTCATGAGAAAATACCTGAGCCTGAAATTTTGCCTAAATTTTAATATGTCTTCAGCTACCTTTAAAATATGGCTTATGCTTTACCTCTCCCAAGCTTCCCCCAGAAAATAGGCCTGCTTGAGAATTCATGTTAACTGTAAGTAAAACAGGAATTTGCACTTTTCAAAAGTAATAACCAGTTTCTTATGGATATGTCTGTTACTCCTGCTGATCCCATCAGATTTTAAACCATGATTCATGGAGGCATTTTCCATGACATCAGTAATTACAGGATTAGTCACCATCTATGCAGTATGACCCTACTGCTCTTGAGTGATTGTCTGTATCTGGGTTCTTCTGTCCAGCCACCCAATTAGAACTTGAGCTTTAAATCCCCATTATACTTACCTAACTAGTTCTTTAGATGTCTTTACCTATGTTCTCTTACTAAATCATCCTCTGTTATGTTATGCATCTGTCATTTAATTGGCTGTGTCTTAACCACACACTAGGCAGATACACAAGAGCCAGTCATCACTGTGCAATAGTTTTGGTTCTGTATATTTTCAAGATGCTATATTTTGGCATTTCCTAGGTTGTCCATCCTCACGGAAGGCTGGTGTAGATGTGTCATAGTGCTTTAATGAACTACAGGTGCCCTTATCATTCTTATTATTCATTGTTCGTGAGTGTTAGACATGAGGGCATTGCAGTTACATGACTGTAATTGATATCTTATTTCTCAGGTTTGCTTAGTATTTCATCATTATACATTTTCTCTTAGAGATATTAAAATTAAGTTTCATTGGTAATGATGCTTTTTCAAAAATAAATTAGTTGACCAATCTTTGAATCGTGTTATGTTTCCCTGTTTCTTCTGTGAGCTGGTTGCAATAACACCTCTTTCCTTTTCTGTTCCCTAGAGATGCATGTATGACACCTGTAATGCTGAGAAGAGTGAAGTTGCCCTGTGTAGTGTGCTCTCCACTTACTCCAGAGACTGTGCTGCGGCTGGCGTGTCCCTGAAGGGCTGGAGGCAGGGCATCTGTGGTATGCACCCTAAAATACCTGGGGGAGCAGCTTCAGGAGAGCCAAGTCTGTGGCAGTCAGAACCTTTTGTTCTCAATCAGCAAGTTAGCGGGTATTTGAGAAATAGAAATGTGTACTCTATGAAAAGAAACCTTCTGCCTGCCAAAATCAGTTCATGTCCACTTCATGCTCTTGTGGTGCATGTTCCTTGTGTAAAATATTAGGCGAATTCAGTGCTTGAAGAAGCAAAAGAGTACAAGGTGTATTAATCAAATCACAGCAAGGAGCTGCAGTTAAGTTAGTTTGGAATACGTGGGCCTCCACTTGTGTTTTAATTCTGACACCATCTTTGCAGTTCATCTCAGCCATCTTGTCTCAGGCATTGCCCATACAAACAGTGTCACACTCATTACCTGCATTTTTCCATGTTACAGTAAAATAGGAATGTTTTTTAACAAATAAGTATATAGGTAAGTCCGCGTATGAACGTAATTTTCTTTGGTACTGCCAGAATTTGTTATGAGATGGTATCAGAGCTGAGTGTAACTTTTGCGAGTCCCAGCTTCTGAATTTTTGCTTCAATATTTCCATTTTTCCGTTGATGATCAGGTAGTTCAAGTGAGATTTGCCTGTATCAACATGAAAGTAGTTGTATGGGTTTCTTGACTAAAAACACATCTGAACATGAAACGTAACAACAATTATTTTTATGCAGCATTGATACAGATGCGAGATATATATATATTATATATAAATATATATATAACTGCCTGACTGAGAGGCTAGCTGGGATATTTAACAGAGACAAACAATGGAACCAGTATGGTGCTTTGTCAAAGGCATTTAAGATTGCAGTAAGAGCACTTTAGGAAACCCGTGCTGAAATGATTCAAAGGGAACACAGTGTATTCCACAGTAAATTATCTTAGAATTGTGCAGAGTTATGTACTAGACATAACAGTCCCTGTTTATTGAAAGCTTTGTTATCGACACGGAGCTACTGACATTTTTTTATGCCAAAGTGAGACTGGTTTGAAGCATGGGCTTGACTGAAATCTGTGGACTCATGGAACAGTAGGTGATACTGAGTCAAACAGCGCAGTGACCTTGGGGAAAAAAATGTTATTGGCTTAATCAGCACAATCATTTTAGGCCTTATTTAAGAAGAAATAATCTTTTGGGAACATGCCTGTGATAAGATTGAAAGCTGGGCTATTCATCAGTGAAAGAACAAATGGGCCAGAACAGTCACTCAGTGTTCTGTCCCATTGTGGGGGTTGGAAGGGTTTTCCCAGCTCCTGCAGCTGTGTCCAGCTGTGCCGGGCTGCAGGCAGCATCCAAAGCAGGTTATATCCTAAGGGGATGTCTATGTTGTAGTCAGCGGAGTGTATGAAATAAGTAAACTCTACTAGCTAGCTTCTAGCAGTGTGTGTGGGACATGATCTCTAGCAAAAGCATGAACCATTACTCAAGTTACTGGTTACCCAGAAGACCGTCAGGGTTTGTAGCCTCTGATGAACCATGGCACTGTTTTTGTAGCACTCTTTGCGCAAGCTAGCTTGAAGCTATCTTTGGTATGCTCATGAGCTCTGCACTCAAGCCCCCAGTTGCAATGTATGTAAGATTACAAACTGTGACCATGAGTACTATAATCAAAGAACCTTTTTCTGACAATACCTCTCTTTGCCAAAACTGATCTTTTTTCTCTATGAAAAAAATGAAGGGGAGGAAGTTAACACAGTATTTTGTTGCTAACAAATTAATAGCTAACAATTGAGACACCCGTTCAGGTAAATCTGATGTATACTCATGTTCAACTCATGTTCTTTATGAATATCTTTCTTATTTGGCATGCTTTGATTTACCATACCAGTTGCTGCATCTTCATAGTGTGCCTATGAAGCAGGAGAATATGGTGATAACGTTGCTGCAAACTTGATGAGCACAATTGCCCATGAACAAGTCCCCTGTACCTTCTAGTACATGTGTGTGAATCTGAGAAACGAGTTAAATCTGCAGATATGAGTTAGAAAGAGGTCCCAGGATGACTAGATCCTCAGTTTTCGTTGAATTTCAGAGGAATCTTGATGCCAGGCTTTCTTGAAAACCAGTGCCTTAATGCAGGTGATATTTCCTGACATCATTTGATGTCGGTCACTACTGCAGATTTCACAGCAAAGTTCTGAAGGTGTTTTTTGGTAGCCTGTGAAAATTAACCATCTTTTCACTGTCTTACAGGGTCAATTGATCTCTTTAGATATTGGTGTTTAACTATTGGGTCCACCCAGAGGTCTTAGAAACATTTCCCCAGACAATAACAAGAAGAGTTTTCTTCAAGCCGTCTATGAGAATTCAAACACCCTTTCTTTGGTAGCATCCAATGATTGGCAGAGTTCCTTGTCACTTCTCATTTAATGTCAAACCCCTTACAAAATATACTCATTTCTTAAGCCATTCCCAGCCAAAGAAACCAGTAATAAAGGATGGAAAATTAATCTTTAAGTATGAGGATAGGTCAGAAGTTACTGGTTTCAGTTCTTGGCATAAGGTAGAAAGGTCTGTACAAGTTACAAAATCATACTGATTCCCTTATTCCACCAAGATATAGATACTCTGCTGAGTATTTCAGTGCTCAGTGTCACCTAGTTTAGGCTGCGAGCAGACTTCCCCCAGACTGCTGGGAGACAAGGTCTCCTAGTGTGAAAAAAGCACATTTAATGGCTACCAACGTGCAGAAAGCTGCGCTAACAGCATCGAGTGATGGTTGCGTGGAGAAGGCCATACATCTGTTTTATTTCTCTTGCAAAGATCCCTCTGAGGAGTGTCCTGAGACTATGGTTTATAACTATAGCATGAAGTACTGCAACCACTCTTGCCGCTCGCTGGATGAACCTGATCTGCTGTGTAAAGTTCAGATCTCTCCTATGGAGGGCTGTGGTTGCCCTGAAGGGACCTACCTCAATGATGAGGAGGAATGTGTCACTCCAGATGATTGTCCCTGCTACTACAAAGGCAAGATTGTTCAGCCTGGCAACTCCTTCCAAGAGGACAAACTGATGTGGTAAGCTGCTTTGATGATGCAAAGGCTGCTTGCCTGGGGGATGTCAGGGCTGGGGAAGCCCCTGCTCTAATCCCTGAATGGTGTCACTTCACCGTAAGGAATAAGGACAAATTTCTCCTACACTGCACCAAAGCAAATATTCCCCTGGCAGGAAGTGCAGCCACAGCAAAGATTAAGATCCAATATTTCTGTTAGCAAACAAGAACCTGGAAACTTGTTAAGTACAGTAATGTTTGCAGTCTATCTCTACACAAAGTTCATTGTCGTGTAAAAAATATTCATATAGAGTGTGAGCAAGTTCTCTAGAAGACAAGTGGCTTGGGCAAGTTAATGAAAAGTAAAGCAAAACACACCCTCCAACACCCCATCCTGCAGACTGTGTAAAAAATAATGATGGTCCAGGAAAAAAAAACCCAAACAACAAAACACAACAAATCTCAGTTGTTAAACTGAGTTTTTTAAAAAGAGAGAGAGGGAAATTGGGGGGGGTGTGTGTGTGTGTAATACTAAAACCAAGATAACTACTTTGCATCTGCAGTGAAAAGCAATTGTCATTTTCTCATTTTTAGCCATCAGCACAGCAATGCAAATACCAGGGGAAGGCTTTTTTATTCAATTTATTTGTATCTTTAGCTGGCTACATATTCTCTCCCTCTCTTCCAGCTCTCATATTTTTTTTTTTCCCTGAGGATTCTGTTCTCTTTTGTAAGCACAGATTCATTTAGCCATTTCAGAGGTCTGTTTTTTAAGAAAGTATTTGTCTCATCTCACAGAGTAGAAAATAGGTGCTTAGGAAAAACTTGATTTAGGGAAAACACACAATAAATCAGTGGCAGATGAGAGTATTTAAGAGCTTGGTGTCTTAATTTTCCTTCTAGGGGTGGTAGTTTGTGTCTGTGAACCTGAGATCTGTACCAAATATTCATTTTGAGGGGAATCCGTTGCTTGTGTGACTAGTGAAGCTTTGCAGTGCCTTTCTCTGCAATGAGAGAGAAATGTGCAAAGAGCTGATGTGTTGCATTTTATGGCATCTCTTTAGCAAATGCATTCAAGGAAGATTAGACTGCATTGGAGAAACTGTCCTGGTAAAAGGTAAGATTTTGTTAAATAATGGCATTATGGTGTCAGCTAGTATTTATAATGTTCTTCTGTGTGATCTCTCACTTTCTGCGACATTTGTATTCTGCACACTTTTGCCTTCCCCCTGAAATGGCATGGCTGTTGATAATAGTGGTCTTTGTAAAAATGTCAACAGACTTGCTGAATTCTTTAAAAGATGAAGATATTTCCTAAAGCTTAGACATTATCTGTCTCCTTCTGCCTGAACTGATGGTGGGCAGAAGCAAAAGCTAATAGAAACTGTAATGGAGAGCCAGATGCTGCCCTCTGAAACACTCCATTCTGGTATATGATTGCTGACGACATCCTTGCTTTCACTAAATCACCTTCTTAAAATATTTTCTTCCTCCTATAGATTGCCCAGCTCCTATGTATTACTTCAACTGCAGCTCTGCGGGTCCTGGTGCAATTGGATCAGAGTGTCAGAAAAGTTGTAAGACACAGGACATGCACTGTGTAAGAACTTCACCTCCTAGCAGGAGCACAGGACAACATGATTGTGCATATATGATTGTCCTGAACAAACGCTGATGGTAACGTGCTGCAGGGTTTGCAGGCCAGCTGCTTCACTGATCAGCTATGGCTCCCACATAGCTGTGATACTTCCACTTTGAGTGTCACTCACTCACAGTTACAAGATGTTTTGAAAAATCCAAACGTTTGCATCCAGAGCTGGCACCTCTGCTCATTCCCTGTATTTTCAGCGCATTAACGAGTTTCCTTGTCTTGTATCTTCATATACACAGTATGTCACGGAATGTGTTTCTGGCTGCATGTGTCCTGATGGGCTGGTGTTGGATGGCAGTGGAGGATGCATTCCCAAAGATCAGTGCCCATGTGTCCACGGAGGGCACTTTTATAAACCTGGGGAAACCATCAAAGTGGACTGCAACACGTGGTACGTTACTCCAGGGAGTCTTTTTTTTGTAACAAAGGCTGTTAAATTCTCAGTGCATAGTGTGCCTATGTGGGAGGATGTATTTTGAAGCCTTCCTCTTCTTTGTTAGAGCCATCAGGCTTTTAGTAAAACTAAAAAGGGATTTCCCTTCTTCAACGTGCTGCATGAGGCTGCCCTTGCAGAGAACAGGAACCAAGATCTGCTGTCAAATGATTCCCATCCTTTTCTTCAAACTGTTTCCATACCAGCTTTAGAAGTACCAGCCTTCTCCAGGTTGGTCTGTGGATGGTCCTTCTACAGGGAGGAATTGGGTCTGTGTCTGTAGGGCACAGCTGAACCCCAGCTGAACCAAATGGATTGACGTTAGAAGAGGGAGGAATTGCAGTGACTTGTGGTGCTTCTGGGTGTGTAGTTCTCAAACAAGGAAAATGAATGCTCTAGTTGCTCCAGTTGCTGGTGTAACTGCTGTAGACTTTACTGGTTTTAGTGATCATACTGGGCAAAATGCTTTGAATCCTTCCCCATTATTTAGTGAGAGTGAGACTGTACAGTCCTGCCAAGAGGATGCACAGAAAATTTGAGCCAGAAACACTCTGGTTGTGGATACTGTGGAGCACTGCTCAGCAGTACCTACAAACATGAGTGTGTTATCAACACTTTTCTAGCTACCAATACACAGCAAAGCACTGTGAGGGTTGCTATAGGGAAAATTATCCCAGCCAGCCCCAGTACACAGGGGAAGACAGGGATAACACTGGCTCATACCACTGTAGTCAGGAAAGGAACTGACCACATCGTTGGTATCTCACAGATTAATATTCAGAAATGCTTGAAATAGTTCTTCACCTGAAATTTATCTCCCAAATCCCCACTGTTTGCTGCCAGGACTTAATGAATTAAAAGATATTTGAAGGAAAATATAAAATAAAAATAGACAAACATGTCTTGGCAGTAACCATGCACTTTCTGATTAGTAAACCATCTCACAGCATGTTCTCAGAGCAGTTCAAGAGAGTAGGGCTGGAAGAGTGAGAGAGGATTGCGTTCCTTAAAGTACTGCAAAAAAACCAAACCTTAGAAATATTCTGCTCCACTTGTGGTTCATACAGACTTTGTGATTCTTTGCATTCCACTTCCCAGCACCTGCAACAAAAGGCAGTGGAACTGCACTGACAATCCCTGCAAAGGAACCTGCACAGTGTACGGAAACGGGCATTACATGAGCTTTGATGGGGAGAAGTTTGATTTCCTGGGAGACTGTGACTATATCCTAGCTCAGGTAGCCGTTCTTTTCTCACTTTCCTATCCATAGGCTTTTCCCAGCTCACACTGTGGGGTTCAGCCTGAGTAATTCAAGGACTATTCTGAGCAAAATAGTCAATGCTGATGAGCAGAGCCTATTCCTCTGCTCTTGCACCCAGAAGAAACATAGGGAACTATTCCACGTGAAAGCAAAGCAGTTAATTCTCAGAAGTGACACAAGAGGGCACTGTGTGATGATAAACCGTTAACTCCTGGGCTGGACAGCCCTTTCCTGATACAATTCCAGCATCTGCCAGGTGTGTGGTGTTGAAAAGCTTGAGTGTTTCAGCCATCCAAGACTGATGGTATTTGTGTTGTGACAGAACCGTGTAGAGGTTAACGTGTGAGCCTCGTGTGCGTCTAACGAGGCAGCCCTTGGTGAGACACTTTGTCATCCCCAAATTACAGTTGATTTTGCTAATTCTAAGGCTTTAAGAATTTTCGGCTGTGCAGGACTGTGTTATGAAAAGCTCAGTTTTCACCTTGGCTTTTTTCATTGAAATCCCTGGTTGAGTATGAACCTGACGCCAGATTCTTCTAAAATGTCCAGTTTTAGTGAATAAAAAAAGCTACAAAATAGCAGAATTCAGATGGGAATGTCATTCATTTGAAGCTCCTGAACATATTTAAGACTGGCCTAGTTGTCTGAAAAGATCTAATTCAACTTTCTCTGTTTTTCTAAGGATTTTTGCCCCAATAACATGGATCCTGGCACCTTCCGAATTGTAATTCAGAACAATGCTTGTGGGAAGTCGCTCTCCATCTGCTCCCTGAAGATCACACTGATTTTTGAGGTTAGTCTAGAGCTGGTTATAACTGAGGAACTGTAGGCTTGCTTTTGTACCAGTTAGTGTAGGGTCTCCTTCTTTTCCAACTCAATTGCTGCTAGAGAGTACCTATGGAAGCCCAAGCTGGGAAAGGTTTAGGTATTTGGGGAAATGCGTGTGTCTGTGTGTTTGCATCTGTGACACTGGTGGTACAGGAGTGATGGTCAAGGTTTTTAGAGGAGCATGTTCCTGTACTCTGGTTTGAGCACAGGGCAGACGTAACTAAAGAGGTTCTTCCCACCAGCTCAGGCTTTGCATTTCGCCAAAGCGTGCACAAAAGAGATTCCTCCCCTCGCAGGGGGTGAGGGGATGGTGAACAAAGCAGCGTCATGTGGGGTGTTCTAGCACGCCCAATTGCCCGTGCACTCAGGAGCTGCTGTGCCAGCAGAACAGATTTCATCTAGAAAGAGGACAGTCTTGGTGGCCCTGAGGTAAGGCTTGTCATGCAAGGGTTTCCCACTGAGCTCAGTGGGTCTTGTCTGTGGCTCACATGTCTGGCAAGGGGCCAAGATGTAGTGTAAAGACAATAGAAAAATAAGATGCAGGACAAGAGGCAGAATATCAGAGCTGTTGCAGTGTTTTCCATTTGATTTCCTCCCATGCAATCTATCTGCTTCTTGCAGAGCAGTGAAATCAGGCTTTTGGAAGGAAGAATTCAGGAGATAGCTACTGATCCAGGAGCTGAGAAGAATTACAAAGTGGATCTCAGAGGAGGTTATATTGTGATTGAAACAAATCAAGGGATGAACTTCATGTGGGACCAGAAGACTACTGTTGTTGTTCACGTGGCACCATCTTTCCAGGTAAGTATGGGATGGACTGGGAGTTATGATTTCAAACTCAAGTTTGCATTCAGAACCAGAGCCCTTGTTTGAAAAGCAGGGCTTAGAAAAGTGTCAAGTTCAGTGACAAGAAGCAGCAGGCAGCACCTCTTGTGTTTTAGTTCATCATTCTGCCAGTATGAAACGCTCCAGAATATTTGGAGCTAGAAGTAAAGACAGTCACTTTGCAATATTGGAGGGCTAACAGAGTCATCTTGTCACTTGAAGTCCAGCTTTTTCTAAGATGTATTTTTGACAGCTGTTTAGCGATTTGCAGATCGTTCTCCATGGCCTGTTCCATAGTTTATTCCTGTCAAACAGTGGGCTGCACTCAAAATAAACAAACCATTCACTGTGCCTATGCAAATTACCCAGGGAAAAGTTTGTGGCCTTTGTGGGGACTTCGACGGCCGCTCAAGGAATGACTTCACAACCAGAGGGCAGTCCATGGAGATGAGCATCCAGGAGTTTGGAAACAGCTGGAAAATAACAAGCACCTGCTCAAATATAAACATGACAGACCTGTGCGCCGATCAGCCTTTCAAGTCTGCCCTGGGACAGAAGCACTGCAGCATCATTAAGAGTAGTGTCTTTGAAGCCTGTCACAGTAAGGTAATCCTGTTCTCTCATCCTTGGTGCTTTCACATTCTTTGTTGCCGTTACGCAGAACATTTGCACAGTTTTTTTAATGCTAAAGGCTTTTACACAGCATCTTCGAGTACAAGGGCTGCCTCTCTCAGAACCTCACTTTACAGCCAGGCCAGTTGAATCCTGTTGTACGTTGTTGAGGAAACAGCAGTGCCTGTTTTGAGCACTGAAGACAAAAAGGATAAATGTTGGCCACCAGAAATAGGAATTTGTGTATCAGTTTGTAAAATGTAGAGGTAAGTTAGAGTAGGACTCTTTCTATGGGGATCCTTGGGAAAGTTTATTCAAATTACTCAAAAGAGATTACTAATTTGGTTTATTTTAGACATAAAGTGGATTAATCTAAACAGAAACAAGGTTACTACTTCCTAATGAGAATGTCTATACAGAGCTTCAGCGTGGTTTAATAACCTGTTTTGAATGCAAGCTTGGCTTAATTTCCTTGGTTAGTTCACATTGGCACAGGTCAAAACACATGAGAGTTGAACTTCAGTGGAAATAGGATTTTCTTTTATAGTCAATCACTGTCAGTTAGAGAGTGCACATGCTCTATAATCGTGCTAACCCAAACCAAAGTAATTCAGTCCTGCAAAAATTACACTGGAAAGACATTTTGAGTATAAACACCACTATTCCACACATGAGAACGAAAAGATTTAAGAGTCCAATTCTACCCAGGCAGGTGACAATAGAAAACCACTGGTTGTAAAATATCATTGCTCCTTCATGCCAACCCCAGAGTGAACTCAGCCTGCTTCTGCCAAAGGAACTGCAGGGCCCTTTCTGTCATGGAAACGCAGCGTGGCGGGTACATGTGCGGCAACGGATCTGTGGGTATTTCGACAGGTGAACCCAATACCGTATTACGAATCCTGCATTTCTGACTTCTGTGGCTGTGACAGCGTGGGAGACTGCGAGTGCTTCTGTACCTCGGTCGCGGCTTACTCGAGAAGCTGCAGCAGAGCCGGTGTCTGCGTCGACTGGAGAACTCCTGCCATTTGCCGTAAGTACCGCACGGGAAATGGACACAGCAAAACACAGCTCCAGGGGCTCAGGCACGTGGCAGATAAAGAGCGGCAGAATTCCGACGTCGCCATGCCTGCAGGACTTCACGAGCTCTTGGTTACAAGGTTTAGAAAACAACCCCTGCCCCACGCCTGAGACTTGGAGGGTTTTTTATTCTTCTGTTCCAGCGGTGTTCTGTGATTATTACAATCCGCCTGACAAACATCAGTGGTTCTACAAACCCTGCGGAGCCCCTTGTCTAAAGACCTGCAGGAACCCACAGGGGAAATGTGGGAACTTGCTGTACACTTTAGAAGGTAATTCTTACTTGACTTTGATGCAGTTAATGGGAATTAGAGCTATTATTCTGGTTTTAAATGTGTGAAGCGTCAAGATTGCTGAGAAAGGCTGTCCCATTTGTCCCAGAAACTCATTGACCTAGCCTCTCCTGGGCTAGTTCCCAATGTGATGGTGCCATTCATAGCATAATTTGCCTGTTGCCTTTAAGTCTGGGGAGAGATGAAAGGTGGGTTGTTTAAATTTGCTAAGAATAGTTATCTGTTGGCAAACAGAATTAACTAAAACTTTGGGGAGAGAGGGAAAAAGAGGACATGTAAAAATAATAGGTAGTATACAGAACATTCGTACTGGGATCACATTCATTCTGGGATCAAATCTGCATCTGATAGAGGTATATATGGGTTCTCCCTGGGTCTATGTAAAACACACTAAGAATACTTTGCTTACTCTAACTTTCCAGGCTGTTACCCGGAGTGTAGTCCTGACAAGCCATATTTTGATGAGGAGAGCAGGAAGTGTGTCTCCCTTCCCAACTGCACTTCATGGTAGGTCAGTTCATGGTGTGAGAGGAAGAAAAGGACAGGAAAGGACAAGCTAGAAAAAATTTGGTTTATGTTCATAGGCAGTGGCAATTATCATTAAAGCCTCCAGGAGGGCTTTTGTATAAAAGTAGATACTGTTGCAGACCTTGCTATTCCACATACTGATTCGAGTCAGTAAAACAAATCTTCTCCTCTTTATCTTCAGCAATCCTGAAGAGAAACTGTGTACTGAAAACTCCAAAGGTAACTTTTCTTCAACCTCATCATTCATTGAGTGAGCCCCCAGATGTGGGCTCACTAGGGCACAGTGGAGGGGGAGGATAATCTCCCTTAATGTGATGGTCACACTCTTCTTAATGCACCCCAGGAGACCATTGGCCTTCTTGGCCACGAAGGCATGTTGCTGGCTCATGGTTGTTACCCACCAAGACTCCCAGGTCCTTCTCCACACAACTACCATTTATGATACCTGTTCTAATGAGCATTTTTATAACAATTTCTCTATGTGACCTGACTCCAAGAAACATGAGCAACTTCAAAAATCCAACCTACTTGAAATAAATGAGGTAGACTCCTAGTGCAACTTCTTGAGCACAAACTGAGAAAGCTTTTCACCCAAGTACTTCATATTTGATGACGTGAGCTACAGAAGGGCAAATCCAGAGTCTGGTTTTCTTTTCATTTGTATTTGTATCACAAGAGTCCCCTGTTACCACCTACCAAGTGTCCCCAGTGTTACCCAGTTGCTCTTTTGGTGCCCCAGATTGCCTTTGCTGCTACAATGGAAAGACCTACACCTTGAATGAAACTATATACAGCCAAGTGTCGGGGACTGAGTGCGGTGATGCCGTCTGTGGCCCTAATGGAGAGATCATTAAAACCCTCATCCCTTGCAGAACAGCACCCACAGCAGCACAAGGTACTCGATTTGTAAGAGTTTTTGGTGGTTTTATGAAAAACTGTAAGATTCCTGCATCTTGGAAAAAGACTCTTACTGCACATCTAGGATAAGCACAGAATATAAGGCAGTTGAAGGTTCAGGGATGAGGGGTCAGAGTTTGTGGGTCTCATGGTGTGGAGCAAAGGAGAAATTTTTGTAGATTCTTACTGTCACTGGGATAAAGAGAAAATAAAGAGATTTGGCCATTCTTCAGTACAACTTTTACAGCAATGCTGGGCACAGCACAGCTGGCACTCTGGTGGTGTTAGTCTCAATATTTCATATTTCTAAACCTTCTTTTTCTCCTTCTCATCGCCTACATCACACTATGGTTCTTGTACTGTTTCCTACATTGGAAAGTCTCAAATGGGTCACCAGAGCAAGGAAATAAAGCTGACTGGTGGTTTGCTCCCTTCCCTGAAGAGATGTCTCAAGGGATGTGAATGGACAGAAAATAGGGATTTAAAAGAAATAAAGGCAGAATTTTTCCACATGATAACAGCAAATGAAAATAAGTGGCTAAAAAAGTGTGTGTTATCCTGGTAGAAAATGATACAAAGGGGACAAGGAAAATTAAAAGTTAGCTTGTCTACTCAAAGAAGTGGAGGAGCTAAAGACTTGATGGTGAGCCTATGTGTTTGGTATTTACTAGATGTATTAACAAGTGGACTGAGAAGTATAATGGAGTAATAGCTAGGAAAGGAAGGATTATTGAAGGCAGAGTGTAGGTGGCCTAGTAAAATGTCTAAATGATCTGTCTGTATTTAAACCAACAGTTTCCTCACAACAAGGCATTAAAAGGAAAAACGGAGTGCTGCTGGAAGTCACCTCTCCAAAGTCAGGTAAAGTCCTGCAGGATGAGAAAATTCAAAGAAACCTTAAATTGGAATGAATAAGCGACAGCAGAAGGGTTTTGTAGTCCATGCAGAAAAAAAACTAACTACAAGGAGGAGTGTGTGTTAATTATTCTAGTAGCATGCAGTGTAATAGAGAGAGAGTATGTAAATACAGAGAAGATGGGTCTAGTGTGTACATATACAGAAGGTGGCAGGGATATAAAAATGATTATTTTTACTCTTACAGTGATTCTAGAGAATGTAGTACATTCTGTAGGGTTTAGGAAGTAGAGTGGCAGAGGATCTGAATATTAATTGATTTCATTTCCTGCAGAAATACATATGGAGCCTGCAACAACATCTGCACCTACATCATCAATGTCAGCCACTCCCTGCTTCTGCAATGACAATGGACAATTGATACAAATAGGTGAGAAACCAAGCAAGTATTTTTTCTGCACCACTGATGTGGGAAGATGTACTGTTAGATAAAGGTGTTTCAGCAAGTGCTCGTTCAGCCTGCTGCATTTACACCTTGCCACAAGTTGGTATGTCTTTGAACTGTAGCTAACACCTTCAGAACTACAGCTCTCCCACATCCTATAACTTAGTCCTGGTTTGGATATCTCTGGTGTAAGGAAGCTTATGGCAGATGCTAACTTCAGTGGATTCAGCACAATCCCTGAATCCCAAACTGCTGAACGTGGGCTTGTAATCCACAGTCATATTCCAGAAACAGAGGAAGGAAGAGTCTTCTTCATCTCTTAACAGCTCCTGAACCCCCTATCTCCTGGTCTTTGTAAAGACCAGATGCACTCAGTGATGTATTCAGTATTCTCTCCTCTTGTACTCACTTTTAATTCCCACTAAAGTACTTAGGAGCAGAATTACAGATTAGCCACCTGTGTCTCTCCCTCCCCTTTGCCACTTGGATGAATTTTGCTCCATTTCTGTCACTTCATTCGGGGAGCTGCAGACAGACAGCCACACCTGGACATGACCATCAGGCACAGGCAGAGCCAGTCAGTTAAAAGCAGGGCTGAATATGTGGCTGATCTGTGATGCATAGGCCTTGAGGGTTACCAGTTTCATGCATGGTCCAGCACTAACCATTGGGTTTTGGCCTTGCAGGAGAAAACATTTCTCTGCCAGTGAATGTATCAGGCCGTTGTGCTTACTCCGTTTGCAATGCGTCGTGTCAGATTGAATTGATTTGGGCCGAGTGTAAAACTGGTCATAGGGAGGCCCCAGAGATCTGTGATCCAGACTCCAAAGCCTGTCTGCCAACACCTGCTCCCAGTGCAACCAGCCAAGCTCCTCCTTCCACAGGGACTCCTGTAAGCGATTGTGTTGGGCTCATTCCTCCCAGAAAGGTGAGAGACTTGAAAGATGTTTCTGCAGCTACAGGTGCAGCCAAGAGTTGGTGTTCTTCTCTGGTGCTGGGACCCACCACTACAGATGGACTGTAGGTGTGGCTGAATTAGATGGTTTAGAACTATACCAGAGCCTCCAAAGAATTAAAGCAATAAGCTGAATATTGTTCTGAAACTGTATGTGGGCAGAGCTACCAAAGATGAACAAAGTCTAGGAAACCAGAGCCAGTAGTGTTCCACCACCAGAAGTGGTCAGCACCTTAAGTCCTATACATAATGCTGTAGGACAGAAGGAAATACCGAGGCTCTGTTGCTTGGTATATGTTTCATCTTGCCTGGTTTCCAGAGAAAGAGTAGTTACCAAATAAGGGCCTACTAGACAGTTAATGGAATGGAGTGTTAGTTACCACATGTGATTTTTAAAGCTGTTGTTACATTACCCTGTTATGTGCCTCTCCTTTTTCAATCCATCGATAGTTTAATGAAACATGGCACTTTGGAAACTGCCAGATGGCCACTTGCCTGGGAGAAGGAAACAACATCAAACTGTCCAGCATGACTTGCCCCCCCCAGCAACCGAAACTCTGTGTCAATGGTTTCCCATCCACGAAACACTACGATGAAAGCGGTTGCTGTGAAGTCTTTGAGTGTCAGTGTAAGTACTGCAGGAGGAGAATTCCTGAAGTTTATGTTATGTTCAGCTGGGCCTCAAGAAAGATAAGTCTGTGTGGTCAACATTTATATTATGTTCATATTAGTTCAGTAGGGTGTAATGGAACAGAAGTCCCACCTAAAACATTGGCTGCTAAGAGCAGATAAGAGTGTCCTTGCTAGGCTAGTTTTTCTTTATCAAACTGCTTATTTCAGCTCTCACTAGAAGTGAGTAAAAGAGTTTAAACCAGCTTGTACTTGCAGAAAGCTCAGAAGCCAGACTTGAAGTCTGTCACTCTGTCTTCCAGGTATTTGCAGTGGATGGGGAAATGAGCATTATGTGACTTTTGATGGAACGTATTATCATTTTAAAGAAAACTGCACCTATGTCCTTGTGAAGTCAATTCACCCTGGCTCTCACAACTTCTGGATTCACATAGACAACTACTACTGTGGTGCCATTGATGGAGCAATTTGTTCAATGTCCCTTCTCATTTTTTACTCCAACTCTGTTGTTATTCTGACACAGGCAAAGGAGCATGGAAAAGAAACAAACTTGGTAAAATACTGTGTTAAAACGAATTCTCAATATTATATTGCTGTAGTGATAGTACTGGACTGCCAAATGTCCTGTCATGACAAAGGATGAAGGTTTAAAAAATGGAATGGGTAGCAAATGCAATTGCATTGCGCTCTCTCTCTCTATTGCTCAGTGTTTACAAAACTTTGTATATTCTAAAAACTTGGAAAATGATCACATAATTGAAAGTTGTGTTTTTCTTCCTGGCACAAGTATTCAAATATAAATAACAACATATTAAAAAGAAATCATAGAGAACTGCCTAAATAACTTCCTTTGGTGCCCCTGAGGTTTGAATTTGTGCTGCTCTGCTGTGTATCTTACTCAACAGAAGTATGTCCATAGAGACCTTTTGTTTCTCTTCTTTTTAGATTTTGTTTAATGATAAGAAAGTTGTTCAAGACATTTCCAAGAATGGTATCCAGATAACCAGCTCTGGCATTTACATCATAGTTGAAATACCTGAGTTAGATGTTTATGTCTCCTACAGCCGACTTGCATTTTACATAAAACTCCCTTATGAAAAGTTTTATAACAATACCATGGGACTGTGTGGTGAGTGTCCTCATCTGCTGACAGTAATGAATGCAGTAAATTTTCCTCCTTTTTTTCTCTCATCTCATTATAAACTTCTCTAAATGCTTGCAACTCCACTGATTTCTATTTCTCACAAATTTTAATAGATCTCAAATCTATTTGATGGAAAGATGCTGTCAGGAGGCAGAGTTTTAAGTCACTTCCTGCAATTCTGTTCGCAGTGCAGTGGTGGATGGAGATAGGCTCTTTCTAAGCCCTTCCTCTTGATCCTATCTACTCAATATGGGAATGTACTAAATCTGGAGAGTCCTGTGCTAGACAAAGCCATCTCGGTTGCTCTAACCACCAGGAGAAATGTATCAACCAGCATGTCACCTATGATTTTCTTGAGTAGTTGGCAAACTATTTCTTCCAGCCTTCTCTTCCTACTAACAGTTCCTGTGAACCCATCCAGGATCCCATACGGTGTTACCTTCCCACAAGGAGGAGAACTTCCCTCCCTGTTTTCTCTAAAATAAGCTTCATCAGCACCAACTGTCCTCAAACTGTCACTTTGCTGTTATATTGCTGCCAGGTACCTGCACCAACCACAAGTCTGATGATGCTATGAAGAGGAGTGGTGAGGTTATTGAGTCCTTCAAAGAGATGGCATTAGATTGGAAAGTCCCAGATCCTACCAACAGATACTGTAGTCCAGATGTCTTAGAACCAGCTAAGATTGAGTATCATCAGCACTGTGAGCCTTCCAGTCTGTGTAAAGTCATCTGGTAAGACAAGCCCCCCAGAGTGCCAGTAAAATAAATTCACAAGATTATTTTGTGCTTCACTACATGACTTGGGTGAACTGTTCATAGAACATGATGAAAATACAAAGTTTAGCATACTTTGGAATACTGAGCAGTGAACTGATGTGCGAATGTTCCTGAGTTTGGCAGATATTTTTCAGCTGCATCATCAAAATCAGTCCTCCCTCAGTAGTGTCTGCTGTTTGGCACTCCCTCTGCCTGTCAGTTCTGGACAAGCCAATCAGAAATTATCTATAAATCAATATTTGAAAGCTCCGGATGAAAAAGAACGCAGACAAAATATAGTAGGCAAATAGCTGTGTTTGCTTTTAAAATAATTTTGTGGTTTAAAACAGGATTGTCAGACGTGCTGAGATAAAAATGTCAGTGTATAGAATTCTAGCTGTGAGCTGTGCAGGAAACTTTTCTTTGCGGGTAAAGCATTGTAGAGAATGCGAGGCAAAGCTCATTCTTAGTTAAGCTGTGTGGGCGTTTTGCCTCTTAGAGCAACCTGTAGCTCTTCTCTTTACCTTGAGGCTTCCTCTGGGTGTGGGTGGGTTTGGTTCCGAGTTGTATTCTTTCTCGGAAGTAGCTCAAGGAAGCGAAACGCCGTGTCTGTCTTCCTTGCTTTGCGAAGGAACCTGACCGAGTGCCACAGCGTGGTCCCCCCCCAGCCCTACTTCGAGGCGTGCGTGGCCAGCGGGTGCTCAGAGCAGCACCCCAGCACCCAGTGCCAGAGCGTGCAGACGTACGCGGCCTTGTGCGGGCTCCACGGGGTCTGCGTGGACTGGAGGAGGCAAACGAAGGGGCAGTGCGGTAAGCCTGGGAAAAGACCTGCTGGTGATCTGTTCTGTCCTCACCTACACGCCTGTTTGTGTTCCTCCACATCATCGGGCTTCAATCATTCCTGAGCAGCTCTGGACCTAAGGAAAAAATGGGAACAAATCAAAGAGGTTGTTCCAGTCCAGAACTGATGCAAAACCAGTGGGGAATGGGGCCCGTTGGGGTTGTTCAGCCTGGAGAAGAGAAGGCTCTGGGGAGACCTTATTGCATCCTTTCAGTACTTCAAGGGGCCTGTCAGAAAGATGGGGCTGGACTTTTTAGCAGGACCTGTTCCAGGAGGACAAGGGCTGATGGTATTAAACTAAAGGAGGGGAGATTTAGACTGGAGAGAAGGAGGAAATCTTTTACTCTGAGGGTGGTGAGAGCCTGGCCCAGGTTGCTCGGAGAGGTGGTCATTGCCCTATCCCTGGAACCATTGCAGGTGGGGTTGGCTGGGGCTCTGAGCAACCTGCTCTAGTTGCAGATGGCCCTGCTCCCTGCAGGGGGGTTGGACTGGATGACCTTGAAAGGTCCCTTCCAGCTCAAAGCATTCTATGATAGTCTCTCCTGAGCAGCACAGCTGAGGACCCTTGTGTGTTATCTAGAGCTCCATTACTAGATGGCAAAACACAACTTCTCTTTGCGTGCTTTGCCCTGCTCTGAGGGACCCAGTGATTCAGGTGGAAGCACTACTAGTACTGTCCCAAGCACCCTGCTGAATCCCTCAGTCTCCTCTTGCTGAAGCTGCAGGGACCCCATCACTGGGCAGTGGGATGGGCTGTGGTTCATCTGCTGTGTATTGAAGGGTACACATGGGTCTAGACTTTCTAACCCGTGTGTTGTCATTCTTCACAGAGGCCAGCTGTGCACAGGATCAGGTTTACAAGCCATGTGGGGAAGCTAAAAGAAACACTTGCTTCAGCAGGTGGGTCATTTCCTAAGGCACTTTCCAAGTTCAGAACTGGAAAATAGCCAGGGAAGGCTGGAAGTTCAAATTCCTCTGGGATTGAGGTGTCTCACTGCCCTGGGGCACATTTCTGCCTTTCATTCATTCATTCCTGTTTATATTCTAATTGTGCAGAAAAGTTGTTACGGACACCCTCCCCTCCAAAAGTAACACACCAGTGTTTGTTGAGGGATGCTACTGCCCTGACGGGAAAATTCTGCTGAACGATCATGATGGCATTTGTGTTTCTGTCTGTGGTAAGAAATAATGTAAATGGTGGGATGGAAAGGGGCAGGGGGAGAAAAGCCTGGCTAGAAGTGCACATTGATGGGAATCTTCTGGGTACAGAAGAAATGGGGCAGACCTTGATACCGACTCTTTCTAGTCAGGCTGGAAACATTTCAGATCATCAATTTCTGCCTGTTCTCATGCAGAAAGCGCAACTTTCAAAGGAACAAAGAGAAGGATCTTTAAGATGCTTTGGGTACACAACCTGTGACTCTGCACTCTGGATCTCTCTTTCCTCTTGTGGTTGTTTCTCAGATTTCAAGACCTTCCTTCTATTCCTGTCATCCTGCTGCTGTTGTTTTCCCTGCTTCAGTTATCATTAAAGGAATCTGTAACTCATTTTACAGGTTGCACTGCACAGGATGGATCACTGAAACAGGTAAGAAAAAGGAAAATACTGTCTTTATACTATAGCTGGGTTCTGTGACCTCCTGTAAAAATGTCCGCATCAGTTTCTTCTTTAAATTCTAAGCTGAAATACCAGTGAATTGCAATGACAGTGGGGAAAAAACCAGCAGATTTTATTAACTCCAGAACTTCATTAATCACTTGAGATACAGAAGCAGAAATAGCGGTTTGTGGGAATCACTGTTTCCTGTTAGAACTTCTAGGCTTCCCTTTTGGAGACAAAAAAAGCCTGCAAAGGAAAGTGGCAAATAATAACATCTTTTCTCACCGTTCCCTTCTACCTCTGGGGTTTGAACTCTGGTGTTCTTACATAATAAATTAGGGCAACTCAGTGTCTTGCAGCAGGCATTTGTTATTGTAATGCTTCTAGCTTTTGCTCTCTGAACTACCATCCCTCTTGTTTTCACAGCCAAGAGAGACTTGGGAGCATGACTGTCAATACTGTGCTTGCGATGAAGCGACCTTGAACATCTCTTGCTTCCCCCGCCCTTGTGCTAAATCCCCACCAATCAACTGCACTAAAGAGGGCTTTGTACGCAAAATAAAACCACGTCTGGATGACCCATGCTGCACAGAGATGGTCTGTGGTGAGTAGATAGTTCAGATGTCAGAATGTGGCATCATTTGCTTTTAGCAGACATCCTCAAATGACATCTGGTAACCCACAGGTACCAGGTTGAAATAACCACACTGGAGTAGTGGTCATTTCTTCCACCTACATGCTGTGAGCTTTTGCTGTCAGAACAGACCTCCTCTGGTCCATTTGTATTCTAAACTAGTGCCATGATTTGCCAGATTAGAAAATTAGAAAATCCCCCATGGATCATTGGGACCACCAGGTGCTTCACAGGATCCTCTGGCTCTTGTCCTTTCTGAGACACAAGGGTGATCCTTGCACAGAGATCCATCCAGTAAGGGAGGATGCGCTTGTCTTCTAAGCTCCTCCAAGGCCTGCTGTAGAGATTCTTGACATGTGTTTGCCCTCACCTTTCCATTTGCACCCTCTCAGTCACAAATGTCCACAGGAGCACAGGACCTTCTCATCAACCTGCTTCTAATCATGGCCATTCCCAGCACCTATAGGAAGATGCAGGACAGGAGATCCTGATAATGCTGGTGGGATGCTTTTCTGTTCCTAATCCCTTCATTCCACCAGGCAGAGGTCCGTTAGGTTTCTTGGATGCCTTGAGGAAGCAGTGCACACTATGAGGGTGCTTTGTCTTGCATGTCCCAACTTCTACATGTTTGGTTCTCATCCATTGCCTCCTCCCCTCCACTCTCTGACTGTTTTACTTTTGCCCCAACTTGTTCCTTTGTCACTTCTCTGAGATAAGGCTGTTTAGCTTTTTTAGATTTGACATCCAGTGAGGGAATAGAAGCAGGAACAAGATCCAGAAGTGCATGTCCAGGGAAGAGCTTTACAATGCAGCAAGCACAGAGATACTTCACCTGAATAAGTCCCCAAACTCCAAAAATGTGTCGTTCAAGAATCACCTGTTTCTGCTGAATTTATTGGACATTCAAGCTTTGTCTGCAATAACACTGCTGGGTGGGATGCTTTGTCTTATTTTATCTCTGTTGTCTGTTGCAGAGTGTGATATAAAAACCTGCATTATCAACAAAACTGCATGTGACTTGGGCTTCCAGCCAGTGGTTGCTATATCTGAGGATGGTTGTTGTCCCATCTTCTCGTGTAGTAAGTATCATGTTTCCTTCAGGTGTTTTTATTCCCTTACATTTTTTTCTAAATGAGTCAAAATCATAAGCAGCAGCCTCTCCCCTTCCCTCTCAGCCTCTACAGTTGGTGGTTTGGGTTTTTTTGGAGGTGGATTAACTGGTGGAGGTTCTCTGCCACTAGTGTTGAGTGAGTGTAAGTTATGGATCAGATACTGAATGTTGGTTATGTTGAAATCATCCAAAAGCTCTGCTGCCAAATTGTATTTCCAGATTCACATACCTGACCCAGCTTCCCATTGTCTCTGTTACCAGCAAGGTGGTTAACAATAAAGAAAAGCTCAACTAATTTCAAGTATGGGTAAAAAAAGTGAGGTAAATTGATTTTTCTGCATATATAACAGGATCTAGAATTATACCCTACTTCAAGCATAACATCTGAACAGATGTTGCACGTGGACTTCCAAATAACAATTAACACCATGTTCTAGTTACTATTTTCCCCCTTTTGTGCAGGCTACTAAGGGTAGTGATTAAACTCAGTTCTACTCTTTGTCTCCTCTAAATGACTCACAGTTTGGAGGTGAGGACAGAAGCTGTTTACATCATTCCTAGCACATCCTTTTCATTTTATTTTTTCTTGCAGTACCAAAAGGTGTATGTGTTTCTGAAGGAGTTGAATTTAAGGTAGGTCTTCCTCCAGACACTTCTGTCTACAGGTTAATGCTACCCGAGTCAGAATTCTCTGGATGTTATTGTCAACACTCACGTAACAAGCAGAATTAGAGTGACCCATAATTTTTCCCTGCCAGTATTCTTATGTACAATTGGAAATGTTACTGAATAGGTAACTCCAGAGACCAGGACCTTGGTAACAAAATGAGATCTTACCTATGTTATAGAACTAAGAAGTCAGAATTGTGATTGAATGCAAATTTTGAGTCTCATTGGATGCTGTAAGTTGAATTACTGGGTCAAACTGAGTGAAAAATCGATGCATGGAATTTATGAGATAACATAGCAACTCATTTAACGTGATCGATGCACTCAGGAGTGTCAGACTCGTGTTCACTTCGTGATGCCAGCAGCGTGAGGGTTTGGAGAACTGGAGGTATTCATTTCAGGAAGTTCTTCAAAAGCTAAACCCCAAGCATAAGCATTCCTTTTTGATAGTCCAGGGGCTGTGTGTTTAGAATCCACTGAATTCTTGCCGTGGCCTGTCTCCTCTCTCCTCTGTATTTCTAGCCTGGGGTGATGGTGCCTAAAAACTCTTGTGAGGACTGTGTGTGCACAGATGAGCAGGACCCTGCCACCCAGACCAACCGCATCCAGTGCGTTCCAGTGAGATGCCAAACCACCTGCCCACAGGTCAGCCTCTCCAACCACAAACGATGTCTGCTGGGGGGATGTGCCATGAAACCGGGATAGCAGAACTGCTTCCTCACTGACAGACAGCAGGATGTCATCTTCTGTTACATTTTATGTAAAGTCCTCTTTTGAGGGCCGGTTATTTTGGCTTTAGGAAATATAAGAAGTCATTCTTGGAAAGATGCCCTGAGGCAGAACAATTGCAAACTTGTTAAAGAGAAGTCCCACTGCTGAAAGAGGTTTCTGCCCTTCTGTTGGTGTTGTCCCTTGTCAGCTCAAAAATTAAGACTGTAAAGAAACCACACAGTGTTTTATATGTTTCCAGTCACTTCTCAGCATTCAGTTGCTGGAAGTTTGCACACAAACCATTCAGTCTTTTATGGAATGTAAGCAAAGAGTTATTTCTTCTGTGTTCTTGCCCAGATAAGGTCAGACCCACCATCAATCTTAAAAATGTATATATATATTATCTTTTACGCTGAAGTCAGACGCACTCACACCACTGAGAGACCAATGAATACCTAAAACGCAGGGGAGGGATTAACTGATCCATGATCTTCACATGCCTGGCAGCAGCAATTCTTGTGACTAATCATATCAGACCAAGCACTGCTGGTAGACTGCACAAGTAATCATACACTGAATTAATTTATTTGGCCAGAGTTGTGTCTTATCCTGAAGAATAGCCAAGGACAGGCTCCATGTGGTAACTGAAGCGCCCAGAAGTCGCTATTCAGTAAGGGAAAGAAATTGTCAGCTCTGATTCTCGGGCTTAAAAAGGTTCAAACAGGTTTGTAAAAAAAAAAACAGAAATGCAAACAGAAGGTTGGCTCATTTCCTCTTCCATCTCCAGTGTGGCTTTGGTCCAAAAGTGCTTCATGACCAAGAAAACAGGTAACAGGACTAAACAGAAATTTTATTCTCACAGGGCTTCCGCAACGTGGAAGAGGAGGGTCAGTGCTGCAGCCAGTGCCAGCAAGTGGCATGTGTGGCAAATTTTCCATCTGGCAACGTGACCATTGAGGTAAGCACTCCCTTGCTCTCACACAAGGCTGAATCATCAAAAAGACCTCAGCATTTTTTAGACCAGAGTCATACATATTGAGTCTGGGAAGGCCTCTAGGAGATTTTCAAATGTCTGTATTTCCAAAGTGAAGGCGGATGTTTATACAGCTCTGTGCATCTCACAGGTGCCTCTGTGTTGAAAGTTAGGTGTCTCTGACAGGAATGGAAATCACATCACTCACAAGCACACACACCCCCAATGCCACAGAGAGAAAGGATTTTTGTCTTGCAGAGACACATGAGCTGGCTTCACATCATACTGCTTGGGTCTGGAAACAGTGTCACTACCTTGCCATGGAGATAGAGGGCTAAACAAGTGTGAGCAAGCAGATACAGATGTACCATCACTAGTTCTTAGTCTGCTGAGGCAGAAATCAAGTGACATAGCTGTTGTAGTGTGGTGAGACTTAGTAGCACACCCAGATAATGTGTCATGTCTTCTGGCCATAGCTTTGTCTAGACACAGGCTGAGCCTCAGGCTAGCTCTTTGGGTTCCTTGCAGCCTGCTACACGTGTGAATGGGCAATGACACTGCCTCCACCAGTGACTAGTGTCTTACGTGATATTGCTTCTCTGGTAGCTCTTGGGTTCTGCACCTTTTCTATGTCATCCTTTTATTCCTTCATAATTTATCTTGCAAGCCAGCTTCTCCTGTGCCAATATACTATTCCAGTGTTTCCATGAAGAGGCTTTGCATTTATCCATTAGCCCCTATTATCAAGATTTTTCTCCTCTTTCACACTTTTTTGCTTTTCTTTCATCTATTAAAAAAGAAGACTGTTGAAATCCTTTGCAAGAATCTTTTGGTTTTGTGTCGGCTGTTTTTGTGTCTTAGCACTTTCAGAGTGATACAAATAACCCAGCCCCTCACTGACTCTATTACTTGTGCATTATTCTATTTTTATTGTTATCCTGTATTGGAGTAAGTTTTTTTTCCTCTTTTTATTCAGGTTGGAAAGAGTTATAAAGCTCCATATGATAACTGTACTCAGTACACGTGCACTGAATCAGCGGGCCAGTTTTCCTTGACTAGTACAGTAAAGGTCTGCCTACCATTTGAAGAATCAAACTGTGTCCCAGTAAGTATTTTAGAGCCAGAAAAAAAGACTTCTGGAGTGATCCCTGCTGCTGGTCTGGGACCTTTCTGTACTGTGTTGAATGAGCCACTTCAGTGCTTCTTGATCTTTCTAAGCTGATCATCCTTGTTTGAAGGAAATGTGCTTTTCCAGCCCTGAATGGAGTGTCCATTGTTAGTAAAACAAAACTACTTGCAAATAACCCACTCATTTTACTTGTGGAATAAGCACTGGAACCTGAAAGAGAAGAGCATGGAGTGATAGCAAAGTGGGATTTTTTCATCACTTGAGAAATACCAGTGTTACAAAATGCAGTCAAGCAAATGGTAACCCACGATGGACCCCTGGGGGAACCAGTGAATACGTTGTCTTCTGATATGTGGTGCATCACTAAGCAAAGAAGTGGTACATCAGTGAGCAAGGGGTAGCATTCATGCCCTGGCTGTCAGCATTTAGTGGTTTCCAGTAACTTTCAGAAGCACTGTGGGGATTCGCAGTGGATCTGGAAACCAAAGCAGGGACAAAGACAGACGTTGGCTTGAATTAGCTTTGAGGCAGGTTCTGTGCAGGCCAGGCCCTTCAAATCCAGGAGCAACGCTGGGTTTTTTGTGCTGGCTGCAATAGGACCTACATGAGATGAGGCACGAGGGTAGAGAGTTTTAAGAAAATAAATTCCCTTCCTTGTTGGATTTTCTTTTAAGCCATTTTATGTATGATTGAAACACAAATAGGTCTGATGAGGAATCTGTGTTGGTTAGAGATGAGGGAATATACCTGAACTCTCATTGTTGCTACAGGCTGCTTAGCAGTATGTGCATCTGAACTGTTCTGGTTATGTTTGCTTTCAATACAGGGGACAGTTGATGTGACTTCAGATGGCTGTTGTAAGACATGTGAGTGCATTAAATCACTGATTCCCTATCCCAGTGCTGTTAGGTTCTCCCCTGCTCATAGTCCAGTTTCTGCATGCACCAAGAGGCTGCAGTTTCCACAGGGCTGGAAGACTGTTCTCTCAGCAGCAGAGCTGGTTTGTACCTCACAGCTGAGGCTAAAAATCTGCCTCATTCCTCCAGTGGGGACACTAAAATTCTTCAATCTTCATTTCTGTATTTTTAAATAATTGAAATACCGTTAGTTTGAACAATACTCCTGATAAGAGAGTTTGTAGAAAATACGCTCTGTATTCTTCCATCTGGAAACTGCATGGAAAAAAAAACCTGCTTTTTTTCTGTAGCATCCACCTAGAAACCATAGGTCATTATAGAGTCAAAAATGGCACTTATAACAATTTTTAATACATCAAACCCTTCATGTCTCCTTTAGCTCAACATGTCTCCTTTGGCTCAACAAAATCTTTACATGATCTTATAAATAAGTCTTCATTCAAGCTAACCCACAAAGAAAAACGTTCCTTGACCAGCAGAGAGTTGCTTTGCTGAATTGGTGCCGCTTTACACTCTCATTTGTTTGGGTTTTATTTTTTTTTTTTTGGTTATGCATTTGAACAGTAAAAAGTTTTAGTAGGTTTCCTAGCAGAGACCTTTCAAAACATTTACACCCCCCCACACACACACACACACTGAAGTAGTCTAACAGAAGTGTTCTCCTACACAGGTATTGACCTGCCACATAAATGCAAACGCAGCGTGAAAGAGCAGTACATCATCCAGGACAACTGCAAGTCAGCAGCTCCAGTCCCGGTGCCCTTTTGTGAAGGGACCTGCAGCACCTATTCTCTGTAAGTAGGAAACCACCTCTCCGTCCTCCCCCACGTCCTGGGTTCTTGCTGCCAATGGGCTGCAGCTGTTTGTCCCTTTCCTGCTGCTTGAAAGGACCTGGTTGGGAAACGGGGTGTGCAGAGCAGCAGTCACTAGCAACGTGACTAGATGTCCTTAGGGTGACAGCAGTGTCCTATCTTAGTTAGGAGAATAAGTCACTTTGAAGAGATATCAGCTAAATTTATTAACTGCCTGTTCTTAAACATGTCCTTATGTGGTTTTTTGAACAGCTCTGGTGTTGGTGGAGTTTTTTTCCTGCTCTTTGGGCTCTGCATGTATCTGTCTTGCCAAAATGAGCCTAATCCAAAAATCCCCTGAAGTTACCGGTATTTTCCTCACTCTGGCCCTGCATGGCTAATAGCATTGATTGTTATGATTAAGCAGAAAAAATAGATAGGAAATTTTGCTCCTGTGCTCCTTAAAAGTACCTCCCATTAGGAAGAGCAAATACAGATCAGTTTGGGAAGCAGGCAGCAGACTGATGTGCAAACCTTGTTTCTGTAGGTATTCCTTTGAGGCCAATGAAATGGAACACAAATGCATCTGCTGCCATGAGAAAAGGAGTCACCAAGCAAATGTGGAACTGGTTTGCTCTGAGCATAAGACAGTTCAATTCACATATGTGCACGTAGATGAATGTGGATGTGTGGAAACAAAATGTCCAAAGAGGAGAACATGAACCTAAACTAAAGGAAGCATTTCAGCTCCCATTTAGTGCTTCCCTAGCAAGTGAGTAGTTCAGAAGGCATCTGTGAGTAACCTTCAAATGACCATACTCCTCTCATGCTTTCTCCTCCTACTATTATATACAGTTATGGAAATTAGCTATAGATTTTACTCTAAATGTTTGTGGAATAAACTGCATTTCAAAGAGGACTTGTTCTCTTATTTCAGTGCTAACGGGGCAAGGTGGCTAATGTCTTTAAACCCACAGTGGTGTATAAACCAACGTTATGAGACCCTCTAGAGACAGCTGATGCCTTTCAGCTGTCCTGCCTGAAGAAAGTGCACACTGTAAAACCATAACCACATGCATCACTTTGTTTCCCTTAGAAGGGAAACAACAATCCATTCCACAGCTGCGGATCAGTAGGAGAGGCAGGAATCAGCTCAGGGGCACTTTTGTGTTCTTCTCCCCCATGGTCCTGAACCTACTTTGACTGTGACTCCGGATCACATGCTGGAGAAAATCCAAGGTGCTTTTTTTTTCCCTCTGCACAGCGAGCACTACATCAGGAGTGTAAAAACATGTTTTACATGTACACCACACAGCCACTATGTTTGCACCCTTACTGTGAGTCCCTGTCTCAACGGTGGTTGTTATTATTTGCCAACATCACACTCTGAGCTGTGTGTCAGGTGAGAGCCTGATGTTCAGTCTCACGACTGCTTGCATGATATGGTTTGTGCTATAGACAGTTGACTCCCAGCTGGCATGTCCAACGCTACTGTGACAGTATCTTATGTGGACAGGGATCAGAATGGTCCAGCGGTACCTTCAGAGTACACAAGGAAGGCAGATGCTTTTGCTACTTGAGCAGTTTGGTCTTTTGTGAGCTGAAAGAGAACTGAAGACTGTGACTTTCTCAGAGTGCAGTGTCCTGCAGCCTCCTGTGTGGGGAATTGTTTGGAAAGGAACACTTGAACTGACCAAGTAGATATGAAGTGCATTAACCTTTAGCTTTCCGTCTTAAAATGCTGCAGCTATTGAGCCCCAAGTAACCTTTCATTTAATTCATTTTCATAATATATCATTTCAGCTCATGTCAGGTGACTTTCATGTGCCCTGATTCATTATGGTGTCACTGATCTTAAAGTTGTGTGAATCCTTGACTTTGAATGGGTACAGGAGTTAAATGGTACCTGCTTTTCTCCACTCTCATCTGAGTCCCATGCTTATTGGGTCATCCCTGCAATGCAGTAGGGCAGTCCATATTATGCCTCTGCAAGATTCAGCTCAGATTTATTAAAACTAACCTGTTCTCCAGCCACTTTCTGGAACGATTTTTGTCTCAGACTGGTGTAAGAGCTCTTTAGAAGTTACCAGTTTCTCAGCACTGGGTGGTTTGAGAACCAGGGTAGCAGGCTTAGCTGAAATCAGAGGAGATGAATTCTATCCTTTGTTTTGATTCTGCTTCCTTATAAACAATAAAAGAGATGCTGGGTCTACCTAAGGTTCAGTGTATGAAAAGGTGCACAGCAGGTCTTTTTGAGTATGGACAGCAATATCCAACAAGATGTTTTTGCTGAAGTCATGAAGTACAGAATCATAAAATATCTCAGGTTGGAAGGGATCTGTCAAGATCATTGAGCTGAACCTAACTCCTCCCATTCCCAGCCTCTGCACTAGTCAGTGTGCTTGATTATAAATGTCCAAATAATAGGAATCTCCAAATAATTTGCTTGGCTGTCAGTGCAGCTCCCTTGGAAGGCATGTGTTGCAGTTGTTTGACAGTGGGGTTCATGTATAAATTTCACATTAGCCCAGAAAGTGTTCTTACCGATACAAATCAAGTGCATGTATTCTTTTAAAATGCAAAGGACAGCAGCAGCAAAAAAACACCTTCCTTTCTTTCCTCCTTGCCTTTCCCTGAGGGGGAAGAAATCATTCTTGAGTGCTTTTGTCATCAGAAGAGTAAACAGACTCTGTTAATAGTTAGATACACGCTCATGTGAATTCTACAAATCCATCATTCTCAGTGGGATGGCTTAGCAACAGCACGAGCAGAAACCTCTCCCCTCTCTGCATTATCTTCAGGTGGGAGAAGGGCATAAAACCCAATATAATCTCACCAGGTATACATAGATTTGTGTTATCCTGTGTGTTTTAGTGATGATGAGACTTTCTACAGGAACTGAGAACGACAATGATTGGAAAGTGTACTTTCCTGTTCATGTTTGCCATGTGTTTTGCTTTTGGGTCAAGCAAAATGCTGGAACTGAAGGCGTATACATTCCCATGTCCAGAGTACTTCTGAACAGAGCATGATGTGAAACCTCACATGCTCCATTCCCAGTTACACCTGGCACTTCATTTACTCTAACTGGCCTGTGCAATATGAGTTACATCTCCAGTGACTGGGTATTCAAGTGAACTCGTTGGTCCTCTGGTCACAGGTGCAGAGTCCTATTTAGCCGAGATGCAGCCAGCAAGGCAAAGCCTCTGTAATGAGAACTTTCAGCTTCCTTAGCTCAGAGACAGCCAATGGGTCAAACATTCCCCCCCATTGAATGGACAGAGAAAAATCAGCCTCAAAACTGCTCAATCTTGGTTGGAGAAGCATTTCACTGGAAGCCAACAGATAAAATGACCCACTTGCAAGCTGGCCCTTCTTGCTAATATCCCAGTGTCCTTCTTTAGGCTATGTTATCGTGCCCCCCAGCAGAACTGGCAAAGGCAAACACAGGTGTCTCTTCCAGGAAAAGCTTCCCTGTAAATGCTTGACTTGACCATGGTCCTGCTGCTGTGTGGCTGCTTCTCACGCGTGCACGGTCAAGCCCTCACCTGTAGCCCCAGGCCACCTCTTCCAGTTAATGATGAGTCTCCACAAGTCAAACATTTTCCCTCAGCGTAACTCAAGAAAAAAAATCGGTGGCATTGCTCCAAGTACTGTTTCTTCCTTCTGTGTGAATTCTTTGCACCAGCATCCACTTCAATAGGGTAACCCCAGGAGAACCAGGGTTCAGCTGAGCCAGTTGGGCCAGGGCTCAGCTGGTTCCAGCCTGCAGCCATTCTTTTCTTATCATGCGAGGATGATACTCCCACTCACTGAACAGTTCTGAGGCAACACACCAGGAAGTGCTGTCCCATATTGCTCAAATAAATATTTGCTGGAGATAGTGCCTCGTGTCAGGTGAACAAGTCCTAAGACACTTTATCATGTCACTGGTATGCTCTTGAGTTTGGGTTGCCATTCTGAGATGAACTCTGACTTGCCTATTGGTTTGCGTCTGGAAAGGTCAGTTCCCAAAGCTACTCTGACATAGTCCAGCTAAATTTTTCTTTGGCTTTTGTTACTAATTATTGATGTTTGCAAGGAGGAAAAGAAAATAAAGGGTGTGCTCTGGATTTTTATCTGGGGAAAGGCACTATTCTTTTCCACATTTTTCCACTGAGTGGATCCCCTGGCAGTGGAATTTGGACCTCTAGTGTTATCTACTGTGTGCTGTATCGATATCAATCTGTTCTGCTATCTAGAATCTCAAGCTGAAAACAAAGGCTGTGAACTGTAAGTGCCCTCAATACAGAAGGGATTGTTTAAAAGAATGCTGTGCCTATTTTGTTTCAGTGTGCAGGCTTAACAATGAGAAAGTTGCAACGCAAACATGAAAAAATATGTCTAAATATCACTCAGGAAAGTTACCTGATTAGTAATGAACCAAAAAGACACTAATCTGGCAAATTCCATTGATTGATCGTCTTCCAGGTGAAGGGGGAGAGCAAGCACTGGGTTGTCTGAGAGATGTGCCTGACTCTTCTACAGAGTGGTGTGCTCACCTACATATTCTTGGCCTTGTTTTTATTTCCTTTCTGATCTAAGATAAAGATAAAGGTAGGCCTTTGTTCCTTTTACAGTGACTGTAACATTTAAGTGCATAAAGCCTTTTTGCTGTAGTATATAACACGGTATTTGCAAATCTGAAGCTGCTACACTGGCTTTTGTCGGGCATCCCAAACATCCCTTAGGAGAAAGAACTGTGACAATTTTCCACAGACACCGAGACAAAGGTATCAGTTGTGAAAATCTTTCTGGTTTTTACACTTCAAAGGATCTGATTATTCAGTATCTTTAGGGCAACAATGGAGTCTCAGTTTACCTTGTACAAGGCCATTCTCACATTCATTTAATGCTGTGACAACCGCAATCCCTCCCTCAGGAAAGCAGCCCCATTGGAGCTGTGCCCAGGCAACTGGCTTTGTGTCAACAGCAGGACAGAGTTTGATCACCAAGCTACACAGAGGTTGTAATTTCTTCCCCTGCTTTACTTTTCTCTAGGTGTGAAGACCAAGTTTTCATCAGGAGTCTCTAAAGCAGTTCAATTGATACTCACTGACTTTAATTTAATGATTTTTCTAACTCAAAGGCAATCTGTCCAGTGGCCTCCTGTAACACTTCTGTTAGTAGATAACACTGTTTCATTTGAGCTTGCATTCTGCAAAAGCCTGTATCTAAAATATCCTTCCTGCTGGAAAGAAAATTATTGAACTACTGATCCTCCAGAGGATCCAGTCCAGTGAGGTGTCCCATTGGGAAGGGTGAAGAAACAAGGAGGACTGGGTGGGTAGGCTCCGGTTCATCCCATCTACCTAAAAAAATGTATGCATGAATTAGAACTTGACACACTGTAGTCCTGCTGTGCAGTTACTGAGAATTGCTGTGCATCCTACCTGAGAGCTCAACTGTCTTTTGGAAATGCCTCCAGCTCTCCCACTTTTGACTTCATAGGCAGCCTAAGGTAAGTACAGCCCTATCTCATCTAAGGCCTTCAAAGCAATGTTAGGAAGTTGATCCCAAATGTCAGTTTGATCTATTTTTAATGAGAAGGGAAGGATATTTACTGTAAATCCTGCCAACCCTATGTCCTGCCTTGAACATCTCAACCATCCGCAAGACTTCTAGTGAAAGACCCTTTCACCCTGATTTCTAATAAGAAAGTTCCACTACTTTTGATAGATTCTTTGTCGAGGGCTTCACCTCACTTGCTTTTAGCATTGTAGTGGTCTTGTGAATTTTTCCTTTATTCTCTTTTGTTTTTTTAATTGTAGTCCTTAGTAACTGATCTCATTCTCAATTCTGACACACCGAGTCATATTTCGACCTACATCGATGTCCCTTAGCATGACCATCGATAGGATGAAGGGTAATGGCTTCATACTGGAAGAGAGTAGATTTAGATTAGAAATTAAGAAAAAAATTCTTCACTCTGAGGGCGGTGAGATACTAGAACAGGGTTGCCCAGTGAAGTTGTGAATGTTCCATCATAGGATGTGTTCAAGAGCAGGTTTGTAGGGGCTTTGAGCAAACTGGTCTAGTGAAAGGTGTCCCTGCCCATGGCATGGTGGTTGGAAGTAGATGATCTTCCAACCCAAACCATTCTATGATTCTATATTACTCCAGCAAACTAAACAGAGCTTAAAACTGGGGTAACTTAGCAGGCAGGTAGTTTGCTGCCATTCCTGTCTGGTTTATCTTTAATTTAGATTCAGATTGAGTTTCTGAAGGCCATTGAAGAACTACACAAACCCTTTTGTATTCCAGGTCTAAAATGCTTTTTCCTGCGTCAGTGCCTCTCCCTACACTGCTATTCAGAGATAGTCATGAGGCCAGTCTGTTGCCACTCCTTTACAGCATCTTGCCTTCCCTTCTTTACATACCCAGGCATTTGTATATATTGACTGATTCATATCCCGTAATGCCATAAAAACCTGGTTTAAAACCAGAGTTTAATCTGACCCTCAGTGAGCACTGTTCTATAAACAAAAGGCTGCCAAAGTGCAGTGTGGCCATACCAGCTGCTACTTTATGGCCTGGAATTAGCTTTTCCCCCAGGGCTATTTCTCTCAAGGACCACAGCAAATACCTTCACATTGCCAAACACCCCAGTTTTCTTCTAGCTCACCCACTTACTTTCTCTTTGCTCCTCGTGATGTTCTCTGGCTTTTTCAGATGCAGTCATTTCAGGTTAAGCATGGAAAAGATCTTGTGGGTATGCAATATATGCTATGAACCTGTCTCTCTTTACCTCAGGAAAATTTTCAGGAACTTGCTACCCTTCCTCACACCCTTCCTAAATAACTAGTTGGGGAAATCCCTCAGAGGATTTTTCATAGCCTACAGTGGTTGCTCTGCAATGGTGAAGTGCCTGTCCGGAGGCTGTTTACTGAGAACCAGAACAGCCCCCACAGCAGCAGTGCGGGTGCTTGTTCTTCTCCATCACCAAATAAAGTGGACAAGACATCTGTGCCTTTCCAGCAGCAAGCAGTTAATTGATTTTGGTATCCTATGTCATGCTGCTCAGGCTAGATTATAATAATGACCCTTACAGCCTTTGTGGAAGGAAGAGCGGTTTCCAAGCACATTCTCACCCTTACAGCCACACTTTCATAACTAGGTATTCTACTACTGGTCATGCAAACGTTTCTGGCAGGAACAGAAGCTATGCCCATTAATTCACCTTTCCCTCAAACTCTACAACTTGAAAAACATCTGAAAAAACACCCTCAAGTTAAAATGTTTTCCCAGCAGTCTCATATTTTGCTTTCAGAGCAAAGCTTGAGAGTGTACTTGACTTCTCTGACATGTTTTTATTTGGACCTAATGAATTAAGCTGCTTGCTTTTTGATGTTGATTTTTCCCTACTAAGACTCAATGAAAGGATTTTGTTTACATCCTGGACATGAGTGTTTACCACTGTGTCTTAGGTCTACCCAACTGATATTTGTCCTGGGATAACATGGCACTCCTGGGAACAAAACTCTACTCTAGAAAAATTCTAAATAAAAGAAAAATCCCAACGAAATGAGTCATTATTTTATTTGATGAACAGTTCTACATCACTGTGTAATATCACCCTTGCTCATAGATCCTGGGGGATTCCATTCCAACCTGGAACACAAAAGGGTTTGTGTACTTCTTCAGTGGCCTTCAGAAATTCAAGCTGAATCTAATTTACAGGTAAACCAAACAGGAATGGCAGCAAACTCCCTGCCCAATATTAAGCTCTGTTTAGTTTGCTGGAGTAATATGGAATCACAGAATGGTTTGGGTTGGAAGATCATCTATTTCCAGACCCCCTGCCATGGGAAGGGACACCTCTCACTAGATCAAGTTGCTCAGTACCAGTTACTGGTACTGAATCACTTTGAATTCTATTGCCTTTGGTTCTCATCTAGTTTCTAGACTATAAATCTGGGATCATTCAGGGATCTTTTTTTTTTTCCTTCCTTTTCTTTTTTCTTTTTTTAATTCACAGCTTCTTTTTATTACAGCTTTAAAACAGAAGGACATTTTTAGGTTCTGTTTCTCTCATAAGCTGGGTTGCCTTGCCTGAGAAAGATTTCCCTAAGAAAACAATAAATAAGAAAGTTTTCCATTATCACCAGCAAAAACAAATGCTTTGTACATGGAGCTTGTAAACCACTGCAGGCTCTGACTATTTGAACAAAATAGCCTGTTACTAAGGCATGCAAGGGATTATTGGTAATTGAGAACTGTTTCTCCTTGTTCCTGCAGTCAAAACAAGGCAGCAAACATTGAAATATGTCATCTTTGTTGCTGGTGGATTCTGACTGGACTAGCAGGTCCTGTTCTGTCTGCAGGGGTTTCTTTGGAGGAAATACAGATGGGTTACGTGTTCAGTCTGCGCTACAGCTGGAGACGTGAGATGGGTCAGCACTGTCCCTTCGAGTGCCATCTCTGCTGACAGGAGCAGAATCTGAAAGTGAGAAAAACCTCAAGATCCCTGGGAAAAACCCAAGCTGTCATCTGACACGAGCTGACATGGAAGTGCTGTTACGCTGCGGCAGCACCGTGGTGTGACAGGCTCCCCAGCCAGCCAGTTCACTGGAGTGGAATGTTTTTCAAGTAAAAAGGGCTCTCCCGTGCCAAAACCATACCAGATACTTCCAGTCCCTACAGGTGGATTTTACTAGAGTACAAAATAATAACCTGCCACAGGATGACTCTCAGCAGAGGAACTCTCAGCAGAGCTGTTGGACGAATCTGATTTCGAAAGGTTTGATTAAATAGGTCGCCTGTCAACTGTTTGCAAAGAGTGGGTCCTTTCCCCCAGTCCAGCCCCTGCCGGCACTACTGGGCTTGCCAGGTCTCCTCAGGGTGCCTGGGAAGCCTCCTCCTCTCCCTTGCCTCTCAAGTTTGGCTTTGAGTCTGCTCTTGGCTGCGGAAAGCCCCTGCTCCTTCTCTCCCTGCCGGCACTCCTGCTGCAGGCACGTTTCCTGCCTGGTGCCATTTGCCCTCCCAAATATTCTCCCAGCTACAACTGTGCAGTTACTCTCAGGAGAGGCACCATCTCCCCTTTCTCCAGAGTGTCTCTTTCAGGCTGCAGCAAGTATTGGGCAGTCCCCAGTATCAGTGCAGGCTGGGGGTGAAGGGATCGACAGAGTCCCGCAGAGAAGGACCTGGAGGTGCTGGGGGGAAGAAGCTGGACAGGAGCCAGCCCCGTGCGCTGGCACCAGCACCCACCGGCACCCTGGGCTGCACCCCAGCAGCGTGGGCAGCAGGGGAGGGGGGGATCCTGCCCCTCTGCTCCCAGGGCTCTGGGGAGAGAGAGACCCCCCTGCAGTGCTGGGGCCAGCTCGGGAGTGCTCAGCACAGCAGAGACAGGGACCTGGTGGAGCGGGGCCAGAGGAGCCCCAGCAATGCTGGGAGGGCTGGAACCCCTCTGCTGGGAGCCAGGCTGGGAGAGCTGGGGGGGTTCAGCATGAGAAGAGAAGGCTCTGGGGAGACCTTATTGCAGCCTGTCAATATATACACAGAGGGCTTGTAAGAAAGGCATAGAAAGACTTTTTAGCAGGGTCTGTAGTGACATGACAAGGGACAAGAGTTTTAAAGTGAAAGAGTGTAGGTTTAGATTGGATATAAAGAAGAAATTTTTTTTCTATGATAATGGTGGTGAGACCCTGAAACAGGTTTCCCAGGGAAGCTGTGGATGTTCCATCACTGACAGCGTTCAAAGTCAGGTTGGATGGGGCTTTGAGCAACTTGATGGAGAGTGGCAGTGATCTGCATCCTGCTCAGTCAGAGGAAACCTCTCCAGTACCTCCCACCACTACCAAAAATCCCTCCTTGCTCAGTCGGTGTCTCTAACCTGCCAGGGCACACTGGCTCTGCTTTCTAGTTATTTAAAGTTGCAGCTGATGTCAGCCTTTTTGCAGAGTCATACCCCAGGCTTTTGTCCCACTCAAATATTCACAGAGTAACCACAAGTTGTGGTAATTTCTGCTGTTAAAAAAAAATTTCATGCATAATTGCATCACTGGAACAGAAACCTCTTGCAGATCTATCTTTCCCCTTCACCGATGTTATTGCTTCTGGGAACACTACAAACCCTCAGCGTGGCATCTTATTTATTTTACATAAATCCTGATTTTCTTTGGGCAAAGATTTGCACTAATGTGTCAGAACATAACCTTCATCTGAACCTTTTACAGTATTTTTCAATATGAAAAGTTGCCAAGGTGAAAAAAAAAAATCCAGAAGTGATTTCGATTTTTTTTTTAAGCTGTTTGACTTAGATTAGATTATTATACTGCTATATTCATAATATTTGTGCTCTGGCTTTTAAATTATACCAAGGGTATCATAGGCATTCCAGAAATAAAACTGGCAGGCTTGGATTTTTCCTTTACAATATTTAGAGAGCACAATTAATACAATGGAGTTATTAACAGAACAAATTATAAGCCAAAAGTCCACGTTACGACTAAAAATATCGACACGCTTTGTCATGTTTTGATAGAGGATTAGGCTAAACTGCACCCATAAAGGTGAAATTTTAAGAAAATAAAGCCACGGTTTGATCATGTGTCAATACTAGGTAAACTTTTTCTCAATGTATTGGATATTATTTCAGGATTTAAGGGAAACATGGAGAAAAGTTATTTTTAAACCAGTTCTGGAGATAAGTTACTTGATGGGCTGTTTAATGAAATGTCAGAATAGTTAGTACGATGAGAACTTTATAATCCTTATGGCTGTACTTATCGATTAAATGGCCATTCATTTTTGTAGCTATAATTTATGTTTTCCTAATATGTATTTTAATAGCCTTTTTAAGTTTTTCTCCTGCTTGCACCAGGGTCTGGTGTAGTCATGTTACCATTGTCATTCTCTCAATACGTTGATAAAATCAGCTACAGAACATCTATTATGGATGAATTTACATTGGCTTTAGCATAACTTATGCATGTGTAGGGAAAATATTAAGTACTGCTGATTGCATTCCCCTTTAAGTCCATCTGAGACAATCCTATGTTGTTATTAGAGGTGCTACTGCATTTATTTAGGCCAATATAAGCGAGAACAAAATCCTGGCCTATCAAAGCTGATAGAGCTTTAGTGGGACAATAAAGAAATGATGTGAAGCAAAAGGTAGTTTTTGGTTTATAGGAAAGCATTACCTTTTAGTACTACACCCACGTGTTTGTACACCAATCCTGTTATTTTGTGTATCCTGTATTATAGTTCTCCTAACTCCTAATTGTGACCATATTTCTTCCATCTGTAAATACAAATGTTTGTTGAGAAACAAAAAAGATCCGATGTTGACAGAGCTTTTTCAGTTGAAGGACAGAGAGCCAATGTTCATTTTTTGGTGCACACACCACCTGCACCCAGAAAGTCAATACATGAAGGGTGGAATAATCAACAGGTTTTATGGAAGTATTTGTTTTTTCGTCCTTAATCTCAAAACAGATGTAGTTTGTAAGCCATCAAACGTGAAAGGCCGCATAACGTATTTTTCTTAGGGAATGGTGAAGGCAAAAATCCCACTGGGTTCCAGGTAGAGGTCATTTCATGTATGACATGAACTTGGTATGATTCCTTCTAGATACAAGAAGGGAATCTGGTGACCGGAGAACTCTCTTCCACTTTGAGGTTCTCTATAGGTCTCATGGGTAGACCAGGGCCATGAGCTTTAGTGGCACAAGTCACAGGGGCCATGCTGATGCTTTCAGTGCACGTTCAAGTCCGCATCGCCTGTTCGAACAACGTGTTCCTGACCATTGGTGTATTGCTGTGAGGAGAGCCAAGTTAAACTTCGGTACATGGTTGGACATAAATCATGGCTGCAATGGCACGTCCAGGACCTTTGCCAGACTGAGCATTTAACGTGACTTACACCCTGCTCCTTACCCAGCTCCCACTCTGCCTTCGCAGGACCAGCTTTATCATTTCTATTCGAAATGCAGTAATGTCACTGAATGCCACCTTATCTTAGCTGTGACCCTTTCTTCACCATGAACGCGCCTATCTCAAAGCCTGAAGTTCAATCAACCTGGTTGGTTTTTTTTCTGCTGTGCCTGACAAGGGAGATGTGGAGGCTTTTAAGACTGTCTGTGGTTCGTGATTCGGGGCTTGTTTGAAATTCACTGTCACAAATTCAGACTCTCCTGGGTGTTCGTACTGCAGAAAAGGTGACTTTCTCCCCTTCATCCTAGCTCAGGCAGATTTTCTTTTCAGGACAGCATGTCCTGTGGGACCGAGCGTTACTCCAGTGGTATTCTGCCATGCTTTGGGAGGTCCCCAAGGGAAACATCAGTGAAGCAAACTGCTGTGTGTCACTAGCGGTGTTCTTGCACCAGGCAATGTTTACTTTTCAAAACCCATGTTCAATAGGGGGTAATAAATCATTTAATTGCTTTCCACGTGTCTGCTGCAGCACAGCTACTCTCCTGCTTAACAGGCCAGGCAGACTTCAGCAAGCACTGCACACAGGAGAGGTGAGAAGGGCCCCAAAAAATTAATGGCGGGAGAAAATGCGTTTCTGTGTTGGCAAAAGCAATTGTTTCTCCCTAAATCAAATGGCACAATGGAATCACCCCAAAACACAGTATATTGTGTTGCTCTTAGGTTTTAGCCTTGGAGTCTGTGCCCTCATTGTTCTTTCCCATAATACCAGTAAGCAGCAGTGTTTGCTGTACAATTTCCATGGGTTCAGCTTTTGTGCTTCGTTAATTACAAGGAAGCAGCTACAATTTAAAGTCACTACATTTCTGAAAACAGGGCAAAGTGCTACCAGACAAAACTTTCATGTTCTGTAGCCAAGCAAGTGCTTTCGAATGGCTTTTTAGGGCACTATGGTCTTCATTCTTCTTGCCCACGTCCAGCCCTGAGTATTCATCACCATGTACCAGTGAGCTCCATTGCAAAGGTGAACAGATTTAAGAGTTGAGTCAGTTTGCAATGTGGGTGTACCAGGAGCTACCTGGAGAGCAGCAGATGATCTGTGTGGGGTCCAGAGCAGTCCTGTGGACTGTTGCTCAGAACATGTCCAGTGGAAGATGACAAGGGCCAACACTGCAAAAAGGGATTGATGCAAAAGGCTTTTAACATGCTGATCAGAGATGCTAATAAAGCAGTAATGAGACAAACCCAGGTCTGCTAAACAAGGGCTACTCTTTTTCTGTAAAAATGACCCCGATTTAAAGAAGAAACTTAATTGCAAGCATCATGGACCCATCTCTTCCCTTCTAAGCTGTAATTCTGGTTCACAATCTGGAAATGCTCTGGTTCAACAAACTTCCTAAGAAATGGGCTAATAGTCACTGAAGGGTTTGCATCCAGGCTTGTCAGATCTATTGCACATCACCCAGTGTCCTGAATGGTTCAATACACAATAAAACCACTCTCTGTGACACGACAGGCTTTGGAAAAGCTGCGGCTTATTGAGGTTCCTCACTTTTTTTTTTCCCTTTCCTGCATATTCAACCTGTCCTTTGTAATGGTTGTTTATAATTTTGTAACTGTTTTATGTCTTGATTCTCCATTCTTTTGGGGCTGTGCCTTTTTTTACCGAGTTCATCAGTAAATGGTGGCTTGTTAAAAAAGAAACTCTTTTGATGGAAACTGGTATGGTAGCACTTCTCTCATTTTACCTTTCACTTAAACTTAAATGTAAATCCTGGAAAATAAAATAAGTACTGAAACCACACCTCTCATTCTGCTTTCTCCACTTAAACTGGTTGATTAGTGAACTAACTGAAAGCTTATCTCCTTACGGAAGTGAATTTGGATTAAGGGTGTGTATCTGAATTCAAACTACTGCTTGTCATTGATTGGCTTCCTGGGTGATTGCTCTTATCTGAGAATTAAAAGTGGTCTGTGCACAAAGCCAAATCAGAATGAGATGCTCTTTACAGCTCCAGAAAGCTTTTTTTTTTTTTTTTTCCCTTCATCTACACAGTTCTAGGGTAACAGGGTCACACAGGAAGTGTGTATAAGTCCAAGCGTGAGATACTCAAAGAAGGGATGGAAAACAAGGGTTGTGCTATTGGTCCTACAGAGCACGAAGGATGAATCCACCACCTTTTCCATAACCTGCAGAAGAACCAGCTGAGACAACAGGTATTTGCTGCTGCTAAGTCTCCATATCCCTTCTTGGGCAACATTTACAGTTCTTCCTCATTTGTGGGCAATACAGTATTTATAGTATTTGTCACAGAAGTGTTTTCCAGCTTTCACGCTTCCATTTTACTTACCCATGTTAGCTCCATAATTTCAGCTCCTGTAGCCAAAGCATTTGCTACTTCTTGCTCTGAACTGGCAAATAACAGCCATGTTGTCAGCCTGTTGACTCACAGGGCAGGGCATTCCTAAGGCATCTGTCTGCTTAAGAAAGCTCCTTATATCACCAATGCACAAAACATTTTAGCTAACACCATCTTTCACTCAGTCTTTTAACTATTCAAACATTTACCTAAGGAATAGGCATTTTCCATGCATGGCCAACGAGAGATTTGGGATTGGTTTGGTTTGTTTAGTTTGTTTGGGTTTTTTTACTGGAAAAAGTAGTTTCCAGACTTGTGTTTTTCAGAAATGCAGTTTGACTTTTTCATCTGTTTTTTTTTTTTTAAGTGATTGCCATTCTTTTCCTTTTTTTCTAATCTTTAGATTCGATTGAAAGGGCCAATAGATACGATTAGCTCAAAGGTCACAAATAAAAATCTACAAGAACAAAGATTGATTAAGTCTTGACACTGGGCTTATGAGCAGTGCCAATATTGACTGCTTCTATTATCTACATTGGCTAATGGAAATAATAATATACTCAGAGATCCCAAGAGAGCAAAAAATAATAATAATAAAAAAAAGATTTCTCAGCATTGTCAAAGAGTAGCACAGATTCTGTGCTCTTATCCCCATCTCTCGAAGATGTGGAGGCAGAGGTGTGCCTCATGGTGGAAAGCATTTCACCGTCTACTTCCTAATAATGTCCTCCAAAGCGTGGAATGAGAATCATACAGAGAATCATAGAGTAATAGAGTCATGGAATTATAGAATCATAGAATTATAGAATTATAAAATTATAGAATCATGGAATGGTTTGGGTTTGGGGTAACAAGGGCTTACCACATGCCTTCTGCACACCCAGAGTGTCAACAGAAATGGGCGACTGGAACCATTCAACACTAGCACTGTTCAATAAGGAGTCCACCATGGATTTTTGTCCTTTTTTTTTTTTTTTAAATAAAGGGAAATCAAACGTAACTGGCTGCAGATCTGAAAAGGAACAAAGAGTTCCTCTAGAAAGAGAAGTGATTTTGCCACTTTGCTCTGGTGAGAACTCACCTGGAGTACTATGTCCACTTCTGGAGCCCTCAGTACAGGAAGGATATGGACCTGATGGAGCAGGGCCAGCGGAAGCCACAGAAATGATCAGAGGGCTGGAACACCTCTCCTGTGAAGACAGGCTGAGGGAGCTGGGGTTGTTCAGCCCAGAGAGGAGAAGGGTCCAGGGAGACCTAACAGCAACCTTCCAGTAACTGAAGGGGGTCTACAAGAAGGTGGGAAAGAAATGTTTTACAAAGGCCTGTAGTGACAGGACAAAGGGCAATGGATTTAAACTAGAGAAGAGTAGATTTAGATTGGACATTAGAAACAAGTTCTTTACCATGAGGGTGGTGGAACACTGCAGCAGGTTGCCCAGGGAGGTAGCTGAGGCCCCATTCCTGGAGATATTTAAGCTCAGGTTCAGCAAGGCTCTGAGTAACCTGCTCTAGTTGAGGACGTCCCTGCTCACTGCAGGGGGGGTTGGACTAGATGAACTTTAGAGGTCCCTTCCGGCCCAAACCATTCTATGATTCTATGAAAGATTGCCTAGTGCTGCAGATTTCTTAAATGTTTATTTTGGTAGAAAGCATTTTGTCAGCTCTGTGGAGGAAGGAGCAAAAAGGCACTGAAAATTATAGAATCAGGATCATTTTGGTTGGAAGAGATCCTGAAGATCATCCTGTCCAACCGTTAACCCAGCAGTGCCAGGTCACCACTAACCCATGGCCCTCAGCATCACATCTGCACAGCTTTGAAACTTCTCCAGGGATGGGAACTCCACCACTGCCCTGGGCAGCCTGGGAGAGCCCTTGGCAACTCTTGTGGAGAAGAAACTGTTCCTCGGCTCCAACCTAAACTTCCTGTGGGGCAACTTGAGGCTGTTTCATCTTGTCCTATCACTTGTTCCTTGGGAGAAGAGATGGAACCCATCTGGCTCCAACCTCCTGTCAGGAACTTGTTGAAAGCCAGAAGGTCTCCCCTGAGCCTTCTTCAGGCTCAACAAGCCCAGCTCCCTCAGCCACTCCTCATCAGACTTGTGCTCTGGACCCTTCCCCAGCTCCGTTGCCCTTCTCTGGCCACGCTCCAGCCCCTCAACGTCCTTCTGGGGGTGAGGGGTCCAAATCTGACTCCAGAATTCAAGGGGTGGCCTCACCAGTGCCCAGGCCAGGGGGACCCTGCCCTACCTAGTCCTGCTTGCCACCCTAATGCTGACGCAAGTCAGGATGCTGGTGGCCTTCTTGGCCACCTGGGCGCACACTGGCTCACATTCAACTGGCTGTCAACCAACACTCCCAGGTCCATTTCCTGTGGGCTCTTTCCAGATGCTATGCCTCAGCCTGGAGCATTGCAGAGGGTTGTTGTGACCCAAGTGCAGGATGTGGCCCATGGCTTTCCACCTCATCCCACTGGCCTTGGCCCATTGATCCAGCCTCTCCGGATCCCTCCCTAGAGCCTCCCGACCCTCCAGCAGATCAGCACTCCCACCCAACCGTGTGTCTTCTGCAAACTTCCTGTGGGTGCCTCAATCTCCTCATCCAGATCATTGGTAAAGATATTAGAGAGAACACGCTCCAGCAGTGAGCCCTGGGGAGCTCCACTTGTGACTGGCTGCCAACTGGAGCTAACTCCATTCCCCACCATCAGCTGGGCCCAGCCATCCAGCCAGTTTTTACCCAGTGCAGTGTGTGCCCACCCAAGCAACGGGCAGCTGGTTTCTCCAGAACACCGGGGGAAGCAGCAGATCCAGTCGGTTGGGAGGGAGGTTAATCTCCTTATGGTTTAAATCATGATTTACAGGCAGAGCTGTGATGTCGGATATGTTTTCAGTTAAGATAGTACGCACGCACGCAGACAGCACAATCACTTTATTTCATAAGAGCATTTAGGCTTCTTGGTGAAGAAAGGCACTATTATAAATGCAACACATGATTATAATTATTAATACGTTAACAAGTGTAACAATTATTGAAAAGGAAGTGAGCTATTTGTTCAAACAACATCATTTTATCACCAGTTCCTTCTATGTACAATATACATGGGATTGAATCCAGTCCACAATAAGGTCAAAGTCCAACTGAATCTCATTTACAGTGCATTAAGCAGGAAAGAAATATAATTTGGGAAGTGTGGGATGTTTGGACTTTGCTTGTTTTGGCAAGACCCGTTCCTGTGTAATACATTCCTGGCTCTCCCAGCTTTGCAGTCAACATATGAATTTTTATTTATTTTTTATTTCAGTGCTAGGAGATCGGTGTGTTTCTTACAAAACAAGGTTACTTAACGGTCCTAGCACGTGAGCCGAGGGGGAACCCCCTCTCTGCCATGTCCTACAGCTTTTTTAAGCTGTTGGCACTTGTGAGTGGGTGAGTGAGTGAGTGGCTGTGTGGGGTTTAGTTGCCAGCTGGGGTTAAACCATGACACACGTTCTTGGCAGGGCTTCTCTCCCAGAAGGAGTGAAAGAGCTCCAGTGCTGCTTTTTCATCACCACCCCCAGCAACACCATCTGCTCTGCAGGCTCTCCAGCCCAATGGATGCTCTGGATCTGCACCAATCCCAGTCAGGCTCTGCTAAGATGTGTCAACCATTATTTTCTCTTTAAAATAGCACAAAAAGACACATAGCAGTGGGGTCAGAGGGTGCGCAGCCTGCGTGATGTTGCAAGACCCTGCATGGATTGCCCAATCTCCTTTCCTTCACCAGCTGGCTGTACTCTCTGGGAATGATTCCTGCATCCCAGCTGCCTTGTTTGCATGTGGTAGGAGTGGAGGGGTGGGAGAGGAAGGGAAGGAAATGTTCAAGATTATCCAAGGACCTTCTTCCAGGCCATGGATTAATTTCTGGTGGCTCTAGGTGTAAACAATACAAGCCATTGACTGGAGTCCTGACCTTCTGGCAGGCCTGTAGACCATCTCTACCCATCATCAAATTACATCCAGCTCCCAACTTCACAGCATGCACCTACATGGAGCTGTCCTCCCCCTCCTTTTGTTTTTTTTCTGTACATTGTATATCCTCCAGCCTAGGCCCCTGCAGATGGAAATTGCTGTGGAACAGCTGAAGACACAGCTATGGACCTATACATTGGCTCACATCTTGTGGGATTCCTGGCTATTGGGAAGTTGGGAAAATTGCTCCTTTCTAAACTGGTGTCCTTTTCCCTAGGGAGGTGTGGGTCATGAGGCAACATGAAGAGGGAGGTCTAGGAAGGCTGGGGAGGGGGAAAGTCACTACTCCAGTTTGAGAAGGCACATGTGTGGTGGGACACTGTGGGCCTTGTGTGGTCCTGGGCAAGTCTAGCCAGTCCTACTGGAAGAGCCATCAAAGACTGGCTTTCTGGGGAACTAAAGGTTGTGCTGCTTCACTGCAGCATGTACAGGTTCTTTCCCCAGCAGCATCTCTTAGTCATCGAGTCATGGCCCTGCAAATAACTTGTATTTGACCTTAGTCGACTTTGTCATCAGAAACAGGTCTCTGCACAGCCAAAATTTACTTCCTTTGGCTCCTCTTGCTGTCCTCGGACATTCAGTACTAAAAGACCTCTCACAACTCATGCTGTGAGAATCCCACTGCTCTAAACTCTAGCCATTTTCGGGAAAGTAAGTGAGAACTGGTTACCGTTAAATATTAGTCATTGTTTAGTCTGCTCTTGGACTGGTCACTAACTGATAGGTCTTTATGCTGGTCTCTTTCAAAACCAGAGCTGCAGCTGCCACTCCTTTGCATCTTAGTGCAAGAAGCAGGGTGGAGGAGGTAGAGGCAGTTTTAAGACAAAAATTGTAATAATAATAATAAAAAAAAATCAATCCTATTACTTTTCCAGATAAATTTATCTGTTTCTTAAAGGGTCACAGCATACAGTTCTGTGACTTCAAAACACACACGGTACCACAAAGTTGATTATGTTTTTGCTGATACCATATCAGAAGCACCAAATGTTTGATGGGCCATAGCTGCCCTAATAGTGAAAAATTCTTAGTTTGTCAACCCATTGCCTTTATAGACCCTAAATCTGTGTATATTTAAATCAAACAAAAAAACCAAACACCTTTTTCCTTTAAAAAGTTAATTACAGAGCTTCCAGTCCATCTCCTCTTGGTTGAGGTACATTCAGAGTCATGAAGGGCTGGTCTTAAACAAATATCCCAATGAATCTATTACGTCACAGTCATGTTTGACTCCATTGTGTCTAATGTAAAAGGTATTGAGGAAATTCCATCAGTAGAATCATTTTCCAGTCTCCCTGTGTTCATTGCCAAGAACAGCACCAGCACAGCCGATAACCAGAGTTGCTAATGGTCTGTACCCTTCTTTTCAAAGCACAGCCAGAGCAAAAAGAGCAGAATCACTGAAAAATAATATAAATGGTGAGAGAAAAAAAATTGTAAAGCTTCAAACATCACATTTTGGTCCTCAGCTGAATGAGACTTTATGTGCAGTCAGTGGAACTTAAGCTTAAAGTAAAACAGATGCTAGCATCTTCTTCTGGAACAAAGACCCTTTTCTGGTTGGACCCTGGCCATCCTTGGTGTAAATGGCACAGTTCAAGGGTGTTTAAAGCGATGCTGTAAGTGAAAGACTCCTGCGGGTGCAGTGCCCTTCCCACCTCATTTCATGCATGGTTGTTACCCTTACATGATATAAAACCCCCCTCACCACCACTCTACCACAGCCCCTACAATTACTGATCTCCGGTGGCCATCCCTGTTGTTTTGGTCACTTCCATCTTTGCGGAAGAATAAGGAGGTTGGAATGAGATAGCTAATCTTCTTTTGCATCAGCTGAGGTTTCCCTCTAGGAAAGTGAAGCAAGAAGCTTTAAAACTCATAAAAGCCTTAAGTGAGAGTAATTGGAAGAGCTTTCACTACACACCATCTTCTGTTACTAAATAAACAGAGGCCCTATGTGTACACACACTGTTCCTCCTGCCTAAGGCCAAAACCCCTTCTCTCCCTCAAGCAATCTAAAAAGACTTCAGGTGTTTGTGGTTGGGGGTTTTTTTTTATTTTTTTTTTGTTTTGTTTTGGTTTTTTGTTTCCCAAACCAAATCCTGGCATCAAAACCAGCCCAACTTTAGGGCATTCAAATTCTGCATTGTGATTTTCCAAAAGGGACCTTTCCCTGCTTCACTGCTTCTCTAAAAAAAAAGAATATAGAAGGATGTGGCTTTGCCTTGCACAGGCTAAGCTTCTTTTGCATTGCCTCTGCCCACTGCTTATCGCCGTGCCTCTGCTCGTTCTTTCCTACATCACGTGCTCAGCATGCAATTGCAGGAATAGCAGTGGCCTCCCAGACCATACTCACAACACGAATGTTGTAGCCCCAAGATTACCACATTTGTAGAGCTGGAAGAGTTAATGAAGAGCAAATGGCAACAGGCAACTTGAGAAGAGGGAGAGTTAAGAATCAAAGCATTGTTTTCTGGATTAATGGTTCGTACACATAGAGGAAAGCCAAAACTTTTCCTGTTACAGGCAGCTCGGATTGGTAGAGTCTGGTCACACCTTTAGAAAAGAAATACCCTAGTAATTTACTCCAAACAATTCCGAGTAAACTGAAACTTCTGAGGTGGTTTAGGCTTCTCCCTGATCTATCATTCGGTGAAGACTTAAAACTTGTGATCAGAGCTGCAGTGTTTAATATCTGTGACTGGAGTTGTAGTGATGGGAGGGGAGATGTCTGATGGATGGATGGATATGTATGCCTGAGTCTTCCTGCTCTGCTAACTGTGGAGAACAGCAGAAGATGACTGGCTGAAGCTGAAAGGGGTGAGTGTTCAGAAGAGTGACCAAAGCACCTTCAGTTACACGTTGAAAACCCAACCTTAACAGTGAATCACTAAAAATAGCTATTAATTGTATTAATATCCTCTGAAATCCCTCCCCTAAGAAAGATGATATCCAGCTGGTCAATAAAACATTAGCTGCTCTGCAGAACTATCTGTAGAAAGAAATGTAGTGCTAGAAAAGTGAGTATGGCTAGAAGAAATGTCTCCAGAAAAAGTGTTAAGCAGGTTCCCCAGTACCAAACAATACATAACAGTGTCTTTATTTGCTTGTGGACCAGTAGATCTCATTTTCAGTCTCTTTTCTCTCCCATACTGTATGTGGGATGCCTTATGTTTCCCTAGATGACTGCTTCCCAAGTTAACTAAGATCATTTCTAAGTACTTGCATTCTTCATGATGGTCCTCAGCAGTTCAGGTCCATAGGAACACCGGCTTAAGCTCATGTAATGAGAAAATGCAACCTGCTGCTTTATCACTAATTCTGCTCTGTGACTTCACTTTCCATCCCGGTCTCTTCCAAGTGACTGCACGGTCTGAAGTTACCGGCAGAGTTCCACAGACAGTCTCTGCTTCCAGCAGGGATAACGCTCCGTGTTTGGAGTCACTGCCCAGGGGTGGGATGTGCAGAAAGGCTCTCGCTTCTGCTTGCTCCTGGGCAGACCAAGGCCACTGCTCAAGCTGGTGCCCCACGCTGGGCTGCAGTGAGAGGGGGCACCTGCGGGGAGGAGCGGCCAGGACAGGTGACCCCAAACTGACCAGCCAGGGATCCAGCCCATGGACGGGGCTCAGAGAAAGCTGAGGGGTCATGAGGGTCAAGTCTCTTCTTCAATGGCTGGTGTCCGAGAAGGACTCTGTCTGTCCTGCCTTTGATCCTCATCTGTATGAACCTGCTTCCCATCTGCCACTGAGTCCAGTCTGGGTCATCCCCAGTGCTCACTCCACAGCATCAGCCGTGATGGTAACATGTCATCAGGGGGTTGGGTTTGATATTGGTTTTGTATTTAATTTTATTGTTATTATCTTCATTAAAGCTGTTTTAGTTTTCCAATCGATATGTCTCTCTCCCATATTCGCTTTCTCTTCCCCTTTGGGAAGGGAGAGGGGTTAACTGAGTGCTTCTGTCATGGCCCTGACCCTAAACCTTGACAGTAGGGACAGTAGTCAGATTATTATACCAAAATCCCAGATGCGCGTCCCAGAAAAAGGAAGTGAAGGAAACGTGACCCACTGTAGGCTGGGGAGGCTGCTTTTCCCCCCAGGGAACCCTTCCCTGTAGCCTAAGCAGTTAAAATGCACAGTGTATTGTTTGCTTCCTAGCAGCTACTTACGTGACAGCTCTCAGGGTTGAAGTACCATACATTACATTTTCTTTGGGTCAGAATGCTTAAAAAGCTGATATAAACAGGCTCCTGACAAACATGTTACACCACTGGAAGAGCCAGGAGGCATTGTCTGTGTATGTTTACAGCTTCTCTTCCCCCTGTTCAAAACAATCCAGTTTACAGCTACATGCAGGTCATCATAGGAGCCATTCAGACCTTGAAAGCCAGTGATATCAATGGTGAACAGTGACAGATTAACTAGTGAAAGAGCTGAGGTGCTTATTCCTCATGATAATATCATCCACTTCATTCCAAATTACTTTCCCAAATATTTCTATGAAGCCATTAACCCAAAGGGTGAGTTTCCCCTTGCCTCAAACCAGCCTCAGTTTGTGCTGGAGCTGACATCGCACCACTATGGAGCAGGACTAGCAAGTCCACGAAAAGATGAGGAAGGTGAAAGAGCAAAACCCTGCTTACAGAGCAGACAAAAATTTTACCCAAAAGACCTCTCATTTTCTTTATCTGGGGCAGAAGGATATTTTTCTATTATTTCTATTAGTTTTCTATTAAACTTAATAAGAGGCAGCAGTCCAAAAGGAAAAGTACCCCAAAATCTGCTGGAACAGCTGCTACCCTGAGGCTGTGTGAAATGCACGGGTTAATTCTGCATCTGAATGTCCTAATCCTGCAGATGCTAAGGCATGCATGGAGTTAAGGGAATCTTATCACCTTATATTTCAGTGTGGTCAGAGGTATTTTGGAGATTTCATTGAAAAACATGACAAGGATGTTGATTTGGCTGGATTTATGATGTGTAGTTTGCCTGAGGAGTTATGCCACTCTCTGCATTTGTGTGTTTGGAATGGGGGGGGGGGGGGGGGTCAAATGGGACGGAAAAAATTTAAGCAATAAATTGATATTAAAGAGAAATCAAAAATTATGATGACTTCAATCGTGTAGGAAAAACGGTCTGGTTTGGAAACTGCCAAATGCCTGTGTATTCCCACCGTGGTTCTTGGAATGCTGGCAACCACGTAAGAAGCTTTTTCTTATGTTTCCAACAGGAAAACACTGATTGTTTTCTTACAGCAAACATAGAAAATACACTGGAACTAAAAAAACCAAAATTCAGGGTCTATCTGATGGTGGCATAACAAGATTATGAGCGAAAAAACTAAAAACATTTATAACCAGTTCCATGCCTATGTGGGGCCTTATCAACTTACACAAACAGCAAAGAGCAGACAAGTGCCAGTGAAAAGTGTAATAAAGTCTATAGAACGTTAGGCTTTAGCAATATTGACACTTGCAGAAAGCAGAAGGTAGGCTGCTTTATAGAGCTTAATAAATACCTTTTTAGCAGGTGCTGTTTGCTTGTCACAAAATCACATCTCTAACAAACACAGCTGTCAGTGCAGTTTGGGATGAAGAGCAGTATCCTCATCCCATCGGTTCCCCTTGATGAATGGACAGAGCCCCTCTTCAGCAACTGGTCTTTTTTCAACTGGTCTTTTTTTCTGAGCCATCAAAGTCTGTAAGTGACACAGCTAAAAAAGTTTAGCTGCTGGGATTTCCATGGGAAAATTAAAGCAGGAGATACCCAATATCCAGGTTGGTTTAAAATGAGTCCTTTGAGAAAAGTAATTTTTTTCTCTCCATTTTCAGCTTATTTGCTATAGTATTATAGTTTTAATATATTTAAATGCCCTTACTTATAAACATACAGACATACATATCCATTTCTCTTACTATTAAATATAGTTCATGTATTTTACATTGATATTTCTCCATAACATAAAGCAACCAAAAATCAGTGCAAGCTAAGGCCAGAAAAACTGTCTCTGAAGTGGCATATTTACCTTGCTGAATCAATTTCTTTTTCTACAAAATGAATGTATTTTAGTATGTGATCTCTTTTTTTTCTTGAGTCTCTTTTGCAAAAGGGGTAAAGACTACGAAGCAGTTTATTAAAATAAGTTAAAAGAGCATAACTTACTTGGCCGAAGATTCAAGGGGGGTTAAGAGATTTCTTTCTATACACATAAAAGGTTTGCATCTGAAGTGAGGAGAAGAATGATGCAAAGGCAATGATGCAAACTGGGAACTGAAGTAGGCAAAATATCAGAAAGTCATAAACGGGTCATGAAAACTAAATCACTTGAAGATAGAGCTTGATTCCTACAGAAGGGTTGAGGTAAGTTTAGAGGAGAAATCCTGGAAATAGACTTCAGAGGTGTGATACCTCCCCCTCCTTGAAATAGCTCAAGGGACAGGGAGGGTGCTGAGGGACACAGCAATCATTTCCCCCATGTCCCTTCATGCATGGTTTGGCTTCCAGGTGTGTTTTTCAGACTCTGATGGCCTGGAGATTGGGCAGAGCAAAGAGGGTGCAGCAGCGCTTGTTCCTGTGGCCTCCCCCTCTCACAGGTACCCAGTTGCCATAACCTGTTTGCACACAGAGAGTTAAACCAGATCTTGAGCAGAGAGGAATTTCTTTCTCACAGAAGTACATTGGGAGGGGTTCTTGGGTTTGGGGGGGGGGGTTATCCTCTTTGACAGGGGTGTGATTTGTATCTGTTCCTCTTTATAGGATGTCTTTAAAGCTACAGGCTCTGAGTTGGCTGCTTTGCTTGTGTCCTAATTTATGATCTCCAGGTGAGTTTCTTCTAGGAAAGCAGTTTTTCAGAGCTATGCCTTTAATGTAATATCCATTCAAGAATCAAGGCAAAGGTTTTACAGAAACAAAACATAGTAGGGCACAGAAATTTATGCCACCTCCTGTTATCCAGCAATAGTGACAAGCAGACTCCTGCTCCACATTTCAATTAGGTCTTCTGCCTACATAGTATTGTTTATTTTATTGGCAGCTCCACGCTCACTTTAGAGCTTTATCCTACTATTACTGCATTCAATGGAAAGCTGAGATTTTCATGGGACCTCTCAATATCAGCTATGTTTGCTTTGAGACAGGCATCAGAGAATTCTGAGGCTTGTCATGAAAGAGGGAATGATGTCAATCCTGGCTTTAAGCACATTAGTCTTGGACACAAGGAAATCTTATGCAAGTGGAACCTATTCCTTATTTTCTTGGCAGATTTCTGATAGGTTCACTGTGCCCTGATTGATTTGTCTTTTCTTGTTTAGAGCAGCATTACCTGTAGCATGCTGGCCAGCCTCTACAAATCACTTGCTACATGTTCTTGGAAAGATATCAAATCCAGAAAGAAGTTTAATTAACCTTTGTGGTCAAGCTGATAAGGCACAAACTTATTTGCAGCAGTAACTATGCCTAAATATAGATGGTTAAGCTTGATGAAGACATGAGCTGCCAGTATGTCTTTTAAGCTTCTACTTCCCTCTACATATCATTTTGGAAGTTGCATTTTATGAGATATCCCCTGCTATTAAACTTTAGGTAGATGCAAATTCCTGGGAGGTCTGTGGCGTGCAGCGTAAATCTCTGCATATTTCTTCCCAAGGAATAAGGGCATAAGCTAGTGCTGTCACCTGCCTGGTTTGAGGCTAGATTAATAGGAATTCAAGGAGCCCAGCAAGGAATACTGGAAAAGACCAGCAAGGTCTGAAAGAAACCCCACCCCCTATCTTATCTTATTTAAAAAAAAAGAGACATCGTGAAAGAAAGTGGGTTTTGGCTTTATCCAAAGTGCATCACACTCCCAAGGAGTCTTGACACAACCTTCACCAGCTTTGTTGACAGCTTTAAATTTCCCACACACTGCTGTCTTGAGAACACAGCTTCCAGCAGTCCCCATCTCCATCAGCCCGAGGAGCTGCTGCTCAACACATTCACTCATTCTGCACCACTGAGAGCAGGATGCTGCTGCATCTGCTACATGTTTGACGTGTCGCAAATTGTTGAGTCGTATTTACTATGTTCTTTAAGGATGCATACATACACCAGTTAATAAACACAGGACTAGAAACAATCTGTGTGCCAAAACTGTTCAGACTTATTTTGGAAGTAGATTAGACCCTGGTTTCCATGCACACCCTTTCTGCAATTGCCGAAAAATGAAGATCATTTAGAAGTGGTCTCTGCTGCTGTTCAGAGATGGCTTGTTTTGCCTTCTACTGGCCACCCTCCCACAATTACAACAGGTTCTGTACCCTGTACTGAGCCCATAAATGCTACATGCGTTTCTTAAGTCAGTACCAAGACTCCTGCCAAAGGCCAGATGATGCCAAAAAGACATCACCTTGCCCTGTGATCTCCATTCCTGTGAGGAACATCTCTGCAGACTCTTCCTTCTTCTCCATACACCCCTCTACTCCAAGCAGAATAGGAGAGATGGTATGCTGACAGGTCAGAAGCCAGGGACAAGGAATTGTGCAATTCCTGTCCATCGGCTTTCTGTGTTAAGATCTGCACGTGGGTAGACTCCAACCCTGCAGACATCAGATGGGAAGTCAGCAGCAGAGAGGTCAGTCTGCTACGTGGAGGTGACCAGATCTCCCACTATGGTCAGGCTTCTCTGGTCTTTGGAGTCAAGTAAAAAAAACATCAGGGTTGAGATGAAAGGCAGATAGGGGCCCAAGGCCAATATTAAGGACAAGGCAATTTCAAATACAGCTACAGCTTTACTGCCATAGCAGAATTTTGCAAAACCAGGTAAGAACACACGTACACAGATTCTTCACTGAACGCGTTCATTGGGTCACCCTACTCCATGCAGTGGTTAAGCTTTAGGCAAAGAAGCAAGGTCTTGGCTTCCTCCAAAATGTTTTCTCAACTGCTTATTTCTACTGTTGACATAGCTGGAGAAAAAAAAAGAAAAAAATAATTAAAAAATGCTGGTCTTTCACTTGCCGTAACCCTTCTAGTTTGTACCACTAGATAGTTAGGACAAAAATGGACCAACATGAGAATGAAGACTACTGGAACAAACATTTCTACTAACTTGCAGCGTTCTCTGCACTTCAAGTACATACATACCCTCAGGAATAGCACTAGCTCACATTAATTCAGGGCATTTCATACTCCATGGCTTCACAAGCTGTTTTAAGGATGGCTAAGTGATTGCCATTTGTAGGCCATGCAGAGCACAGAGGATAATATGCAGAACAGAGGATAATAATAGTTGAAAATATATGGCAATTTTTCTAGCCATGCAAATTCCTCCCAACTGGAATCAGACCACCATGGGATTACTATCTTCTCCTTTACTGAATTCACCTCTGATCATCAATTCTTATCTGTATTATTGCTCTTTCTGCAAAACATCATCTCCTAATGATATGCATGATGGATGGGAAACAATGGTCTAAATGCTGTGATCAAAGGTGAATGAGTCACCTGTTTATGGCACCCGTTCAGAGGCTCTGAAAGGTGCTATTCAAATACAAGACGGCTGAGATTCTGTTACCAGACCGTATCCAGCAAAAGTAAGTAGAGGAATCACAGATATCATGCTCACTCTACTGGCATTGAAAACTAAAGAAGCAAAACGTCAAATACTGATCTTTGCTACATTCACAATGCGATTGTTTTCTGAGGTTACTTTCCTGAAAGTGTAGTTACTTCTCCTTTAGTGATGTTTTTCCTCAGAACTTCACATCCTTCATGACACTGAGAAACTCATATATCAACACAAAAATTAAAAGATGTCCAAAACAAAGGCTTTATTGTCTGATTTTAACAATCAACATCTGAACATACCTCTCAGGTCCGTATTCTTGTAGAGTTACTTTAAAAACCTTGTGGTTTTTGACAGATATCATCATAACAGTTCTGCTCTAAAACACATCAGGGTTGAGTGGAGCCTTTCCATTCATTTTATTGGCGTTTTTATCAAGACCATGTCTAAGATTTTGCTGTGTTTTCCACTGGAACAAATCAGAAAGTATCTGATTTGGTACATACATGACTGACTTTTCAATGGATATGAGCCAATGGATTCTTCTGGATCACTTGCCAGATATAAAAGTCAAAGCTTCAGTTTAAAAGTCAAGCTTCCTGGTATTTTTAGGTGCTGTTTTATTAGGAAAAAACCAAACCAAACCAAACCCAACCAAACAAAAAACCCAAACCAAACCAAAAACCAAACACAAACCAAACTATCAGCTATGTGGTGAATTACTCTAGACTTGAAGTACTCTTTGGAATTTTTTAAATATTACTGGAACAGTAAAAGCATACTCAGGAATGCAGAGGTCAACTTGAAGATATCAGGTGTTACTCCACTATCTTCAGTGATTAAACCTTAGAGACTGCAGAAGAAAAAAGAGCAAAACTTCCTTCTAAAGACCTTTCCCTAATCTCTACTGCTGACATTCATTCTGACCAACAGACACTGCCATATGATCTCAATGGATATTTACTTAGGCCTTGATGCTGGTTCACTGTTTTTACCTAGACAACAGGATTCATGGTAACACTCACGTATCAGAATCTAATCGCAGATGAGACAGTGTAAATGAGCCTTGCATGACCGTACTAGAGTGGCTCAACAGGTTTTGGTCCGTGTCTCATACGCTTCTGAGCGCTTTTGATTTACGGTGACATCCCATCAGATTTCCATCCAGGAGGACAATCTAATACTGGTTTGGAAACTTCTTACAGCAACCAGTTCTTATTTTGCCCCAGCAAATACCTCCTATAATTGTTGTATTTACTTATTTATTAGTTGCATGCACTAAGTAGTGTGTTGAGCAATTTGGAAGATCCTTTCTTGTTTGGCATTTGTTTGTTTGTTTCTCAAATAAAAGTAACCTGCCAGTGAATTAACTGGATGCAACCATCTTGGCAACTGCGTTGACCTGTTTTCACAACAAACTTTCAGGTTCCTGCTTGTCACTGACCCAAGGGTGAGAAACTGAGCTTTAATTCCTCAGGTGGCACATGCTCCAAAAAACCAGTTACTGTGCATCTTTCCATTGACTTCACTGATCTCAGTGTACATTGCTCGTTTATTGGCCACATATTTACTTATTGATCAATGCCTTTAATATATTACCAAAACAAAAGGAGTTAGCAGGTGTTCTTTCTACACTCATACACAGATTGACCTGCTAGCTGGTCATACAGAAGATGAAAAGGGATTCAAATGTCCAATTTTCAGTTGAAGTTAGTGAATGCTGCTGTATTATCTACGTTAGAGGTGTTTCTCTTTTCTGCCAATCAGTTTCAAGCAATATTTCTCAAGATCTAACTGAAACCCAGGAGGCTGAAACAAGTTCAGGGAAAGCTGATGCTCTGAAGAAATTTGTTTGAGGAAATGAAAGTTTAAGCCCCTTTGGAGATAATCTCAAGAGCATGATCAAGATTTTATGCAATTAGTCAAAGCTATAAGCAGATAGAACTACATCCACAAACACTGAGGAAGCTTGGGTTTACCTCCTGTGAAAACAGTATTTTTACTGTCAACCGTTAATCATCAAAAAAGAGAAACAAAATATCATTTGAACAGACTGGGTAATTGCATATAAATGCTCTCAGTTTGCTTCTTTAACTGGTCTTTCAGCTAATTCCAGTTTCTTGGATTTATGTGGAAACATGACCAAAGTGTAATGAGATTGGACAATCTTTGAGAAGGTCTAGCAGTACTGCACTCATTACACAACTTCTTTTCCACTAGCTCTGAGACTACAACTTTTATGACAAAAGTTCATCTAACTTTCTTTTAGCCCTATGTTATGAAATGTATTGTGTGAATAGCCCTATAAAAGAGATCATTTCTGCCCAGACATTTCAAAGGGCTCCATAGACATCCCATACAAACACTGCAGATATCCAACAGGGGGTAAGATGAAGTCCACCTTTTCTTTTGTCTAGATAATTACAGTCTAGAAATAGTAGCCATGTCTGTAAACTGTTATCTTGTTACAGATCTATTGGGAGGCGCTCCTTTACGTCATGCCCTTTCATTCAATATTGTTAACGTAAAAATGCGCAGTACAATGCAGTCAGGTTTGTTATGGTTACTAAAGACAAGGATCTACACATTCCCCCCCCCCCCCGCCTTTATGGAGGCAACTTCAGCCTGATGGTTTTGTTCCTCCACGCATGGGTACTGTATCTCTTGGTACTAGTGAGTCAATGGGGTGAATACTATGCCACAGGGAGAATGATTGCTGTGTGTGACGAGCTTTCCGTGTCACACACAGGCAGGGAAGCAAGGGAGAAGCTGTATTCCCCACCTACACTCCTAGCTCAATGGATCACCAGGTCTGAATCTGGATGGTTTGCTTTGTAACCCCACAGAGTGATTTTTAAAGCTCAATATTAAATCGCTCCACTAGGAAGAATTTATGATGAATATCTGAAAGTGTCATGCACATGACTTCGTCACATAGAAGCTGAAACATGGAGGACTACATTGGTGCGGTGGTGCAGAACAAATTTTCAGGAAATATGTCTGTTCCCACAGTAAAAAGTAAATATTATAGAGCTAAAAAAGATTAAAAAACAGTGCCTACCTCCAGGGTTGGATGGAGAGGAACAAAGATACACCAGATGAATGACTGCCTATATGAACTGCACTGCAACCTCTAGATAGGCGAAAATTCATTGTTCATAAAAATGTCAAATCACTGGCCTCTTTTATGAAACATTGGTTCATCTGACTTGTGGGCAAGTTCATGTGGAGAAATACCCATCATTTCAAATAAGAAAAATAATAGGCCATATTCTCCTGTAGAGTGATTTGTCATTGCTGCACATCAGCAGGTTTTTATACTCACTTAAATGTATATTCACCTAATATTCTGCTTTTCTGCTCCTCCTTAGATGTGGCACTTAGGAACATGGTTTAGTGGTGACTTGCCAGTGATGGGTTAATGGACTTGATGATCTTAAAGGTTTATTCCAACCACAACGATTCTGTGATTCTTTCCATTCCCAAGTCTACTACATCAGTGAAATGGAGCATCACAACCTGGAGCAGGAAAAAGGCAGAGCTGAATCTTCAGAAGGGCCCTGTGACTTCCAGCAACCCATGTTTTCTGATAGGTGAGGCTTTGTCACAAGCAGGGCTCCCCCAGCCAGTTCTCTGGAACTGACGGATCTTTCCAAAAGGTTTCAGGTTGACATGAAAAGAACATACTATACTATTTGCTTTAAAATGGTTCAGCTTTTGGTTTTGGATTGGAATTCTTGATAATGAGCTTGTCAATAAAACAGACTTAAGAGATACTTTTTAAACTTTCCAAGTTAAACATTTCACCTGCACACACACAGAGAGAACAACAGTCACAAAAGCCCACAAAAACAGCTGTTAAAGTGCCTATTAAAGGTCACAATGTCAGGACATATTGAGTATTAGGGTTATCAGGAATACTCATCTTCAACAAAAATCAGAGATTCCTAACATGGAAAACGTGGAGTAAAAGCCACAGATTTAAATAAGGCTTTCAAACTATTCAAACAATTAAAAGTCAATTCTATAGAAATATACGCATGCAAAGTTAAATAGTAACAGGTTAGTTAAAAAGCTATTTTTCTAAATCAGTATCATGTGTCAATACAATCAGAATATTTATTACAGTATAATAGGGACTATTTTAAGCAGTCCTAATCCTCCAGAAGCTTTTGGTAATAGCATCATAACACAACAGTTTTTCTTCTCATACTCACAAAGTTTTTTGCTTAACAGCAGTAAGTATAGCAGATGCTGGAAAGGAAGAGTTATTTGATCAGTTGCTTTCAAGGGGCTTGCATTGGTCCTGGAATTTATACCCCTTATTTTATTGGTTAACAGTATAATTACATCACTTTTATATTATTAATATCTCTAGAAATATAATGCCAAACATTAACTTTGTAAATGACTTGAAATAGACTGCTGGATATTTGATGCTAAAATATCTTTACTGTGTAATTTGTAAAGATTTCAATCTTACCACATGAATGCACTACAAAATTAATTGCTCGTATTATTCTTTGAAAGGCAGCCATGTGACTGTTCTTTTATTAAGGTAAACCATAATATACTTACCTTACTCACATGCTCAGTGGTCATACCTTCTTTTGTCTGCCCATGCAAACACTTAATTGTTTCTGTTTGCACAGCTCTATGGCCATTAGAGTTAGAAGCTTTAATACAGTGAACAAATACTTCTGTATGACAAGCTGACTGCCTTCTATGTTCACGTACTGCTGTATTCAAAAGCCTGACACAGGCTACTAATTTCAGCTCTCATTTTGTCATCAACACACCACATCTGACATTGTCCTTCACAGAGTTGCGTTAGGACCTTCAGCAGGGCGTTATGAAGCTCTCAGGTCACATGAAAAGCCATTTTACTCCTGATTTGGAGTGATGTCTGAGTGCAGAGGAACTGGAAAGAAGCACAGAGCAACCACATCTCAGAAGGCTCTTTTCACCCAACATGGAGGATTTGAAGTTTGGGGACATAAGACCATGCAAACATCTCACTTACCCCTGTCCTAGTCAGACCAAGAGAGAGGAATCACCTTCTGGAGGCATCTATCTCTCTTTGAGGACTAAGGGAGACCTATATGAACCCATAAGGCCAGAAAGCTGTCTTCAGATGGCTCAGGTTAAGCGAAAGAAGTCCTACTTAACATGACAACACACATCCTTCGAGATTTTAGCTCATGCAAAAAACACCGAGACTTTTATAAATCAGCTGCAGCAGTAGAGGCTCATTTAAATTTGTTTTACACAGGCTTTGTGGTATATCTGCACCTTGCTGCTGTCGAAGTGACAGGTAGACCTGCCTTCAGGAAATGGGATGTCACTCTGTTCCCTGATTCACACAAGGCTTCCTGAAGCCTTGGCAGTGACTATGCCGAGCTTCAGGTTGGGTACCACTGGGTGTAGGCTGCTCAGTACTACTTGAGTGTACTACTTCTTTAGTAATGTATAATGCTTTTTAAAAGTAATATGAATGACTGAAAGTAAAGCCATGAAGCAAACTAGACACTCCATAATGAAAGTCATCACGTTCTAGGTTCTTCCTGAATTTCTCATATTTCTCTTCTTTTTTTTTTAAAGCAGCTGATGGCACATGAGCAAAATTTTCTTAAATAAGTGGTGTGGTTTAAAAAGGCAGCACAAAATCTTGAAGGTGTTGTTTTCCTTCCATAGGTACTACGTAGAAAGAATTAGAAACTCTCCCTGTTTATCTGGTGTTTATCTCAAACGTGCGTGAACTACACAAAGTAAAAAGAAGCTATTTGTAGAGAACAAATATCTGTTTCCTTATCTACTTTTTATTCAGGTCATTGAATCTTAGCTGGCAAACAAAAATGGGTTTGTGCCTCTGACACTTATCGGTCTTCATCAGAATTGTTTATTTACAAGCAGTTTCTTCAAGTTGACTGTATTATACAGTAAATCCAAGTGTTTTATAAGCTAAGAGTCTGCACTTAAGCAAACTGATAAAACCCTATTCACGTGAACAGTAGCACATCTATGCTTTTGACCCAAAATGTTTACTTATAGCCAGAGTATTAGTTTCAGTCCAGAGGTTTCGTTACACTACAGTAGCAGAATTATTTCTGACTGCCAAAGGTAGCTCAGTGTAGACCCAGAGTAAAATATCAGGGATCCCCTTGGTTCATTAGAGGCACATCCAAAGGTTCATACAGAACATGCTGCATGTCCATCCTTTCTCACCCGCCACCCTCAACTCCACCAGAATTAACAAACCCTGCTGCAAACTCATCACTCCCTGTGTTTCTCATTTGGATACCCTTTCAATCCATGAATTTCCCTCTCTGTGGAGTATCACTGAAGCTCCTTTATGTAAGTCATCTATCTGGCAGCTACAGCGACAGCAACAGCAGCAAACAAATCTGTCAGTTCATCCCACACCCCATGCACTAGGTGACCAGGTCTCTCTGGCTGGTAGATAGTTACTGAAGTTACCATTACACAAACCTGCAGGGTCCATTTCCTGAGAAGGAGGAGGAGTAAATTCCTCTTACTGGTCAGCTATTCCTTTTCTCTTTCTGTTGTGAGGTTTCTTGTGCTTTCCTTGGAAGGCATAACTTGGCTGGTCATTGTCAAAGGTAATTTACATGATTTGCAGGCTTGGCTGTTGGAATCAGCCTGATAGACCTCTTTGTAAATGTGTTCTTGGTGTTTTCCTGCCATAAGTGCTTCACAGCAGTTCCCAAGAAATCACAGAAGGGTTTCTTGAACTCACAGTTCCTGAGAAGACTGTACTTGGAGTCTGCCAGCACCAATTCCTCTCATTCCAAGAGGAAGGTCTATTTTATAACCCTGAGAGGTGGACTGTGTAGACAGGGAAGAAGGTTCTAGGAGGGCAGAGAGTGGGTAGAGGAGACAGGCAGTTCCAGCCTGTGGAAGACTAGATCCTTGTGAAGGAGGACGACTCCCTCTCTGAGCACTGAGGATTACTTTGGATTCAGATTAGGGCTCCTTTCTCCTTGAGACACTAGCAGTTTTCTTTAAATCTGAGCAGTGTCTGGTTTAGAGAGCTGAAGGATATAAAATATTCCCTTTATTAAGCTATTGCCTTAAAAATAGACAGTTAAAGGCATATAGACTGAAATTAAAGTAGTATGCAAACCATTGTCCTTTAGAAGCTTTGCCTGTGTGCAGTTAATTGCAAACACAGATCCAAATCTATCATGACATTGAGATTAAATAAAAAAAAAAAAAGGGAGAAAAAGAAAACCCATCTTGAATAATTAATCTAACAAGAAAACCCAGTCTCTTCAAATCTTCACAATTCTTTTTATTTTCTGTAGAAAAACTTATCCATATTTATCCTTTTCCCCTGTATTTATCCCAAACCCCACCTCCCTGTTGTTTCTTAGAGGATGCTTATATCCCCAAATACCAACTTTATGTTGGTATTTATGTTTATAATTGGACCTTTTCTGCCCATTTAGATGTAGTTCAGTAGTCTTTATACATGCTTTTCATTTGTCTTGTGAGAACATTTGATTGCAGAGGTAGATGGCAGAGTTGCTCCCCTGCTTGTCTCAGCCTTACAGGCTTTCTGTCTAGTCAATGCAGTTTCAAAGACATGTATAATATTTATTAGAGACTCCATATCTTCAACTCACAGCCGTGGTTGTAACTTACTTTAACAGTCATACAAGCACAAAACTAGAATCAGGAAAGTTGTTGCATTTTCCCGTTCCATAATCTCTCCAGCAGCAGCAAAACGAAACCCTCACAAAACCTCTCAGTGGGAAGCAGAACGTTGCCATGGAGTGTACCTCCATGAAACATTTTAAGTTAGAGAGTTATTGGAGCAGATCCCCCATTAGCTAAAACTTAAGGCAGCTGAAAGAGCATGGGTTGCTGACAGCAATTGCAGATAGAGCCTGTTCAGGTGCCTCCTTCAAGGCATGCCCATTTTTTTCTTACCTTTTTGACAGAAATGAGGTAGAGAGGCCATACACACCAGGAAGAGTCTCCAGAATTCTCATGTACCAAATAATCTTATTTCACTGCAGCAGAAAAAAAACTCCAAGGATAAACTGGATAAGGATTGTAGACTCATATCCACCTAGGCATGGAGGAAATAACCTCCTCTTTCACATATCTTTATGTTTCTTGTGCTTACTTCTCTCGTGTAATTTTTGCAATCTTCATCCTTTGAACTTGTTTTCCGTTTGGTAACTTGTATGATGTGCTGCCTCCTTAGCTAAACAGATAGATAAAATAAAAAGTTGTCACGAATAATATAAATAAGGTTATTATTATTTAATAAGTGAGTCACAGCTTTATGAAATGCAGGGGCATGGAGTCATCAGCTCTGTATAAGTCAGTAAGGCAAATACAATCTTAGGCTTCATTACAGTAAGAAGAAAAAATTAGTCACCTCCCTCCTACCAGAAACAGAAAGACATATTATTACATATAAAAATTAAACTCATTTTACTATTAAGTTTCCTATTTTTTTAATTAAAAAAAATATATTTTTTTTTATAAAAGGTCCTGTTTTGGAATACCAGATTGTTGAATGAACAACCCTTGTTCATTCCCTCTTTGCCCCTTCCCACCTCCTAATGCCACAGGCTGTCGGACCATACACTCCACTACTGGCCTAATGCCAAGGGAGCTCTGCTTTAAGAAGAAAATCAGGACACCAGATCTGGAAATGGATCCTAAAACACATCTTTCATAAGTTAACTGAAGACTGAGGTGTGAACTGAAGGAAGCTGGAGCTGAACACTACCCATGCTGAAGTTGTGGAGTTACCATGGTCCCCCATGCAAATGAAAAAGAAGTTGTTTCCTGCATTGTATTTCCCAGAAAACCTTTTTGTTGTGACTGAAATGCCACTAGAGACTTCCTTCTCAGCTGCTGAAGGGCTTACTGAGGTGGCCCTTACAAATACGCAACTTTGCAGAACAAGGAAGAGGATCTAAATCCCCATGTCACACACGTAGTCTGTAGTAAAATTTACACTGCTGGTAATGCAACCCAACACCCCCCTCTGCACCCCTGCCAGGAGCATGACAAAGACCAATAATTCATGTTGGTGTAACACAATATGTCACATTAATTGTCAAATGCACCAGAAGAACTGACCCTCGCATAACACTTTGATAAATCATTCATGAACAGATTTTCTTTCACTTTTGCATGTGGATTAAGGAAAGAGGACAAAAGGGGAAAATGTGGATGTCATACCAGGAACAACATAAATGAAAATACTGTTGCATGGAGAGGTAAAATTCCCCAGCCTGCTTCCCCAGTTCCTTCAGGAGCAGCTATCTGTGCATTTGAGAAGGTGTGTCTGTTTGCTGCCTTTTCCACCCAATACAGCAACAGAAATGCCTGCATCCTGCTCACTCTCCAAGAGCCATTTGACAGAGGAGTGTAAAGTCATGTCCTGTGCACTATGGAGATGACAGAGCAGCGCCTGTTTCCTGAAAATGTTGGTCAACGTAACTTAACTTTCAGGTAGTAACATGTTAAAGGGGGCTATTCCTTGTATAGGATAAAGACTAGTAGGAAGTCAACTATGGGATTGGGCTTTGAGCATGCAATAAAGCCAAAACACTGTCCAGAAGATGACTATGACTAAATTCAGCAAGGAAAGGAGATGCCAGTTTGCCAGGAGATGAGGAGGATTGATGAAGAACCTTTGTGTACAGCACTGTGTTGTGCAGGGTTTCGTTAGTGTGAATGTCATGGTGGATATGTTCATGGATTCACCTGGGAAAAGCTGCCTGGGAGATCAGCAGAAGCTGCAGAACCTGCACACTGTTCCCACAGCTCCCCCTCTTCCAGGAGTATCAAAACTTGCCCAAATAAAGATCAAGCTAACCTCCAAAGGTCCCAAGTCCGTAAGAAGAACTTTTGGACCAGGTTTGCAGTGCATTTATCTTGTGAAGAAGAGCAGCTGAGGAGAGCTCCCTGTCTCAACACACATCTGTAAGAGGATTCAGTGCTTACTCGCTCCCGCTGACATGTCTTGAGGGAACATCCTCACGACAGAATTAGGTCCATCATTATCCTTCTTACTAGAGTTTGCACCCTCATAGCAAGGCGATGGATTTTGCTCCTGAGTATTTCACTTTGAAGCCCATCCTTGTGGTTTTGTGCAGAGAGGATGAGAAATGCACCTTTCAACACATGGCTTAAGAAACAGAAAAGCTGAGAAGGTGCATAGCAGCTGCCTCGATTCAACTGTCAAGAATCACTCCGAATTTGACTGTATTTGGGTCTGAACTGTTGCCCAAATAAGATGTGTAGTGAAAAATAAATAGAAACAAAATAAAGTGGGAAATGGAGTGGCAAAGAGGAAAAGAGACTTTCAGGAGCATTTCTCTCCATAGCTACAACTGATGAGTGACAGTGGAAAGCCAGACGAAGGGAAAGCAGCTTTGTTTCTGACAGTGGCAAGTTCTGATGCACTGTGTGGGTTTTAACCCCGTTCATGAATGCAGGTAGGGGAAGCTGTTTCTGAAACTGCATCGCTTTTTCTGAGGGATTCCTCAAGTTTTGTGTCTCTTACAATAACCTACACACACTGGTTTTAACCTTGTGACCCAAAGAGAAAACTACAGAAGAACTGACTGAGTACTGAAGAACCTATTTTGAAATTAAGAGTTAAGAATTAACAACAAAGAGTTTGCCAAACAAGAAAAGTTTGAAGTTCAGACTGAGTTTATAAAGGAGCAATAGAAGTTCAAATAAAGCACCAGGAACAAAGACCTGAAAGTAAGAAGATGAGTAAAGGTCTCAAAGTCACTGGCAAGCAGGAACATTATCCTGGTGCGCACAGATGGCAGAACAGAGCATGAGATCTAGGACACTCTCACTCTTGGAGAGAAAGAAGAATGGGGCAGAAAGGGCAGGATTGCTGCAAGTGCTTTCATGACTCACAATGACTGGAAAGTATATGATTGTATAAAAAAATTACATCTTTTTATACAGCCAAAAGGGGAGCTCATTCACTCCTCTCAGAACAGTAGATTGTCCTTCACCACAGCGGATTAATTCGGCTCCATGGCAAAAAAAGATGGAAGAGGGTAGATTTAGATTAGAAATGAGAAGTTCTTCTCTCTGAGGGTGGTGAGACACTGGAACAGGTTGCCCAGGGAAGCTGTGGATGCTCCAGATGTGTTCAAGACCAGGCTGGATGGGGCTTTAAGCAACCTGGTCTAAGCAACAGGTGTCCCTGTCCACAGCACGGGAGGTTGGAACAGATGATCTTTAAGGTCCCTTCCAACTGAAACCATTCTATGATTCTGTATTATTACAGAGGCAGCAAAATACAAAAGTGAAAGCATTTGCAGGAGAAACAAAGCTGTAGGACTAGAGTGAGCTGTGTATAATTTGTAAAGATCATCTTATCTTCTGGATTCTCACCCTCTAGTTTTGACTGAGCATTTCCTTACTGCTTAATTTCAGAGCCAATAAAGATGGTTTCTCTATGACTTGCATTGGCCGCTTTCACTATAAATGTACACTGGCCATCATTTGTTTGATAACAAGGTCCTATCCTGACTCTTCCCTGATATTTACTCTTCACAAAATAGAAACTATGTCTGCAAGATACACACTTCAGTGTACACTGGACTGTTTCTGGGATCAGCTTGTCATCCAAAGCTGGTAAGAAGCGACAGGTATACCATGGGTGGCCACCACCCTCTCTAGACTTTTTTGACCAGGATAAATCAGATAGTACAGCTTCTACTGGTAGTGGCTAATGGGCTAATGGCTTCTTTTAATGCACTATTAAGTATCTTGGGATCCATGCAGACCTGTGGTATTCCTGAAGGATTTCTCACTGCCAACAGACTATAAATTTACCAGTTCTGACCATGCTAACTGGGGAAGTTTTCCTCTTCTTTACAGATTTGACAGTACATCCCTCCATGCCTTTGCTTGTACATATATGCGCATATATTTACATGAATCTATTAGATACGATATGGTGTGATATGATTACTACAATCTCAAAGGTGCCTGGTCCTAACTTCACCAGGCTGCCTCCTTGACATACATCCTTGCATCCTGGTACAATTCTGGGCAGGGCCAATCGTTATGTACTCACATCTGAGGTTTTATATCGTTGTCCGGAATTTGAATCCAGTTTCTGTTGTGTTGCTACCCAGTAGTGGGTGGCACTCTCAGACAGAAGGGGCAATGTGAGCTATCTCATTAGCTTTCAACTGCATTTGCCCACTGTCTCAGAATGGTTTTTTTTATATGTTGTCCCACCTATCCATGTACTGCCAGTAGAACTTCTGTCTTACTGACCTCCTAGGCAGCATTGGGCAGAGTTGCCTGCTGGTTGAGAGAGGGTGGGATCCTGCTCCTCTACTCAGGACTGGTGAAGCACATCTAGAGTTCTGTGTGCAGTTCTGGGCTCCTCAGTACAAGAGAGATATTGGATTACTTGTGTCCAGCAAACAGTCACAGACCTGATTAAGTGACTGAAGCATCTGTCACATAAGGAAATGGTAAGAGAGATGGGGTTGGTTAGACTGGAGAAGAGAAAGCTCATGAGGTGCCTTAGCCTTGTGTATAGTTGATGGTTTATTTTCTTGCTGTTTTTCGTATTTCAAGAAGATTCTAAACCGCTTAGTGTACAGTATGGATGAGACATCCAAGAGGAATAATAGATCTTACACAAGCCCTCTTCTCATACTTGTCTGTTAACAACTACTCTTCCACTCAGCTGAGTCAGCAAAGGGAGGTTTTGTGCAACAAATGACAATTCTAGTGTTAGATGTCTGCTTATACCACTTCCACCTAAGCATTGCTTAGGCAGTGTGATATTTAAGTCAATACACATGGTTCAGAAGAAATGAAAATACAAAACGGAACAAAGGTGAGAAAAGAAGGCTCTGGTTTAGATGAAGGACATGACCTAATCCACACTTAAGCTAATAATGGACACGGGACTACTGAGGTCCTGGAAGGACTGAATTTTGATCCAACAGCCTCTGCCTAAGGGAGGGGATATTTAGTAGCTTCTAAAATAGTTGTGAAATGTTGCTCTAAGGGGAAACAGTCTTTAAACTGGGCCTCAGCTCATGAAGTAAAACTCTATTCATCCTCCCCAGTCCAGGTGCTCCACCAATGGCTTCCAGAACTGCCTGGAGCTCCAGCTGCCACCACAAAACACTGCTGGTTACCAAGGATTAAAAACCTCACTGCTATCTACATCAGGGCTATCAGGAGTTATTCTTGTTCAAACTGAACCAGAAAAAAGGGGCACATCTCCTTCCTACACCACTGCTTTGTTAAGGGCTGTGTTACTAAAAGTTCAACACTGATCATAAGATTAGACATCTGAAGAGGGCAACAATAGGAGAACCAAACTATGAAGTAAACTACATGGCATTTTCCTCACAGATGTTTCCACCCTTGGAAAAGGCAACATAAGCCCTAAGAGTATGTCTCACAATACGTATCACATTTTCCATTAGTTTGTGATAGTGATGTGTGGCAACGCTTTCACCAAGGGAAGGGTTTGGCCACATTGCGGGAATAACGAATATATTCTACGATCTACAGTTACTGGATTGTGTAAACAAAATAAGCCTTGATTCCAGTTCTGGATTTGGGAATTCTTCCCAAATTTGATATAAATCGCTGGCGTTTCTGGTCAGAGAACTTGTAAGCCAGCATTTGCATCTGTGATTTTAAAACTCAGGTTTCTGCCTTTTTTTTTTTTCTTCTTTTTTTTTTTTTTTTTTTTTTACTTTTTTGACTTCTAAAGATGGCAAAAATACAAAAGCTCTAATGACACTCTAATGGAAACTGAACCTTTTGATACCAAGTCTTTAGAAAACCGATCCCTACAAGTAGATGGGCCCCACCTTGCAGCAAATTGAACAAATAAAGAATAATTTATCTCTAGGTGCAATAAGCATCATACGAAAGTTTGCCAAAGGCTGGATAATTCCATAAAGCTGCTCAACAAGAAGCCAGGAGTGATTAGAAATGAAAGGTCTCACAACACCACCCTGAGTACTCAGCTCTTAATCAGGTTATCAGACAACAGGGCTTTTCTTAATTGATATAGCCTTTTAGCAAATGAGGGTGTTATCTTATAGGTGAGGTCATAAAATATGAGTCACATAGAGTCAATAGGATATCTAGCACAAAGGCGATGCTATGCATTATAGAGGCTGAAGATATTGTAGGTATTGTAGGTGCTGTTTACTTAAAGCCAACTGGTGTGTGTTGTGGCCCTCTTCGACCTTCTGAAAAAGCTGGTTTAGCCTCATTTTAAGCTATGTCTACTGTTCAGAGTAATTCTGCTAATCATGATTTGATATTGTTGCCTTGGCAATGCCGTGTGACATTCTGAACCCAGGACCTAATTTCTCACAAACAGCTGTAGTACCACTGATTTCCAGTCCCCACATAGCTGAGATTTTGATTTAGCTAAGCTGAACGTGCTCTCTGAACAATGGAATTTGTGTGGATATACTGGCAACCAACTCGCTCATATTACATAAAATAAAATGAGCATGATAAATGAAGTATTTCAGAGTTTTACCAAAACCTTATCCTCAGAATGGCTGCCAGTCAGCACTGGACTTCTTATCTTGGCCATCTGTCTGTGATGACTCCTGGTTTCATACCTAAATTTTGGCAAGCCTTTGGCTTTGACTTTGTACAGCTCTTAGGTACCTAACTCTGGTGTGGTGCTCCTGCATGAAAACTAACACCTTAGAGTTTTCTTAGCTTCCTTTTTTTGTTTGTTAGTTTTTTCTTCTGTATATAAATCAAGAGAATGAGTCCATAAAGAAAACCAAGACATTCAGATAAAATGTAGGAGAATCCTAGCAAAGCCCACTCATAAAAAAATACTTCCACACTAGAGCCATCATCTAGTTGTTAATGATTGAAGTCAGAGAAAACAATGCATTGTGTTATGAGCCAGTCACAAGAGCAGGATGCAAATAATTTGTTTTGAAATTATTTGTTAAACCAACCTGAAAATCTTTTAAGTGGATTAAAACATCTTGCGTAGATGTAATAAATGTTTTATTGCACTTTCAAGCCCTCAATAATGCTTTTAGACATAGAATTATGCAAATATAAAAGGAAGAAAGAAAGGGGATTTTTCTTAACATAGAGTATCTCAAGTTGGAAGGGACCCAATGAGGTTCATCATGCCCAACTCATTGGTTCCTAAGTCATTGGTGGTGGCAGTTAGACACCCATCTTTCAGGAATTAATTTCCACCCTGACACAGGGCAGAAGAAGTGCCTAATGTGTTGTTAGTATGTGCTGGGTTTCATCGTACAGCATCCCTAGCACAGAGTACACAGTGACTCAGCTTTGCCATTCCACTACGAACCCCATCAGGGGCTGGTGTACCAGGCACACAGACTATGGATTCTTCCACCTTTCTTCCCACTTAGTTACTTAGTGCAATAGTCTGGCCAGCCATATCAACTGTAATGTTTTGTCTTAGACCAGAAATGATGTTAAACATTATGTCTGATGGATAAATAACTTTGTTCTGTTAAAAAGGAGCAACAGCAGCAGGAAAATGCTTCCAAGCAGTGATGCAACTAGAATAACAAGAAGAGCAGCAGGTATCAGCTTACAGAGGAAAATAATAAGCCTTCAAGATTAAACCTATTATGTTAATAATAAATTTACAAGAGAATTTTCCAGTGTACCCTATAAAATGACCTGAAGGTTCAGCTTCAAATAAGGTGAAAAATTGCCCTCCTAGAGAGAGGTAGATCCCAACTATCACCTTACTACCATTAGATCCATCCTGAGCATACTGCCCTGGACAGATCAGGGAGTTGAGCACTGCTTAAGCCAGCATCAACATTATTGATAAAAAGATTGTGTGCAATACAAAAAAAATGGAGACCATTCAGCCAAGAATTCTAAAGTGTAATTTGAATGTTGCTGCTTAGGTTTGAAAGCCCCACTATCCTTAAAAAGACACTCCAGAAAAGCTGGAAATGGATTCCCTGTTTCATGGTACAGGAGGTCTTTGTATCACTGAATAACTGTGTCATACTACAACCCTGTATAATAATGAATTTTAAAGAAAATTAGTTCACTTATTTGGTGTATAAGAGAGAATATGTAAAGAGTATATCATCCAAATGAGACTTGGATAATCTCAGGCTACACAGGTTTATCCTGATAATGAAGTACAGGTACTGAATGGCTTTGAGAATTAATACTGAAATGTAGGGTGTTTTTTTCTACCGACACCGAGGCGACTCCGAGCCTTAGCTCCAACAGCTGTGATTTACCATTTCCCAACTGCTACAAGGTACAGTTCAACCTGTGCTGCAGTTCAGTGTCTTCCTGTTAGAACAACTGACATCAAGCCACAACACTGTGAACAGCCTTCCAGAAAGGCAGCTCTTTGGATAGTTATGTAGAAGTACCGAATTTCCAGCTTTGCGAGGAGGTGAATGTGACTCAGCTTTTTAGTTGTTTTGCTCAAGCTGTATGCAGGAAATTACCCTGAGAGAGGAACTCAGTGCACAGATTTTTATGATAGCATCTTTAGGCCACAGGGAAGCAACAGGTGTGTTTATGGAGAATTTGAGTGAGAGTTTAAGCACATTGCCTGGGTGTAAGCCACAAAGCCTGTGTTAATAAGCCTTGCAGTGGTAAATAATACAGGTAAGACAAGAGCAAACAACCCATTCAACGTCTCTCTCACCTCCTCATTCCACAGGCTTGAATTCTCCCACTATCAATAGTGTGGCTGCCTCAGTTGCACAGCAGTAGCCATCACGAGGTTCTAGGTTCACTGCCTGCTCCCAGTCGGACAGCTCTGCAGAAGCAATGAATAGTCACAAAACCTAACTTCAGGGTTGCAACTCAGCCCTCTGAGGTGGAAGAGCACAGTCCCTCTAAGGTCAATGGAGGGAATCGAGCTCCTCCAGGGGAATATTTACATCATTAACTTAACATCCTGTGATTCTCCCCTAGAAGTGGAAGAGGTGGGATACAGCTACATGAACACAGGCACACAGAGGTGTTCTTCATGAGTATCTGGCATCACCTGTGGTTGCAGAGGTAGAAGGGCACAAATTCATTGCCCTGTTCGTGCCTCTGAGGCATCCTGGGCTATTTAAAGTGCCACAAGGCTTTTTCATTGACCTCATAGTCAGACAACTAAATCCTACTTCTGGGGTCTACAGAAGAATGTCCAAAATCAGGCTGCACTTAAGAGTTCCCAGTGCTTCCAGACACAAAAAGATAAAGTGCTGAGGGAGGAAGCATTTTTTCCCCTCATTCTTGTAACAACTCTTTGCTATTGTATCAAATAGTTTTCTTGAGTGATAGCAGGTTTCACTCTCAGCCCTATTTGGAAAAAAGAGAGGGAACAAGAATGTACACAAATGTAAAGGAAAAATATGATGTGATGTATTATCTATAGCCAGAAAAATGGTGCATCATACATCCAAGCCCAATCTCATAAAACTCACTGTCAGCAGAGTCCATGGAAAATTCCAGCACCTGTTTTCAAGCCATATGGACAACAACAGCGTACATTTCCAAGCTTAAGTTACTGGAAGTCACTTCTATAGAGAAATTAAACAGATACATCAAGAGATACTATTTTTAAGTTCATTTGCCAAAGATTAAAAGGGAACATTATATAATAACAAACTACCATTCTCTTTTTCAGAATAGGAACATGTGATGTCCTTTCAACATCCTTGCTAAGATGCATACTAAATATAAATTACTGCTGCTTAGTATTTACACTTTTATGGCACTATACTTGCTGCACTAGAGGGTGCAATGAGAGGAGGAATCCTGCTCTCAGTTGGAAGGTATTAGGTGTGTAAGCACAGTGATTTTCCATGGGCTTTGAAAGCCACTTTGACTTGGGGAGTTGTGTCAATGGCTCATACATGCTGAACTTGAATTTTCCTCACAAGTCCACTCCCTCCAGAGCTAAGTACTTTAATTTTTTATATATTAATCTCTACAGTTTTAAGCCCCACCCCCGCAGAGACAAGTCTATCAAAAATTAGACTTCTGAAATTGTTTTAGACTGAAGTCCAACATACTTTCATTCCTTCAAGTGTACTTAGAAAATATTCTTTTAAATATTTCAAATTATCAGATTTTTTTGGTTCCTCCTTCAACTCCTTTCCCTTCCTTTCCACATCTCCCAGCTCTTCTTCTCTTTAGGAAAAATATAATAATAAGGCAGAGGTTCTTCTACTTTCATATTTCCTCATGTACTTTTGGGTTTATGCCATGTTACTTCTCTGCTCAGTGTTGGCACAGTGATGTGACACAGAAGGAGTTTCCCTTTTCTTATGAAAGTGCTGATAAGTGCCCAATGGAAAAAGCAATAAAGAAACAAACCAATATATAATTACTTTTGGAATAATCAGTGGAAATGGAATTAAATAAATGGATTTAAAAAAATATTTTGGTAGAAAAATGGAACTAACTCTGTTTTCAGACAAGAAGAACAAGACCCTTTTAATTTTTTTTGGCTCTGTGGGGCAGCTGCCTTAAAGATGGATACATCCAGTTGTCGTTCACAAGCCTTTGCAATATTGGCAGCTTTGGAGGTCAGGTGCCAGCTATGGGACATCTACAGCCTGCCCACCAGTTGTGGCAGCCCCTTCTTTGGTGTCCTGCGGTCATGCACATGAGGACAATCGATTCCAGAACTACCGGGCAAGCCTTGAACCAGGCTGTGCTTGTTTGTAGAGGAGAAGCATTAGGTGATGTGGGCATCATGTGCTTCCTGCACAGCTGCTCCTCATCTCTTTGAGGGAATGGAGCCAAACAGGAACAATCATGAACGTGGACCGTGCAAACAGGATACAAGTGGCCCATCTCCAGGGACACCATTTGTTCTCTGCAAGGAAATGACATACCGCCAGTGCTACCATAAAAGAACATGGCTTGCCACCTGCCATGGGTGCAGACAAGCTAACCAACTGACCCTGTGAGTTCTGAGTGCTGACACCACCCATGCAGAATGGAAGCCTGTAGTCTCCCAAAACACTTCCCACTCCCTGTTAACCCTGTTAACCCAGAGTGATGAGGGTGTTCTGTTGGTGGGCATACCCAAGGGAATCAACGTAAAGATTCTTACTGATTGCTTGGATAGAGTCCCCAAAGGAATCACAAACACCAAGCCTTTTCTACTGTGGAGTGAGTAAGAGTCCTATTATTGACTTTCCAAGGGCCTCTCTCTCTTAAACAAGACAATATTTTAGGGAAATGATTTTATATATCTGGTTAAAAAGAATAAAAAGAAAACTAAAGAAAACTTTTCTCTTCTTTTCTGACCATGGATGTCTATTTCCTGTAATATGTTTTATATGTTGTCAGGAATGTAGACTCTTAAAAATGAAACTGGAAGCTTAATTTGAGGCACAAGGGAAACATCTGGAAAATGCTAACCATTCTGTCCAAAGTGAGATGGGCTCCTCACCTTCTCTAACTCTACCATTTGATCCTGTGAATGGTACCATGCAGCTTGTCCCCCCCTCATACAATTTCCCTAAGCAGGTTTTTTCTCTGATGTGTCAGAGTATTGCTGATGCTTCCCCCATTGCTACCAGGAAGAGGATGAATGGGCACAGAAAAAAGTAGCCTGAGTTTAATTCTCCTTTCACGTGTCACTTGCTTGGTCAGACTGTGCTGCAAGTGACAGGCAGTGTGAGTAATAAACCACACAAGCAGTAATGGGAAGGAAAGAGGGGAAAGGGTTGGAGGAGAGAAAATGGAGGTTCATGTAGCCAGGGTTGTCAGCTAAATGCAATCATTGGCAGCAAGATTTGTTGAGTTGGTACATCACCCACATTTGGGTTTAGGCACCAACACAGGAAGAAGTTAGTCTGTCTGCCTCAGTAACTTTGTAATGGGTTGCTATTTATCTGGACATTAACTGGCATCTGAGAGCTGGTTAAATCAGTAAATTGTTAGCATATCTAGGTCTGAACTCAGCAAGCTTGACCTGCTCATCCAGTTACTGTTGTACGTGCTTTGACATCAACTGTAGCAACGAAGAGGATCTGAACCAGGAACTTCTATAAACAATTTTCCTTTGAAATAAGATTAGCAAGTCAGAAATGCCAAGGGATAAGAGAAGACTTTCTTACACAGACTTCCTGTAGCAGTCCCAAGTCAATGGCATCAGGAGGACCCAAGCCTTCATACCCACCCACACAGAGAGGCAAGTCGAATCACTCTTCATCAAGATGTGGAACATAATTAGAGATGTATTAAAATCAGACATACCTGCCTGATTTCAAAAAAGAAAACAAAAAGGTATAACATCCCTGGAGGAAATGTTCTAGATGAGAAGAAAAACAAGTGAAAAATCTACAAGGGAGGGAATCAACCTGTAATGTCTATGCTTGCTGGTTTTGACATTAAGGTTCTGTGCAGGCAAGAAGTGAACCTTCCAAGAAAGCAGACAGAGAGCTGCTTTTGACGGAGGGAGAGGTTTGTTTCTTTTTTGGACTGGACTGGACTGGTTGCTAGCAAGTTTATCCTGGCATTATGTTCCTGACAAGTTCTTCTAGTAACAGTTCTCGTATTGATAGGAATCTAATGACTTTGAGATGTTCATTGAGAGACTCAGGAATGCCCATACGTGGTAGGCTGACTACACAGATGCACCTTGGCATCACACCTACAAAATATGCTCTTTGAAGAGCCAGATACACTGAAGCTCATGGTTCCTCATCAATCAGGCATGCAAGATATACTGAGGAAGGAGTATCTGGTACACATGTGGAAGGGCTTCTAAAGGCTTTAGAAGTTTGACTTCGAAAAATAACAGAACAGTTGTCCTTTCTTTCCCTCTGATGAACTATGATGATACTGTCCCACCTCAGACATTCTCTTTTTTGGGCTGGAGTTCCAGGATGAAAACTCAGAATGAAAGGAGGAGGACATTATAAAGAATTTCAGAACCTCCAAGTATTCAAACTGCTCCCAGCTGAAGAGAGAGCTGTGCAACCTAAGAATTTTCATCCTTATGTCTGGGTTCTTTTCCCTCTTTTCCCCCAAAATTTACCTTACAAATACATTCAGGCCATTGCCATTACAAAAAACATTTCTGCTACCTTTTTAAGCTTCTCTATATAGCAAGAATGCAAGAACAGTAATTCCAAAATGTAGGATATTTCCACTATAGTAGAATTATACATAGCATATACATAGAATTGTACTGTATAGAATTATATAATAGTTGTATTTCTACTATACTATCACATCAAAACTTCTAACATCTAAAATTGGATGGGCTGTTTTCCAAAAAGCAGCTTACAGAAGGGATTTCACATGCATTCTGGCTTACACTGGTCTAACAAAACCTCTAACTGGAATACATACTAAAGCTGCACCTGATGTTACCATTCAGTAGCAAATACCTTTAAAGCAGCATTCAGAAGTAGCTTCTGACACCTGACCCGGGAAGATCAGCAGAGCTCCTTTTACTTGCTCAATTTTAACGCAGAAGAAGAACCTTATACTGATGGAAAAATGGAGCCAAGTCCTGGACATCCAGTATTTTCATATACAAGCTCTTGTTAGGGCTGTGATCTGTCATCAGTGTGGTGGGTCATTACCTACAGGTACAGTGTTTCTTCTGTCAATATTTGTTCAAGTCTGCAAACAAGTGGATTACCTGCATGTATATGTCTCTGTGAGGGTTTGCATGTTCAATTTGTTGTTATCAGATCACAGAGGGTGTAACACAAATTTGACTACATTCAATTCAAAGAGATAAGCTCCTTTCTCACCCTGGTGATTTACGCCAGACCTTTCAAAGTAATGCCATCTCTGGGACAGAGGCAAGATCAAAGGACATAAACTAAACAGCAAGGCAGGAAAAAAATTCTACTTCTTACTTTTCTAGGTATAATATACAATAACATGGTCAAAAGATTTCTGATCAGAATCAGTTTTCAAGATAAAAAAGGCTTTTTGAGTAAATGTAAATTATGTAAATTGAGTAAATTTACTTTAAAAAATGCCAAAAAAACAAACAGAACGAACTCCAAAGGAACTGAAAGAAAAAACTGAAGAGAAATAACATTTTTCCATTCTCATTTTCAACTGAAAGAAAAAACTCAAGAGAAATAACTTTTTTCCATTCTCATTTTCATAAATATCTGAAAGGTCAGGGAGAAGAATATGCTGAAGCTGTTAGTTTGACAGCCCTGAAACATCTTTACTACAGGTCTGGTGGAAAGGTGATGTTCCACCATGCTCACTACTCACTGTATGAATTTTCCTACAGCAGTGGTTCCTACTTTCAAGTGAGCAGAACTGTAAGGGGAAAGGGTTGCAGAAGTAAACAGAGGATTACACATTTTTCTATCATGCCTGGAAGATGACCTATAGCACCCACCTTATTAAGCTGTTGTTAAAGCCAATTTTGTGTTGAGTCATTAGATCAGCATCCTCCAGTCCATGGGAGAGTTTAGGTTCCTTTGAGGTTCCTGGCTCAGCACTGACCTCCATTTTCAGATGGTAAATGGTGTGGGTGTCCTGACTTCAAAGGAAATAAGTATTTCCATTCAAATCCTACTGCCAGAATTCCACTGATGGGGGGGGGAGAACTCTATGTGGACTTGACTATGAATATTCATTGTTTTGAACCTATAAAGGAGATTTCAGAGACGCTCTTAGTTGAAATGCTTCCTTGAGCAAGATCTGCTCTAACTCACAAGTAAAGCCAAGGACTGTGCAAGTTACAAGGACAATGAAAAGCTGCACATGAAAAGAGCAGAAAGTTGAGACCTGTAGTTGAGACCAGGTGGGTGAGGAAGTCCATTTTTAATACTAGACTACAGTTAGAGCTACCAGTAGTGGGCATTTGGAGAAGCATTTTCACATGCTTGCACTACATTATGATAGTACTGAATATTAAAAAAAAAAAACCCAAAACCCCAAACCATACTTAAAAAGCAATATGGTGAAATAAGTGGAGGAATAGGGGATTGTACAAGTTTATAAAAGAAAAAAAATCATTCTTATAACTATTATGTTTACTGCTGTACATTATTTTTAAATATTTGTTTTCAGTTTTTCTCCGCTTCCTGTTAATATGAAAATAATGTCCTTCGCCAGCCACTCCCATTAGTTTTGTTCCCATAGGAATTTATTTCAAATTAAACTATATTTCTGCTCCTTTTTTTTCTCTCACCAGTCCATGTTTTTCCTTTAAAAAATATTAATTTTTTTTAATAATTATTTTAAACCAGGCAACTTTCTGCTTGATATTATCTCAGCTAATGCCAACTAATTTATTTTTTTCTTTCTTCCTTATAAATCCCTTTCTCTTTTTATGAGCTTCTGGTTTGCTTTCTTCTGATATACCTGTCTCAGGCCCTTTGTGTTTAAGGGTTTCATATATGTGTACTCTATATCTTTTTTTGTGTTTTCTTTAAAGGAACGTACTTCTCTCTTTACTTTTCCACACACGGCTAACATTTTTATTGGCCAGATAGAGAATATGAGCTCTACTTAAACACATTAGTTTGTCAGAAGGAAGAGTAAATGAGTTTGCTTTTGTTTTATTAGGTACTAAAAATGGTTTACCTGTTTCTTAAAAAAAAAATGTTCCACACTTGTTTTCTCTATACGGCATCCCATTATAATTATGAATGAAGTCTCCATGCAGTTGTGGTTTCATATATCCTCTGGTTTTGGCTGCAATTTTAACATGCAAATGGCCAAACAATCAGCTTATTCCCCAAAATCAGGTGAAACAATCAATAGCTGGTAGGCTGCATAACTTGTATGTTTTCTAGGGATATTTTAGCACATCAGCCAAAACCATTATTCAGTGGAGGGCTTATATGCTTCAAGAGAAGAGCTACCAAGCTGGTGAAGGGCCTGGAGAAAAAGTCTTATGAGAACCAGCTATGACACCTGGGTCTATTTAGTCTGCTGAACAGAAGACTGAGGGGAAATCTTATTCCTCTTCACAACTACCTGAAAGGACATCGTAGAGAGGTAGGAGCTGGTCTCTTCTCACAAGTAACTAGTGATAGAACAAGAGGGAATGGCCTCATGCTGCATCAGGGGAGGTTTAAACTGGACATTAGGAAAACATTTTTCCCTGAAAGGGTTGTCAGGCACTGGAACAGGCTGCCCAGGGAGGTGGCTGTCACCTTCCATGACTGTGTTTAAAAGCCATATAGATGGGGTGCCTGGGGATATGGCTTTATGGGGGACTTGGTAGGGTAGGGTTAATGGTTGGACTCATTCATCTTAAAGGTCTTTTCCAACCTTGACAATTCTAAGAGAGGAAGAATATGTGCCAATTCTTGACTGCTATATTTGTGATGTATATTACACACTGAAGACTCTAAACATTTTCCTGTGTGCTTTGCTCTGAAATACCCATCTTCTTTTTTATTGTATTTATTATTTATTATGTAACTTGGCTCCAGAAAAGAACACATAAGCTTAATATGCAAGCCTTATGCTTAGGAGCAAGTAGCTGACTATTAGTCTCAAGCCAGTAAGAAATGTAGTTGGTTGCTGGCCAAAGATCTGTGATTTTGAAATATTTAAAGACATATAATTGTGAAGGGCAAAGACAATTTGAAGTAAGACCTGCTTAAATATTAGTAATTTGCCAAACTTTAGAAATTTATCAGAAGTCCTCTCTAACACCAGAGTTTTTCTTCCTTTATAGCATTGAAAGGATGGAGTAGGATCTCAATAAGCAGAAGAAATATGGGAAATTATGTAAATTGGTGTCTGTAACCACACTAGAAACTCTGCAATCCCTTTCAAACTCTACCACAGACTTACGTGAGGGCTGGCAGCAACTTCTCAGTATTCACATCTATTCAGTGTGCAATGCACTAAGGAGGGACTGAATTTCACTCCACCTGTGTGGTGCTCAGCATTATGGGTTTCTAACCCACAAGTCTTTCAAATGATAACAACAAACAATTAAATCACATGCTGTTATCTTTTTACCTGAACTCTATTCTGTTCCAGTTGCTATTTCAGCTCACCACCTGGCAAGATCCAAGAGGTTTTCAGCAATTTCTTCAGAGCTTCTCCAAAGGATTTTCACCTGTTTGCCACAAATCAAAAGCATCATGCTCTTCAAACAACATGCTCACAGCTCTTCAAACAACCATACATGGAAAGCCAGCAATTTCATTTTCGTTGTAGCTTTAGAATCCTTTTTTTAACCTGACACCCTTACTAAATATTTAAAGACATACCAGTGACCTGAATTAAGCTAAAAAAACCCAAACCCCAGCATCTTTTCTGTTACGGCTCTTAAATAATTACATTGCCTTTCCCACCCCAGTATAAAAGCAGATAGTTTCCAGTCTTTTTTTTGCCGCTGTTTTCTTCTCTTTTTTCTTATCCAACCCAGTCACTGCTTCCTTCCTCCCTCTCACCTCCTGCCCATCTTCTCCTCAGACCAACACTCTCCCTGCTCCTCTGATATCCACAAACCCCCCTGCAGAGGAAATGCCTGGGGTCAACCTCCCAGCACACATTGAGGAGACCGAAAGTGTTTATGACAAGTTTGTTCTCTTCTCTGAATCTCATCTTCCCTATTGACACGGCAAACTGGTAAGAGAAGGTCATCATTCAGACCTTTCTTCACTCTGAACTTTGCTCTCTGTTGACATGGCTGTTGAAGCAGCAATAACCCAGTGGCTATTGGTGTCGGCACTGGTTGAGAGACTCTTCCATTAGTGCTGTGATACAGAGAATACGTCTTGCAGGAGGTCTTTGTGGATGTCCTCATTTACTGAAAAGCTGTTTCTACAAATAGTACGTGTCTTGTCTAGTTCAGGCCTGTCATAACAGAGAAGGAAAAAGAAGGAGAAACATTAGCTGTGGGTGACTGACTGAACACAAATAACTGGAGGGTAAAGCGATTTAAAATGCAGCTTGCTTCTCTCCTTGACTCAGTCCCAGCCTTAACTGTAACATCTTGGAGGGAAATGCTCAGAGGGGGCAGACGATTTTCCTGCAGGGTATTTTCATTTTGTATGCAGTTTCATGAATTTCTCCTTTTATGAGCATCTTACGCAATGCCATGAGCCTGGCAGAATGGGCTGTGGTATTGTGCTTTGGCATTTCAGTCTCACACTTGCTTCTTCCAAAGGAAGAAATCTCTCCAAGAGAACAGGGGTGTAGTGGCTGAACAGATCAGCCGATTTCACACACACGTCCACTTTCATTGGGCCTGGATAAATAACTACAGTAATTCTTTGCTAATATTTACTGAGAGAGTTGTCCTCTATGCATGTGCCACGGAACAGTTGCACTATACCCTGCTTCCACACTTTCTAGCTTTGGCACTTTTTGTCTCAGACCGTTTTCCCATACGCTATCACTTGCGTGCCACCCACAGCCTTTTTTTGCTGCCTATTGTTCAGTTCTTTGGTTGCAAGACCTTTGTGGCAGAGAGAAATATCTTTGCCCTATAATTACACATCTAGCAAAGGAGATATTTGGCCTAAGACCAAGATATGTATATGTGTGTATATATATATATAAAAGAAGGTCAGCAGTTCAGCTTCTGTTTGTATATTCATAACTTCATACTGCCTTCCAGAGCAACTTAGTCAAGACTGGCTGTAGGTCACCCAACTCCTCCTCCTTTTTTCTCAGTTCAATGTTCCTCTACTGGGCCATCTTCCCTCAACACTTCAGTTATACTAGACACATGGTCTGAACCATGCATTATAAAATAACAGACCTTTGCCTGCCATAAATGCAGAACATGCAAAGCCCAGTCTGTAACTGGAGGTAAAGGAAAAAGAGTCTGATCCAGATCCACACTTTCTCAGGCTTTTAGAAGATGAAAATGATGTTTTCAGCGTTTATATTCAGATGTACATCAGATTCAGCACAATGGAGGGCACAGAATCCCAGTTTAACATCTTTTTTTAGAGGTTAGCTCTAGTGGCTGTGTGCTTCTCTCTTACAGTACATCATGGACCAGACTCATACTTGATTCAACAGCACTAGATTTAAGTAAGTAGAAGAGTACACAAGTACTCAAGCACAGTACCCAAGAATGGACCTTCATCAATTTTTGGTAACGGAATAGAAATTCTCCAGCCAGGTGCTTCCAAACAATGTCTTCCTATGATCTCTGACATAAATATTTATTTAAATTAATGACAATTTTTCAGGTTTTTGGGACAATTTGTACCAGAACAGCATTACAAGACTTCAGGATTGTCACAGGTGTAGGAATAACACATGCTATTCTTATTGGCTTAAGTTCTAGTTTGACTGACCTTGTGTTTTTCCTTTAAAAGAGACTTTTCCATCTCTTCAAAATACTCATCTAACTTATACTGTATCTTATATTTAAGTATTACATTATTACACAATTTAAGACCAAATTAGATATAGTCATCAGTATTTTTTCTAAGTCACTCTCTGTGAAAATTCGGCAATGGTCTCAGAGGTGGCAGCTTTTCAAAGGCTACTGTCTCTTGCCCTGCTGGCTGAAGTGTTAATGCAGTGGTCAGATACCTCTGGAAAGCTGGTTATCAAAGGGAATATGAAATGAGATCAGTAAATGTCATGGGAAACAATTTCGCAAAGGAGCCAGAGGGGCTGAGTTGGCAGAAAAAGCCAGTGGTAGCTGGTCCAGGACGCTGCCTTCCTTGCTTCAGCTAGTCAGGGCTCAAAAATCAATCAGCAGATGAAAACAGAAACCTTAAGAGTTCTGCAAAAAACCTACTTCCATCCCAACATTCACATGAAAAACTGCATTTCTATGCAAAGCCTTTCTATGCTTTCATGTGAAAACAGCTTTTCTCTGAGGTTTTGTGTGTTCCCTTCAATTTATTGGAGACCAAGGTGATTTTCTTCTCCAGAAAGAAATCTGCATGACTGATGTGCCTTCAGACATCTGCTGGTCTCCTCTGCTTCTTTTGAGTTGGATCTTACTGGTGAATTCTGTTTCCCACTCAAATGGCATTAAACATGACTCTATACAAGGTAGCATTACAGAGTGGAAAGCACAATGTCAACCCATGTTCCCAGTGCAAGAATCATGTTAGAAATATAACCTCTATTTCTTTCCATGATAAGGGAAGTGCTATTTTCTGTACTTACCAAAAGCCACTTCCCAGCTGGCACCTTGAACAAATATGGAAACTTAAATAAATAAAAGCAGACAAACAATTTATAACTCCCAAAGATGGCAGATACAATTAGGTGATCTAGAAGCTGTTCATTTAAACAAACAGTTGTCAGAATAAGCACTTCTAGCCAGCCACAGCCAGAGAATCATAGAATGCCCCAGGCTGGAAGGGACCTCCAAAGGTCATCTAGTTCACACCCTGCAGTGAGTAGGGACATCCTCAAGTAGATCAGGTTGCTCAGAGCCTCATTAAGTTCATGTGAATGCAGAATTTCTTTTTTAAGTAGTGTTTGAAAATGAAATTAATTATGGTGAGAAGGGTCAAAACCTCCCCCCCCTCATTTTATGACCCTACCAACTAGAAAATGAGCCTTAGAATCATAGAATCATTGTTAGAAATGACCTCTAAGATCATCAAGTCAAACCACCTATCCAACATTCTAATGACCACTAAACCATGTCCTTAACTGCCACAGCTACATGCCTTATGAACACCTCCAGGGAGGGTGACTCCACAACCTCCAGTCTGTTCCAATGCCTCACCACTCTTCCAGTATAGAAATGTTCCTAATGTCTAATCTAAACCTCCCCTGGCACAACGTAAGCCGATTTCCTCTTGTTCTTTTTCCCCCACGTGACACAAAAGGAGTCTGTTCCATCCAGACTGCCCAGTTCTAACTCCCTCAGCATCACCACTCCATTCTCATGTGAGCTTTGCTCCTTGAATCCTTACTTCAGTCCTTGTCAGTACAGGAAAGCAGCTAAAGAGAGACTCTGCCTTTCCTCAGAGAGCTGCAGAGAGTCTTCCTGCCTCTCTAGGAGACATCAGCCCCTAGGACTCATCAGCCAAATCTCTGCCAAACAAGTGGGAAATGGGACAAAGCTTGATTTGGGCTGAATTTCACTGGTACAGCACTGGAGTATCTTCTGCATTTAAAGTACTGCTTTTGCAAGCAATGAAAACACAGAATCTTGTCAACAGGAAGCTGCAAAGTGCAGGTAGTCATGCTCTCAAACAGCCAAGCAAACAATCAGAAGTCACAGGATAATTAAACAGACCTTTGGTATAATTAATTACAAGGACTATAGCGTCAATATATTTCATTATTTCAGCTGTAGATTTTACTCCAGATAAAGACAGAATACACGTCACAGTTCAGGGTTTAACCTGACCACGGTGTTTTGGTTCAAAATAGAGTTAAATTTCCTGCCTGAAATGTGTTGAACTGAAAGAGAATGTAATTATGGAAAGAAACTGGGGCATGCACAGTAGCAAGACAGATTTCCAAGGACTCTGCTTATTTCCTGCTGTTGTTGCACTGGAGCCATCAACCAGAACATGCCCTTTCAGGGCTATAGCTCCCTGCTTAGTCAGTCGAGAACAATGCTCGTGCTGACATTCAGGGTCATTTCCAAGGGCCTGTAACAGATAGAGCAACGTTTGTCTCTTCCATTGTGTAAAACATGCTGTCAGAAGCTACATGTAAACTGGCATACCCAACATAGATGCTGGCTGGACAAGTGTGGTATTCAGCTCAGCACATCATTGCTCCACAACATGCACCAGGAACAGATCATTCTTCTATTTACGTTAGATTGACCAGGAGACCCCTGCAGGGAAAAATGCGATTTTGTTTCTTGTAGTCACTGTGGAAACATTTAACCTTGTAGTGCTTGTAGGGTGTCTACAAGAAAGCTGGGGGAGGACCTTTAACAAGGGCTTGTAGTGATAGGACGAGGGGTAATGGCTTCAAACTGGAAGAAGGGAGATGAAGATTAGAAATCAGGAAGATGTTCTTCACTCTGAGGGTGGTGAGACACTGGAACAGGTTGCCCAGGGAAGCTGTGGATGCTCCATCAGTGGATATGTTCAAGACCCGATCAGACGGGGTTTTGAGCAACCTGGCCTAGTGGGAGGTGTCCCTGCCCATGGCACAGGGGGTTAGAACTAGATGATCTTTAAGGTTTCTTCCAACACAAACCATTCTATGATTCTATGACATGTGAAATTTTCTCTGAACAGAAATTCCAAATTTGGAACCTGTATGGTTATTTGCTCTATGGTTACTATCAAGAGAAAGCCTGGTATTTATCTGGGATAACATGAAGTGGGAGTTCTGCACTTAGTTCTTACTGAACTTGAGAAATTTCTTTTCAGGTTACTTGCCTGCACAGGACAGCTTAGTAGTAAACTTACATTTCTGGATGGAAACCAACCAACTAATGGTATTCTTTGCCATTGTTCTTGTTCCTCTAGATAATGGTTTGAACAGGCTAGTCTTTGTTTTCACAGATGTTTGGATCAAAGTTGTTAATTTAGTGTTTTGGCACCAGAGAGGACAACTTTTTGGCAGTGCTGTGCATTCTCTATGGCTGTGTACTTGCTAAATACTTTGTTTAAAAATACTCTTGTGATAAGGATCCACTCTTCAGTAGAAAACACTGATATAGGCAAACAGCACAGATTTTGCACCAATAACCAACAGAATGGGAGACTGCTGAAAGAAATTCTATAAATTAATAATTTATCAAACTAGTATAGCACGTTATTATTGTATATTATTCTAGTTCTTTGTACAATAATGCAAATTGGTATCACTTCTAGACACAGTTCCATTCAGTGTTTCCTTCATGATTTGGATAACAGCATTTCTTGACAACACCAAGTTTGGACGTGCAATAAGTATTCTGGGAAAAGAATAATTGTCATCAATATTATCCAGATAAACTGGAAAAAATATCTAAAATTAAGACCAGAACATAAAAACTAATTGAGCAGTTGATTTTGGGTCACAAAAAGCAACATAGGGATTGCAGAGGGAATGAGGCACCAAAAGCCAGCCAGGCAAGTGGTACATAGTTTGCTGTAATTTCCAGTTAGCATGTCAGCAAAATAGCATTGTATTACTTCCATTCAGTTATTCTGTTTACCACTGAGTGAGTTTGAAACTCTAAAGCTTCCCAAGCACTGCTGCACAAACCTACGTAGCCAAGCTGCCAGGAATTTATGCTGCAGCTTCATCCTTCTTAGAGAAATTCTCTAATCAGACTTCAATCAATAACTACCAGTTGTTCTTACAATGATGACGTTACCCATGAGTAATAGTAGAGCGTCATCAAATAGAGAAATCAAGGATATACTAATGAGACCAAAAGTGCTGGGGACTTGAGGAACAATTGCCAAGAAGCTGGATAGCTGCACAACTCTCTAAATACGTTATTAGGGTAAACTTTCTCTTTAAACTCAGTGAAGTTACTTGCAGGTGATGGCAGTGACAGGTTAAGGAAGAAGTCTGCTCATACCACCTCAGTGCATCTCAGTCCCTCTCGATTGCCTTTCCAGAAGGTGCTCTTTTAGCTCACCTTGACCAGTGTTCCAATACTTTCAAGAAAATGTCTGCTGTAAGCAAATCTCTTTTGTGATCGTCGCCAAAGCTTCAGATGCAACATTACTGCTCTACAAGATTCTACTAACAACTATCGTTCCTTTCACTTTTCCTCCTTTATATCCCAAAATTCCTATGAGAGGGACACAAGAAAATTCTCTGCACAACTATTGAGGCATATTCTGTGGCAGCACTTGCATCAGGGGTAGCTGTTTTCTTTGTGATTATTGAAATGAAGAGGAAAAAGCAATGCAGAGATCTTTATCTGGAGCTGTTTCTCTGATAGGGTTTATCACAGCATTTCTTCCCTGGTTTGAATAGTCACACATCAAGAAGGCTGCCAACAAAAGCATTGTTTCAGACTTCCAGTATTTCAATAAATAGTGTTTTCACCCTGTGAAATGTGGCTCTGAGCTGTAAGTGCCTTGTTTTCAGGGAATGGCAAAGGGGAAAGTGATTGAACACATGCAACCACAGTGTGAACACTTAAAATCACCAATGCCATAGCTCTGGTCTCCACCCTTTCCTATCAATTAGCCTGCCATCCTGTGTTGTTAAATAACAAGTTTTGTTATATACTGCACTTGATAGTGTCTGGACTTGTTGTGTATTTAAGGTTTTAATGGGATTTGTCCCGGTTAATCTTATATGTTGTAACTGTACAGTGTAAAACAGTCATTGCTCTTTGCACTGGGAAAGTGTCCTCAGACCCATTTATTTACCTATTTATTTACAATTCTGGCTCTCACCAGTTTTCCCAGGTGTTTCTAACTTATCCTTTTATTTACCAAGGTAGGAACCAGCACAAATCACCGACCCTGCAATGCTTTAGATTTTTAATCTTCTAAGCTAGAAGGCAACTGTACATACCTAATTTTACTTACCACACACAGAAAAATACCACCTTCTTCAGTAACCAGTCAAAAAGACTCATATTCCAAGCCCATGGAATTTCACCCTAGCTTCTCTAGTGGAAAAGTAGATTGCCAGTGCAGATTGCTTATCAAGGCAGATCATCTCCCAGGACCACTGAATTTAATGGATTGCACAACACACAGATAATCATTACTTCCTGTAGACTGCAGGGCAAGCTGAGCAAAGGTTTTCCTTCTGGAACAGCATAGTAAGCTTTGTGAGTATCTGCAAAGGAATCCTTTGGTGGACAAATTTAATTGAATATCAGAAGATTCTATAGGTCAAATACACTGAAAGCTGTTCCTACTACATAAGAGTCTAGGCTATTACAAAGTTGCACGAGAGAAAATGTGCAAAATTTGCATTATAAACTCCTACAAATGCTTATAAGTTCAGCTCCGAACCACTAGAGAGGAAAGCGATTGCAGTAAGAAAACATCTTGTATTTCCTCAGCTCGTTTAATCAGTGTAAATACAAAGAATTCATGTGAGCCATGACAATCTGGCTCAAACAGGAATCTAGCTTTATTGATCTTTGAGCCATAATGTGAATAAATAGCTCAGTAGCTACCAAGCATGGTACAAATTGTAAGAAAAAACACAAAATCATTTAAGCCTTTTGATATGGAGTGGTTGAAATGCACCTAAAGAAAGCCTAAAGAGTATGCTGGTGGTCAAAACACCTCTGATTACATGCAACCCAAACGATTCTTAATGCAGTGAATGATGTCTCTCCCCTTTCTCACTGACAGGCAGTATTTTGTCTTGACCTGACCCACCTTCAGTTGGTGTAGATAAAACTAGATTGGGTTCCTGGGAGCTGAAATTCTCCATGAAAAACAACAGATTTAACCCAAATTATAACATCAATCTTTCATCAAACTGACTTAGTGCTCATCTGGGCAATGCTTCAGCTGCTGATGTATGTACACTTCCTTCCCTCAACGCTTCCTTTAGAAAAACAACACTCTGTCACTGAGCAATGTTGAGAAGTTAACAACTAAAACAGCTTATCAACAGATGCAGACAATTCTTTGACATGGGGAATCTCTGAGCCAAGAAAGGGTTTGCCTAAAAGATTTGCCCTAAATCAAATATAAATTGGGAAGTTACATGAAAACGGGACCTGATAAAAAGTGTGTGAGAGTGTAGTCTGAGTTATGGAGAAGATATGGTTCAATAAAAAATGATCACTGTGATCTCTGGTGGCTTTAAATCTTTGAGTCTTGAAACGTACTAGAAATTGTTTGGAATATCCTTGAAAGATCATGGAACTCGCAGGCAGGTTTACCTCTGCGCAGCTCAGCTGAGTTACTACTCACCAGCATGAGAGAGCTGAGTTTCCTGGAGTCTTGAATTCAATCCAAAACCCGTAAGAAAAGAAAGCGCTCCCCACCTGTTTGCAAGAATGATTCAGAGAGAACAAATGAGCATACAAAGGAGTTCCAAAATTACAGGATCCACACCATAAAAGCAAACTTACTTTTCCTGTTTCACTTACTGTGGGGCAGAAGCAGAAAATGGAGATGGACAACCTTCTGGGTCGTGCTTCTTTCAGAAAGCTTAAAAGATCACTCTCTGTTATGAAACATATGTCATATTTTTCTAATTCTTTCTAAGGATTGTAGTAGACTAATTTATTTGTTCCTTCTTGTAGACAAAAAAAGTCCACATATTCCATCTTACCACAATCACCACTTTATGAGGAGACAGGTGAGGTACAGAAGTTCAAGTGTTTGAGAAACCTAGAGAAGCAAATGAAAAGGCAAATCAATCCTCTAGAAATTAAGTACTTGAATACCATTTTTATTCCAAAAAAGAGGTGAATTTCACACTGTCCAGGGAATCTAGAAATATTATCATCTTGGTTTCTAGGGTGACTAAAACCAGTTTATAATGTAGTCTTGCCTTCCTAATCACCAAAAGCTGCTTCAGATCTGAAGTCTATGTGGGATTCTCTCTTTTCAGTTTATTACTAATAATGCAGACTCTACTTTTACTCAGTCAAAAATGCTGTCAGCATTTGAAGGAGATGCAGATTTACAAGTACTCTGTCAAAATTAGACAATGGCTACAAGCAACCACTACCAGTTTATGATATCATACTCCTACTGAAGACTGGCAGTCGAATTGCCATTGGCACAGTTTGCCTGATTATGACAACAGAGAGGAGCAGAATCATCTTCTACTCATCCATAAATTGCAGTCACTTCAGGTCAAGTGAAGAAATTTCAGTCAATACAGTTCTGATGTACAAGACATGAACGTGCAACGCCAGGTTTCAGTCACTTGCAGTGACGGATCAAAGCAGATAAGGATTTTCATAGTTTTCAGATCAATAAAGCTGGAAACTGACTATAAAAGATGTCGACAGACAATTCATCCATTGACGTATTGAATGTTCAATACAGCACGAGTCTAGCTGCTCAAGTTTGACAGCATTCTTGTTATATATCATACTTTGGCATTCCAAAATGATAAGGAGGCTGACAGCTCAGCTTAGCAAACCATGCAGACCAATTGGTCACCTCCGTGACGCATATTTAGAGAATATATCTGAAAGCCATGGTCTGTGATAACTTACAATGTAAAGGACAGAGAAATGAGAATTTCTCATGAGAAGCTCTCCTCTACACGCTCGGACTCCAGGAGGAAGGATTACTTACGTGAGCAACGAGGGCAGGCTATCCGAGGTCGGACTGTGCCATCTTTGTGCGTGTGCTGTATTGCACAACCGCTCGGGGTATGATTGGATCCTGCTGCTCTCCCCTGGGTGTACATCAAGCACCTGCTGTAGGGAGGATGAACCCGGATCCGAGGTTGAATGAGAGCATGTTGTGAGCATGATGGTTGTCCACAATCCCGTCTCTCATTGCTTGGAGAATGCAGTTGTTGCGGAGTGAACGTGGCAAACAGATGTCACCATATTGAAGTGGATGAAATTTTTCCCTCAATTTGAACAGTCCTTTTTCAATGCTGTTCAGATCTGAATTGCAGTTTAAACTGCAATTTTCACTCAGCAATTTGCTTTCTTCTACATGTTGTGCTGGACACCCCAGAATCTCAGATGCAGAACCGTGGGACCTTCACAGTTCTAACCCAAGTCTAAACTCTAAACACACACACTACCAAAATAAATCTCAGTACTTTGAAAAATCAATCCAGGAGCACTAGACTGCTCACCCCAAATTACTGGATACCCATAACTTTTCTATGCCTCATCTAACAGTATGTAAAACAAAGATAATAACCCTCAAGTATTTCCGAACATATTTTCAAAAGCAGTACATTACTATTAATAAACTTTTCAGGTGCTGCAGCAATGGGCACCACAGAAAAGTAACTGAGGAGACTGATGGGTCTATATTCAGAGTAGGATTTCAATCACACACAGTGACAAAGTGTTAGGACACATAATTAAAAGTAATTGAAGAAATGACTGAAGAAATATTAATAATCTAAGCTGTGTCTAAAGAAAAAAAAAAAGAACCTCCTAAGAAACACAGTATTTCACTCATGTTACTTAAAACTATCTTATGAAACTGCACTGATGGTCTTAACACCAATACCTCCAAGTGTTCCGACTTCATAAATTTCTAATAATACAGTATACAAAAAAAGCCCAGAAGCTTTGCATAATATTTACTAAATAAAAATAAAACAATGGATGAAGATAAGGTTCATATAAAGCATTGCACAAATAACCACAGGAGTGAACAGCAGGACTGTCCTCAAAGTACTGATCCCCACAACCCCAATAAGGTGCTGCAGAACTGATGGCAATCCTTTGCCACTTACAAACCTCATCCAGATGTCCAAGTGAAACTGCTTTGTGGTCAATTTGTACCTCCCTGTATTTTGTACAGTGTCTTTCATTAGTTTAAGTCTTTCTACTGTACCATCATCTATGTTTGTCAAATGAAATGCTAAACAGAGAAAAAGAACTTAAAAAAGTTATTTTAAAATAGACATTTGACACAAATATACACACATACACCCCGTGCAATAAGTTCTCCCCTCAAGGAGGATGACATAACAGAAACTTGAACTATTAAAATGAATGGCAATGTTTGAATTGAAATGCTAAAGAGGTGTCTGCTAACTTTTATACCACAGCTATGAACTGGATTATTTTCTCATACACTTGAACCATACACAGACCAAAGGATTTTTGTTTCCTTCCGTGTTTCTCTATTTGATAATATCTTCCATGCACTTTTTGAATAAAGAAAGTCTGCTGCAGGTTATAAACTAACTTATAAACTAAGGCTATATTTGCAAAGGTCCAGTGGAGGAAGAACCATACAGTTGTACAACTTCCACTAATAATAGGACTTCTAATAATTGTGGTAATGGTGTGCATATATATCCATTTATACAGTCTGTTGTTTATATGAGTACAAACATATCTGAGGGTCATTCAGCAGAATGATATCCACCAGAGCACTCTAACATGTGGACATTTTTGGGGTTGTGCATCACTAATAGGTCCCTTTGAGGGTTTAGAGATCCTGCTCAGCTCAGCACTTCATTTCACTCCCTTTTTTTACTAGTTGCACCATCTATTTCTCCAAGCCTGCAATCACTTGCCAATTGCTTCTAAAGACTGATTTTTTGATTTTGGGACACTTGGCACTACATAACAGAGTCCAGCTTTCAGCTGCCTATAGGCACTGCTGCTATGACCATATGGCACAGCATAGCCCTGGGCAGAGATATCAGCTCAGATCCCAAATGCACTGCTGCAGGGTCAGTGCCTGAGAGAAAGGCCAATTCTCTCAGCTCCAAATTCAAATCACTGTAGGGACACTATTTCTTATTATAAATTTACTCGGCTGTTGCTAGCAGAGGGATCTCTGCAACACGCACGACTGCACAAGGTAAATATATCCTCAAGTATGTGTGTGTACATTAGGTTTTTTGTCCATAATACCAATTGCAAATATTAGTATGCACAGTTGCGGTGTCTGTGTTTACAAGCTATGAAGAGGCTTAAGTGTTTATCCCCTTTCTACACAGAGATATCCTGGGCGTGTTGAGACAACATGGAAACCTCACTCTGGCCCCTGTGTTCATGTTCCTCATGGTATGGGATGCACATTATTTTTCCTGAAGAACCTTCTCTTACTGAAAGCATTGCAGGGAGCTTTCTGATAAAATTCTCTTTAAGATTTCCTGCTAATTTTTTTTTTTTTTTTTTTATTTGTAGCAGAACTTAAATTTGAAGTGACTGAACGAAGGAAATGCTAACAAGACAAAGGACAGTATCATCAGGCTGCTTGAGTGCCACAAAGTTCATTTGTGATGCCAATCAGAAGATTTGTATCAAATTTGATTTATATCAAATTATAATCATGGTTTTTAACGGCGCATACTTCATTTCTGAAACAGAGACTGGACATGCAGAAGTGCTGAGCATCGAGCTACTGCCGAGACCAATGGGAGCCATACGCTGAGCATATGGCATTGTATGTATAGCCATATGCTCTGAAAACAAACCCAGATCCCAAGTAATTTTCAACTGGGTATATCAAGAAGATGCTAAAGGACACTGGAGGAAGAGAGGAGAAGGAGAAGAATACAGGGCAGCATTGATTGCACCAAAGCAAAGCAACAGTAATCATTCAGATGGCAGAAGTAGCCAGTCCTAAGAAGGGTTATTCTATATGCAAAAATCCTGGGAATGACAACCTGAAATTTGGCATTGGAGCTGCAGGAAAGGTGTGAAGGAAGGCATGGGCTAAAACAATGCTGTTCAACCTCTGAATGTTTTATTACAGGGAAAACACCTCATACCAGAGCAGGGTTACTCTGAGAACATGTGGTAATCTCACATTATTGTGCTAATATTAATACTATTGTCCACTTGACCTAGTCGACACCAGTCATGACATGTCAGATCTTTCCCAGGAAAAGCAATTCGGTTAATATAAAAGCAGGAGTGCATTTAGACATGCAATACCTATAAAAGGAAGTTTCTCTACTGAATTTGCATTGGTGGAATCTCTTAATACGGGACTCTAAGATGTTTTTCTCAAGTTCCTTTCAAAGGAAAAATGTTAAATAACATGAAAGATACAATATATATATATATTTCATATATATTTACTCAACATACCTTGCTTCCTATTCACACTGGTATAAACTAGCCTCTTATGTTGCAGTTAGACAGCTCCCAATGTCCGATTTAACCTGTTCTGCTTTGTTTCTGTTCTTTTAACTGACACTGCAACTTTTGGAATGAAGAGATAAATTGAAATAAACCCAGAAATAGATCCTAATCATATTACACATTTACAGTAAAGCATAGAAGTTGCAGTGGAGACCAAAGCATTATGTACTTGATCCTTTTCAATATGCAGGCTAAAATACAGCAGGGGAACTACTCACGTTAAAGAAACAGGGTTTCAAATCTCAGGTATTAATCGGATTTGATTTTCAATCAATGAGTTTTGCCCAAGCATTTGGAAATAAAGGAATGGATCAATAACTCCATGCTTGATTAAGATCTAGTAAAGGACATTAAAGGAATTTGATACCTATTTTAGTCTTTAACAATAGCTTTACTCTAGGTAGACCATATTACATCATACTATAAAATACCTGCTGCAACCATTTGCAGTGTGGTTCATCTTCACATAATTTAGGAGAACACCTAAAATGTTAATGAACATCATCTGAACAGAAATTATCAGTTGCCTCACTTTTCCACAGAAAATTCCAGTAAAAAAAACTTGGGCTTGAATTTGCACAGATCAAAAATTAGGGTCAATCAGAACGGAACTTCAGCTGAATGCCAAGCCTTATGTCCCAGTACCAGTTCTGGAGCTTAAAGTCTGCTTCAGAAGTGGGCAAAAGACCAGCCAGAAAAAAGCCCACCAGACAGATCCTTCATAACTTGCAGTTTAGTGGTGGCACAGAGGAACTTCTGTAGTTTTTATCAATTACAAATGTTTTCATCACTCTCTTGAAGCTACTCCAATATAGTGCTAGGTGGACTAGACACATTCTGCTTTTCTCTATGACTTTATCATTCTATCTCTTAGAAATACAAATGGAGACACTGATTTCAATCATTAGTGCACCAAAAAGTTAATCAAATTTGCTATGAGATTTTATTTACCTTCTACTGAGATTATGAAAATAAGATAAGATGGTCTCATCTTCTTATGAAGAACCAGATTTAGAAATCATGAGTAAGATTTGTGAATAACATCATCACCATGCAGCATTTGATCACATAGGATTAAAAAGAATAGATCTGAAAATGCTAACAACTCTTCTACTGAAATGTATTCAATTTATTATTGCAGACATAGAGAGTGGGAATACAATCCTGTGAAAAAAGGAAGAGAAGCTATAGAAAGAAGTGTCAGTGTTTTCAGATCAAATGCAGTATCAGAATCTTCTACCTTTTCTGTTGAAAAATTGAGCATTTTTAATATATTAATACTTTTGCTTATGCAGCCAGCTGTTCAGTGATCATAACCAGTTATACAAATGTGGACATGTTACTCCAAACCACTCTTAAAAATATACCCTCCCATGTCACCTGTGGAGGGCTAGTGAGTGAACGGAGTTGAAAATGAATTTGGAGAGGAATTACTATTTTGAATAATTAGTCATGGTACTAAGATAATTTATAATAACATTTTGGATTTTTTTTTTTTGTTGCAATTTTTAATTTGAGGCCAGACTGGATGAGGCTCTGAGCAACCTGATCTAGTGGGAGGTGTCCCTGACCATGGCAGGGGGGTTGGAATGAGATGATCTTTAAGGTCCCTTCCAACTCAAGCCATTCTATGATTCTATGAAGTCTCATATATTTTGACATATTTTATAATAATTTCTGAAAAGAAGCAGCACAAGATAATGGAAGTTAGCATGGCAAGAGGAGTAATCAATGAAGTAACCACTTAGGAGTGTTAAGGTAATGTGAATGACTTTTGATGATGCCTTAGAGCCAAAGGGGTTAAATTTAATTGTAAACCAGTTTCTGCTCAATTTGTGATGGCTGTTCAAAGGCAATCATCAAGAGTGACCAAACTGGGATTTCTGAGAAGTCACAGTACCTCCCTGAACAGGCAGGAAAGGTGAACCTGTACCTATCAAACCACAGCACACCAACTGCTGATATGAGTTGATTTTTCACTGGTGAACAATGTAATGATTCATAAAGAATATTTTTCTTCCCACCAACAGAATCACTTAACCAAGCTCATGTGTGTCACCTATCTGAGTTTATCATACTATTTTATAAGTACTTTAATCATGCACCAGTTATATCCCTTAAAATTCTCCTTTTGAGATCTTCACCCTGGAACTTTGATAATAAATGTTAGAGCTGATAATATATCCCTTAATTTTTCAATGCACATATTTCTGTGTACACAAGTATCCTGTAATCGTCTTCTTTCCCTCTTTAAATAATGCTAAGGTAAATTCTACAGACATACGTCAATGAATTTGACAGAGGTATAACTCATGATCAAAACGTACCAATTCTTTTCCTCAACACTTCCGATTTTATTTAGTTATGTCACTTTTATTTAAATATTAATACCTAGCTTTACTTTTAAAATGTTCAGGAAATACAGTATCTTTCCTTCCTTATGCTTACTCCTCAGGGGAAAAGGTGTGCCTTTTATTCCTCTATTAATGTCAAAGCTACTTTCTCAAATAGAACTACTCCAACAGTGAGAATACACATTATTTTACAGAAAAATCATCACAGAAAATCACATTTGAAGGAATCTCTATTCCCCTGCCCCTAGGCACTATCAACAGCACTTGTACCGTTCTCAGGGTGATGTTTTCCTAACCTATCCTTGAAAGCCACCAGTGATGGAAATTCAACAGTCTTCCTGGGGATGAGTACTTCACCATCCTTGCAAAAGGAAGTTTTCTCCCAAGTGTCTAACCTAAACTTCTTTCCCAGTTTTAAACCTAATTATGTCTTGTCCTCTTAGGGGGACCATTCCATTACCTTCTTTGCAGGAAGTTTGACCCTACGTGGGATTATGGGATCCATCTTCCTACTGAAAGACCATGTTTATCTACATCCCAGGGTAAAACACTGTAAAAGGTTAATTAATCCAAGTAATATAGCTGTAAATAACTATATTAACATATTCTCAAAATATTCCCACTCTTATTGTTCCTAGGATAAGGAACATTCCAAACAACACTCATGTAAATCAGTCTTTTTATGCCTCTAGAAACAGGAATCAACAGGAAAATCTGTATTATTTTTTTTTTTTATTGTAGGTAGAATCAGTCAAATTTGTTATGGTGAAATTGTGTTTGCTCAGAAGAGTAACTGATGAAGTAGCACTGAACCTGCCCAGGTGGGAAGAAGAATCCCTCAAGGAAAGGTCCATATTACTGACTCTACAATGCTGAAAGATTTTCACTGCGTAGTCATATGTTGTGCCTGGCCCATGGATAAATGCTGACCTTGGATGCAGTTTGATTTCTCCATTTTCATGGGCAAAGTAGCTACATAAAATGAATGAAAACTCATTAAAAAAAAACCCTGTCAGATCGAACTTCATTGGGTTTTTTGAGAAGTTGGCATCACTTAGCATAAGAAGAAAAATTTTAAAAAGTGAAGTAATTTATTCCAAGCTCCTGCTCGAAAGTCACTCCAAAGCCCCTTAAATTGCATTTATTCCATAATATATAACAATTGGGGAAGACTAAGCCCAAGCAAAAATTCTTCCTGCTCACTTCTTGATATTTCATCAAAGAGACCTGTAGAAAGAAGACTCCTCCTAGAGAGCAAATACATGAAAAGTCAGAGCATCCTCTATTTACCTGTGCACCTGCAAAGGAAAACTAAAATGTCTGAAGCTCCACCTTTTAAGAACCTTGTGAAACAATCTGGGAACGGAGCCAAAACCAACTCTCTCACTATATAAGGCTCAGGAGCAGACAGGTATTTCCTCAGAGGCTGGTTGTTCGGTAGCTTTTACCGGACTTCCAGAAGATGGGCACGGGTGGTGGGATGCAAATACCACTATGGATATCAATACTAGCACTCGCCTTCATACAGATCAAAGGTAGGCAGATTCACTTGCTCGGCGTTTTTACTGTTTTAAAGAATTTATAACTTGCTTTGGAGTTTGAAACATTTTCGTCTTGGCTTTGTGAAGCTAATGCACCTGTTACCTTTATGCAAGATTTTCTGTTACAAATACTTTCCTTGCTAAGAAGAGGAAATTAACTGTCTTGAAAATTTATGTTGTAGCCCATGCTCTCATCCTATTTTCTCCAGTCAAAATCTGGAATAGCTCCACTGAATTGAGTGGAACTCACTCAGAACTCACATTTTTACCAAAATCACTCAAGATTTGCGGTTAGTTTTTTGATGTCCACTTCAAGGTGATACAGCATTTCTATATGCACAAATCCAAAGGTGCAAAAGTGGCTTTTGGAAGGAAGAAATCAGCAGTCTGTCTGTGCATTATTAGATTTTGTTTGTTTTATCAGCTGATGACACAGTACTGAAAAAAGGAGGGATTTTGTTCAAAAAGGTTGGGATAACAGAGTTTAAAAGTTCATCTGTTCTTGCACATGAGGTTGCATAACATCTGAAAGTAGAGTTGGGTTTTGATGGCATGCAAGCAAATGGAAGTGCCTTAAATATAGAAGAGGACACTTGATACTCACAGATAAGTGTTAATACAGATGATTGGAAATATTTTTTTAACACATATGCCATCTGTTAATTTGCCTGAAAGTTTAAGGTAACAACAATGTTAGTTTTGAGTGCATTTTGATCTCAGGTGCAGATCCTATTGTATTATTTTACTTTGTCCTATTTCCAGATAATTCTACACTATCTAATATTAAAAAATGGTGGTGTCAAAGACTAGCCCATCACAAGACTAGCTGTAGCATTACCACACCGTGCCATGGAAATGGGAATCTGCAATGCCTATGGCATGAAGCAGAGCACTGGAGCCATACAGTGCATGGAGGGAGAAGCAAAAAGCTCTTCTGAGGTGGAGAAAGTGGAGAAGAGATGCCCAGAAGCACTGAATGGTTCATAGCTTAAAAACAGGCATGATGTGTCCTTCCAATGCCAGACGGTGCAAAAAGGGACTTAGAGAGCTCCTGCAGCTCTGATTTCAGCCTTAGCCTTTCTGGTGGTGATACCCATGGGCTGCCCTTTCTGGGGGGTGCAGCAGCAGGTGCTGAACTTGCCTTTTTGGTTTTCTCCAGCCAGCAAAGCTTCCCCTGCAACTTGCCTTTTGATGAACTCTCACTAAGAGAAGTATTAAAAGCCCCTCTGGCCCCTGCAGATTTTGTGTGTATTCCTGTTCTGATGCTGCAGTGGAATGGAATGAGAAACGGTTTCTTTACTGGAAACAAGTTTTGCTTTGGGGCAAAATCAAGTCACCAATGTATCTATTGGCATGACATTTCTTTCTCAGTGGCTTATTACAAAAAGTGCTTGAAACTGTAAAACACAGAGTAACTTTGGCTTTCTCAGATAGAGATCAGTCCTCTAACATAAATTCTTCCTGTACAAAAGAAACTTCTTTTTAAAGCCCTCTGGCTAGACAAAGGGTTTTACTGACACTTAAAGCACACAGTGGTCATAAAAAACTAAGAAAATGCATTCTTTTATCTGAAGAGCTTCTAAGGTTATCCAGGTCTACTGTAACGATAACAGAATAAGGATCTCCTCAAATTATCACAGGCATGGTTTTTTTGATGGCTTTCCTGCAGAAATTTGTTATCAAAAAAGGAAAACAAAGCTGGAAGAGTGGTATATGGCTATCATGGTTGCTTTTAGATGCAAATTGGACCTCCTGTACATGAGCATAGCTTTGCTGATTTTTGATATACTGACTGCTGCATGTTTAAACAGAGGTAGCTGAGAAATGATAAGGGAACTCAAGAAAATTAGATATTAACATTTTTCTCCTCCACTCCTCTTGATGCAGTTCAAGCCCAGAACGATGAACAGCAAAGCAAAACAAACTATTTCTCTTCATCTGTCCTGCAGGGACAAAAATGTAAGTATTTTTATGCTGATCTATTTCTAAGGTTTTGTCTCAAATTAAATTGATAAATAAGATTACTAGAATCTTCCCATTCCTAGCCAGAATGTACTTTCCCCTTCCTCCACTTTGCCCCCACCCCTCCAAAAAAACCCAGATATCCAACTCACAGACAATCTCTGACTGGTTTAAACTGGAGGACTTCCTGTGTGGATTTGGTCTGCCAGTATAATAGATTTATCTAATCTTTAACCCCATGAAAGGTACATACCTTCTATCTAAAAGTGTGTTTTCAGAAGAGGGGTGTGTGTGTACGTATATATCACCACGGTACTTGATAGCAGGTAATAAAAGATACATTTTTTTACGCTGTGTCAAGATGACTGTATCACTCATGACAGAATAAGAAGTCTGTAACTAACTTAACTGTAACTGCCTTGTACATTATAATAATTAAGCGCTACAAGATCATTCATGACACATAACTGTACAGAGCAAACACCATAACTGTACAGAGCAAAATACGGGGGAGCGGATACAACGCTGACTGATATATTAGTGATGAAAGGCTGAAATAATTAATCATGATGCCTGCCCTGCATTTTGTGAGGTCACTAGCTGGAAATTAAAATAGTGACAAACCCAAACTGGAAGTGTCCCACTAATTAAGAAGAGTGAGTGCACTTAATCACTGGAACAGTTTGACAAGGGAGTTAATACAGGTGCTTTCCCTTACGTCATGACTAAATGAGATTGTCTTTCTAAGACACATATTTGTCTTAGTGATGGTATCTTTTGGTCCAAATGCAGAAGTTAAATGGCTGCACCATCTACAGTTTGGAAGTCATCAAATTCTACAATTTTGATGCTTTCAAGGGAGAAACTGCATCACTCCCTCAAACTCTCATGGTGGGAAAAACGCTGTATATTCTCTAAGTATTCTATCCCTTTCATTGCTAGATCCAAAAAGAAAATTCAGGAACTGTGGAAAATTTAGGGCTGGATCCTACCAGCACAAAAAAAACCCCAACCCCTAATTAAAGCTTCACAGAATTTTAATAGCTTCTTGAAAAGATCTGTTTAGGATTGGTTGTGCAGAAGTACATACCTCAGCACGAAGAAAGATAGGAGCTTCAGAAAAATCCCAGCTCCTGTTTCTCATATTCAACTTCTAATATTCAGTAACTTTCTGCTTCTAAGTGTACTGAGATGCAAAGGTTCAGACCTGGACACAAGCACTGATTCTTTTCCCCTCTTAGATTCTTTACCAGCTTCAAAATCCCATGGAGTGAAAATCATTGAGCCTTTTCAAAACACACTGAAAGTAAAGGGTAAGTTAAACAATGTTATGGATCAGATATCTGTGCCTTTGTTGATCACACAAGTAGAGCAGGGAGTGACTGAAGAGAATAATAAATTGTGTAAGATCCTTTAGCATCATAAAATAAAAAGTGAACAAGAAAAGTAGCCAGTTCATCAGGTAACAAGGATAATCTGAATGTGATTCCGGTACTCAGCCTGCATTTTTTTAATGTGATGCAGCTGTTATTTTTTTTTTAAATTATCATTTATATATACATATAATACTAGGATAATTCATACATAATATTTCCTGGATAGAGAGGAAAATATTAATGTGTTCAAACACTGGTGAGACACGTTATCTAGGGTATAGGATACAATTCTGACCAGTTGTGTTCAAGAAAGCTGAGTGTAAATCTGGAGGAGACACTGAGAAGGGACCATGAGGATACTCAGGGAGAGAAGAGATCTTGCTTGTATGGAAATGAAGACAGAAAAGAGAAAAAGAAAAAAAAAAAAAAAAGGGGGGGGGGGGAAAGAACTAAAGGGAAGTGATCTACAGCAAATTACAGAGAATTCTTACTGCTGATTTTGAATCCACAGCTGGCAACCCATTTCACAATGGCCGTGTGTGCAGCACATGGGGTAACTTCCACTTCAAGAACTTTGACGGGGACATCTTTTACTTCCCCGGGGTCTGCAATTACATCTTTACATCCAACTGCAAATCGCCCTATGAGGACTTCAATATCCAGATTAGGCGTAAAATGGTGGCAAATGCTACCATAATCACGCACGTCATCATGAAGCTGGAAGGAGCAGTGATCGAACTGAGCCGTGGCTCTGTCTTGCTTGACGGCAAACCGTAAGTTCTTAAAACTGCCAGCACTGCTCTTGCTCCCAGTGGGCTCTTTGAGAAAGCATTCCTTTCCTTCATCTGACCTCACGTTGCTCCCAAGAAGCTGGAGGTTTCAGGTAGCCTCACTGCTACAGTTGTGTATGCGTATATACAAAAAAGTTTGTATGCTGGATTCAAAGTGTTAAGTTTTTACACCCTTTAAGTTTCTACTTTCCATTAACTCTACCAGAACAGGATCTTTAGGAGGAAATTTTGACAGCTTGAACTGAACAGTATACAGTTAAGCAGTGCCTGCAGCTCATTCCTTTGCCCATTTAAAATGGGCTAGCCTGGAAACTTCTATCCATGTAGCAATGGTAACACTGACTTTGGTGAAGGGTGTGAGACCTGTCCAAAAGGCTGGATAAATATTTGGGCAGTTATCTCACCCTGAGCTGTGTATTACAGCAGCTATGTACAGAGAGTGAGTCTAAAGGTTATCTTGGGTACACCTCTGTGCATGGCACTCATGTCACAGAAAGCCTAAAGAGCCTATACCTTTATTATCAAGGGCTGTCAGGAGTAAATAGCAATATCCTGAAACCTACTGCCTGCCAAACAGATCCTCCCAGAACTATTTTTAACAATGCAACCAAGAACATTGGGAAGACCCAATGTTCTACCCAATGCAAAACACCCTGAAGAGAGACAACCCAAAAGAACAGCAGGAAAAGCAAGGCTGGTCCATCTGCACTATGAGAAGCAACTGCAGAGGAAACAGTCAAAACATGACAATCTTTTGTTGTCCATATTTAGTTACTGCTCTAATTTCCTCACCTATGCATGTTGAAGCTTCTCAAAGGGAACAGGAAAGGCTGTCAGCGTGGATGTTCAATGGGTATTCCCTAGCCCCGCTGAATTACGGTGGTCTTCCCCCAGGGTTCAGATGCCTTACAGCCATATGGGAGTCTTGATTGAGAAAAGTAACAACTATTTGAAAGTTTCTGCCAAGTTGGGACTGACCTTCCTTTGGAATGAAGAGGATGCCCTCCTGGTAAGCAAACATCCAAAATGTGGCAGAAACAGAAAACAGTCTGTTTACATCTTTGCAATCTTAATCAGCCAGGCAGACCCTTAATTGTGGATTTTTGTCCATTTTTAGCATATTGTTCTATCTTCCAGTCTTCTCTCAGTTTGCTTCTGGTTTTTTCCACCAAGCTCATCTCAGGATCAATAGAACCCCAGTTATAAATTTCCCACCTCACAGTGAAGTACTCCTCAGAATCTAGACCTGACAATGCGCTGATGCTCACAGCCCCAGGGCTAGAATAAGACCAAGTTTTTCTTGGTGGTCACTGGCCTTCCCTACCTTGTTACCACATGACACAGCCTGCACAGCACACGCAGGACAAATTTGGGTACAGAAATTATATTGACATAGTCTGTTCCAAACTGTCAAGGCCAACATTACTATGAACCTAAGTTCTCTTTCCTCATTTCTTTTAGGTGGAACTAGATAAGAAATTTTCCAATCAAACTTGTGGACTTTGTGGGGACTTCAATGGAATTCCAACTTTCAGTGAATTTTATTCAGGGAGTAAGTAATAAAAAGCATTATTAAGTATTGGTGCTTTGGTTTTCCTTCTTCTAGACTGGAATATAGGTTGTGGGCTGTATTAACTGCAAAACTAGTGATAATTCTTTATGTATTGCTGTGATGCCAGTCACCTACAGAGTCAGGGCATTGACATCAGGGCTGCTTCCATGCCTGTTAGATCTTTTAAGACCTATGCAACTTTCTACTTATTTTCAATAGCTAAGGTCCAATTCTTTGTATACCTTCATCTCTTTTACCTTCCGTATTATCATAGAATGAATCATAGAATGTCCCAGGTTGGATGGAACCTCCAGAGGTGACCTAGTCCAACCCCCCTGCAGTAAGCAGGGTCATCTTCAACTAGATCAGGTTGTATTATATGTATTTGGTAATCACTGTTCATGTCACAGCAGGTAGTGTCACAAAAGAAAGTATCTCCATGAAAAAGCCAGGAAAGCAGTAAACATTATTCTAATATTTGGACTGCTTTTTACAGAGGCAAAACTGACTCACGTACAGTTTGGGAATAAGCAGAAGATGGATGGACCCACAGAGCAGTGTGCTGACCCTGTTCTTCCTGCCATTCCCACGAACTGCTCAGCTGAATTTGTAAGAACCTCTCTCTCAAAATTTGTTTTCTCAGTGTAAAATAAATTCTCACTATCTTTGGAGAAGAATTATTAGAATTGAAAAACTATAGCATGAATATCACTAAGTTGTAGGTCTGGAAATAATTTTTTTTCTAAATTTAGTTTTATATTCTTTGCTAAAATGAATGGTAAAAAGTTGTATTCCCCCTCAAAGAAAAAACTGGGTATTTTCATGAAAGAGAAATTCACTGAGGTTGTCTTAACACAAAGAAGCTGTATAATGTTTAGGAAGTCACCTGAGCTGAAAGTATCTCAAGATATGGGAAAACATGGAAGTTAATCAAAGAAGTTCTCTGTGTATTTGCTGTGGTTTTACACTTTTCCCTACACGTCTGCTTTTGGCTACTGTTGGACAGGTTTCTGTCCCAGATGGACCTTCAGTTTGTTCTGCTACACGCCTTAAAGAATTAGTTTCCTATTTCCTCTCCTCAACACTTGTTTTACCTTCTCTATTTTCCCTCTTAGGCTTCAATTTGCACGACAGTATTAACCAGCAAAGCATTTACAAGATGTAACGCACTCGTGAACGTTGAGGACTACATTAACACTTGTATACAAGACCTGTGCCACTGCGACAGCTCCATGGCTGACTTCTGCATGTGCAACACCTTTGCTGAATACTCCCGGCAGTGCGCTCATGCAGGTGGACAGCCTCTGAACTGGAGAACCTCAGAACTGTGTCGTAAGTATCTCAGGAAGGGGCTTTTCACCTGTGCTCACTACCTGTACCTAACAGACTTCAAATATGTGATTTATTTATTTATTTGCTTTATTTTTTCTTTCCCTAAAGATGACAGCTCTCTAAATTCATTAAGTCAGTCTTAATCTGAGCATACTCAAGACTTTGGGAATCTGAAGTTGAGAGGATTTTGCATTGCTAAGTGTTTCCAATACCTATCAGAAAGTCTGAAATGTTGCAGCCTCCCCCTTCCCCATTATATTTTGTCAGAAAACACCCTAAATGGCAAATACTGTTTTCTCAATGTTTCCAAGGAGAAGTCAGCATTATAACATCCCTTCTATTTTTTTCTGCTTTCAGCCAAATCGTGTCCTTTCAACATGCAGTACCATGAGTGTGGCTCCCCCTGCTCTGATACGTGCAGCAACCCCGAGCGGTCTCAGCTTTGTGAAGATCATTGTACAGATGGCTGTGTCTGTCCTCCAGGCAAGCTGATTTCCTGCTCTTTTCTCCTAGCCAAAACCACTGGAACACTGACCTGCCCACATTTAACTACTTTCCTGCTCTTTATCATTCTTATCTGACCATCTCTTTTATTATCATCGAAGTAATAACTACATTGGATACACACGCATCATTTCTATTCAGTTTACTAAAAATGCCCTTTTAAACAAAAAATATGCCTGAGGCATGTACAGAATGACTAAACTGAAAATCAGATATTTTGCTCTTAACAATAAGGGGAAGCCTTCTATATTCAGCATCCATATTTTCACTGAAAATATCTAATGTTTAATCACATTTTGCCCACAATGATAACTCCTGGTGTTAGCAAAGCTGTGTCTAGTTCCCCAGATTACCAGACCCTTGCTGCCCAGTGCTGCTTGTCTAGACAACAAGGAGCTGAGAGAGCACAAGGCAGTGTGTCAAACGTTGTGCTTCTGAGAATTACACTTGAGAATGGAATATCCGTACAAGACAAACAAAGTAAATGTGTTGTCTTTCTGCACGCTTACTTATGGGACTGAGAATTGTTGCTGTTGTGAGTGAATGCATGGTAGGATCTTCACCCCTTGCACCTCCTTTAAGTCTCACAGAAGTCACCATCATTGTTTGTATAATAGCATTGACTTCTTCTAGATAATCCTCTGCCTTTGGGTAGAAAAATATTTACTACGCAAATATGTCCTTGGGCACTCTTACAAATGGTTCACCTATTGGACCTTGTTTTCTCCCAATTTTAATCCTAATCCCATTCTAATGAAGTCCATAACAACAAAGTATTTCCTTAGATGTCTCTTTTGATCACCATAAGATTTTAGATAGGCTTCAATGGAATATAGTATGTCAGTGTCTATATCATATTAAGTACTTTCTATTCATTTTCTGTGTAATACAGAAGAAATGGAACATGCTTTCAGGCATCTGCCAGATCTGTGTAAAAAAGCAGGTTCTGCAGTGCACAGAGTGAGTAACAGGCCATTTCTTTCCCCAGGAATGGTATTTGATGACATTAATGGTGCTGGCTGCATTCCCCGTAAAGAATGCCACTGTACTTATGAAGGTGAAACGTATGCCCCTGGTGCCTCCTTCTCATCTAAATGCAGATCATGGTAACATACTTTCTCATACTTCTTTTTTTACATACTTTACGTGAACATTTTGAAGGCAGAGAAGCATTACTGATTTCCTCTTAAAAAGAAATTCAGAAATACTTATGAACTGAAGTTTCTTGATTACACATTTTTAGAGGCTAGTTACATCTCTGTTTTCTCCTCACAACTGGAAGAAAAATTTGACTTCAGACGCAGGTAGTCCAATTTCAAAATCAATCAATTAAAGAAGACAATCAAATTTGAATACCAGAGGTATTTTAAATATATGAATTACTGTCTTTTGTCCTTTACAGCACTAGAGTGTAACACTAGGATGCTGCTGTAAACACTATGGGGGATGTGACATTTAGGGGTATGTTGCATGAGACAGAGCGGGAGGTCACATTTGAGAGGCATGTTTGACAGATATGATATATATTTTTTCAATATCACTATTGTTACTGAGGCATTATTCTGTAAGTGTATGCAAATGCACCTATCTGTCTATGAATATAAACGCCACAGACATGCATGTTATCTTCCAAGACATACTTAACATATCCGAAGTTCAAGCCGTGCTAACGGAGATAAGGGGTGATCCTTTATATGTAGCAGAATGCATGCCAGGTTCCCCAGGACTGAATTTTGTCCAAAGACTGGAAATAAGCAGCAATATATTTAAAAAAAAAAAAAACAAACCAAAAAACAAATAACTCATTCTGAGCTTTCAAAGAAGTATTGTTTTCTTTAGAAAAATGCTTTAGAAAAATGGTCAATGCTTCAAGAGGAAAATTAAGGCATCAGCTGCTCTTATTGTTTCTTATTTCACTTACACTTGCATTACCCAAAGATACTGAATGTCATCTTTGTTTCAGTACCTGTGTTGGAGGTGAATGGTCCTGTGTCACTCAGTCATGCCCTGGGACCTGCAGTATTGAAGGAGGGTCTCACATTTCCACATTTGATGAGAAACATTATTCCTTCTTTGGAGACTGTAGCTATGTCCTAACCAAGGTAAAAACAAGTCACAATCCTTGCTAAAGCAATACACTAGAGGAAAATGTTTTAATTATATATAATGTTGTTTAATTAAAACTACTGGCAATCACATAAACTCTCTGAAACTTAGAGGATCAACATGGAGCCTTAAACGGATTTCAGAGGGCTTTCCCTAATGGAAAGGTCACACTGAATAAATATATTGTAGTGTTTTGTGTTCTTTGACCATCATTTAAGAATTGCACTGAGTTTTTAGGTTGCATGAAACAATCTTCATGCTTCCTATTAAGTTTTTAATGAAATATTGCCTGTCTGGTGGTTTATGACTACTACTTTTTGAGCAATGTGTTTATTACATCCATTTGTACTGTCCCTTTTTGTCACAGTTAATATAGTTCAATGGATTATTTGATTAATGGGATTACTATTATACAGAACTCATGTGAGAGAAGCCATTTCATTAAGAGGATCAGCCTTCCAAACAGTCTTTCCTAGTAAGCATAGAAGACTCTAGATATTAAAACCAAAAAGCTAAGAAATGACACATATTCTAAAACCTGAATTAGAAATTGATGATTTAGAAAAATACCTAAGATTTACTGGGGCATTTTAGATTAATAAGAACTAAATTCTGGGGAACTGTATCTAGAATAATGACTACAGATTTGCAGATTTCAGAACTCTAGGTATGTTTGTTATTTGTACTGGATGAGTGATATAAATGATTTTCACAAAGTCTTCATATTAAGTAAGATCTGTTCTCAAAAAGCTCACACTGAATGTTACCAAGAAAGAGAACCATAAAAACTTAGAAATGAACTGGAATTAGGTAATTTAGAAAGAGATTAGACTAAATCAATGAAACTTTTAGATGAAACTCACAAGCACTGGGCTCAATCCACAAGGGAGCACAGATAAGACAAGTTTTGTACTCTCCTTTTGGGACCAGTGTGTAAAATTAAATTCTCAGAGGTACTGGAGGTACACAACACCCCTAAACTTGGACAGAAAAGGTCAATTCAACAATTTTAACATTAAATTTCCAGATGGCTGGAATTCTACATCTCAGCTATCCTCAATTTAATCTTCATTATGCCAAGAATATTATAAGACACATTCAGAATCTTCTGCGTGTTTCCTGCCACATCTTGGCTGTTAGGCACACTTTGGACTGTGTTCTGTGAGCAATATTCCATGAAAAACAGAGCCAAAAGAAAAAATGAATTTTGCCTTTATTCAGTAGGTAAGCAAATAATGAGTTTAGCCTTCTTCTACGAGAGGATATGTAAATGCCTATTTCCTACCTGTTAGAAGAATGTCCAGATCACCAGGCTCCTTGATAATCTATTCAGTGCAGAAGAGACTAGAAATAATTTCTCTCCTCTCCTCAGTAAACACTGCAACCTATGGGCAAGAAAACCACATTCCCTACTTCTCTAGTGTCTTCTCATCTTACTACGAATGTCATTTGAGTGTGAACCTTTCTAACACAGCAATATTTTAATAAAACAGATCCTTTAACAATATTATTTGTTTTCTTCTTCTAGCTCTGTGACAGCAACGAATTCACTGTTCTGGGAGATATCCACAAGTGTGGCCTGTCTGACACTGAAACGTGCCTCAAGGGTATAGCTGTCAGCTTGAGTGGAGGACAAACTGTAAGTCCCAAAAGTAGACACTGAACATTCTGCAGGGAGGTTTTTACAATTTAATGGACAAGTAGCTTGCAAAAGACACGTAACAGCAGAGCCAGGAAATCTGCAACGATGTTTTTTGTTGTATCTCATCTGAACATTATTCAAAGTAAAATTAAGCATAAAGTAGGTACGTTGGAAGTCAAGATCCTAGTAAACTGTCGTTTAGTTATATTTGGGCTTTTGCTTGTTTATTTTGACAGCCAATCGATTACAGCAATAAAGATTAAAGAAATAGTACAGGACTAAGAATATCACCACAGTCTCCCCCCACTTTTTTTCCCCTTAGTCCTGAACAATAGTAGATATAAGATATTGGAAAAGTGTTTTACCTTTTCTAAATATGCTTAATATTCATTGCCTTTTCTTCTGGGCAGAACATTGTGATCCAGTCTTCTGGCAGTGTGTTTGTGAATATGATCTACACACAGCTGCCATTCTCTGCAGGTAAGTTCCTCTGGAAGACTTGTGTAATGTTTTTCATTTTTTTTAACTTCAAATTATTATTACATTGGTTAATCTAAAGCCAAATTCCACCTTCAATCAGACTGCAGCAAACCCAAGGTACTCCAATAGAGCATAGTCCTTCATTTTTTAACTGATAGGGTTTGCCTATTCAACTCATATAATTTTAGCAAAATTATGGTCTAATTTTAGCAATATGTAATTAAACAGAGATTCAATTCAAGCAAATAGTATCATTGCACACTTCCAGATCCAAGAGAAGAAAGAAAAATTCTGATATGCAACAGGATTCCAAGATCTCAAGTTGTTTAGCTCCCTGTGTTCCCTCTGTCCCTTTGCTTGATGCACATCCATCACTGGAGAGTTTATCTCATGCCAGTTCTTATCACATACTGCTGTAACTGAAAAGAAAGCAAACCATGAAAAGACAGAGTAGGTCCAGGTTGGAGCATACCACTAAATCATGTTATATAATTTTCATGAAGCAAAGGTGGCCTATTAAATAGCAACAGAAGGGTGTGTTGGTGTTCTTATTAAAAAAAAAAAAAAAAACAAACAAAACAAAACAAACAACAAACTGATCAAAAGTGGAGGGGTTTTATACAGTTTTTGTTTAGCATAAGACGGTCTATTTTGGTGATGGATTTGAAAATCTATATGGATCATCTTTCTCATAGTTCTTCAGAAATCAGGATCATATCAAACAAAGCCGTGGATTCCCTCTATATAACAAACAGTTATTTCCGCTGCTCTTCTCATATGAAATTGTAACTCTTATGTTCTTATGTCCCTAGCAAATGTCACCATCTTCAGACCAACATCTTTCTTCATCATTCTGCAAACAAACTTTGGTCTTCAGCTACAGATTCAGCTTGTGCCTCTCATGCAAGTTTTTATAGACTTAGACCCATCCCATAAAGGGCAGACCTGTGGTAAGTGATCTTATCATAACAACAGCCCTCATCAGTACGCTTCGTGCTGCAGGAGACTTTCACAGCCCATCTGCTTCCTTTTAGGTCTCTGTGGAAACTTCAATGACATACAGACAGATGATTTCAAAACCACCAGTGGTGTAATAGAGGGTACTTCAGCTGCCTTTGGCAACACTTGGAAAACTCGGGCTGATTGTCCTGATGCCAAAAATACCTTTGAGGACCCCTGTACCCTCAGCATACAAAATGGTAAGCTCAGCACGTAAGCTCTTCTATTTTCTTTTAAGATGAAAAGAAGGAGTAAGCTGATCAGCTACCAAGAATTTTGCCAAACTGATTCTATGAAAATAACAGTGGACCATTTGCACACACTCTTTTCCTCAGCTGACACTAGAAGTCAGGGATCCATTCCTGGAAATGACTGATTGTCATATAGGAAAAATAGCTGGGCATAGCCCAGCTGAAGGTTGGACTCAGTGTGGTCCTTCCATCGTTAAACTGAGAACCAGACTTACAGTTCAGAGCTTCATAGCTCTCAGGCTCTATTTCAGCCAACAAAATACATAATTTTTTAACATTCACAAGCCACTCTTCTGTTTTCTGAGGTGAGCTAGCATATTTTTAATTCACAATGTGAACCTTCTTTGTTAAAACACAGCTAAGGATGCCTTAGATTATTCCATGAAAACTACTATGAATTAAGCCATTCCGTTTGTGAAAAGTTTATCTTTCTGTATGGAGGAGATGAAGGACTGTTTGTGTTTCAGCAAATGCAGCGCTGAATTCTACTGTAAAGTTAAGCTTCTGCAATTTCCCTGCAGGAAGTGTAGTTACATTGAGACAAGAGTTTAGTCAATGAAGTGCAATAGAAATTCTTACTGTGTTTTCAATTCACAGACCAGTATGCTCAGCATTGGTGTGGACTGCTCTCTGACGCCAAGGGACCTTTTGCTGAATGCCACTCAACACTGAATCCAGAAGTTTACCAGAAGGTACTTGGCTCTTAACTTTTTCCCATTTCAAAAAAACCTCTCAGATCTCTGATACTAACACCCGAGAGAATAACTTGTCAATTGGGAGGAGATGCATTCATGATAGTTCTTTTCAAGCCAAGGGTTCATCTTTATCTGCACATTATAATTACTCCTTGCTAAAGGTATCTTTCTTCCCGTTCCCAGGAGGATAAACTTACAGGTGCATTTCTGATGCCCATATTTTTAAGTACTAACCTAAATGCCCTAACAGGGGGCTAGGACTCCCTGGACTCCTCATCAGGTCAAAGGACAAAAGCCATCCCTCCTGAGATATAAGGAAAGCTGTAGCCAGAATCTTAACTAGCACCTTACTTAGATGCTCTGATCTGTTCTCAGAAGGGTTCTTCATATAACCAAGGATAAGGCAAGAAAAAGAAGCAGCAAAGAGATTGAGAGAAGAGGTGAACAAAAATGTTCCAGGAATGTTCAACAAACATTTTTTGGAATGACAAAATTATAGTGACCTTGCCCAGCACGGCAGCACATTAAATGACTTATTTTCTTTGTTCCTCTGATGCAGAGAGAAAAAAGCTCCTAAGCCTGAGCCCCCAGCATTGGGTGGCATCACATACACCTTAGTTGTTCTTAATATGTATAGCAGAGTAGGTACAAAAGGGAAGTAGTAGTAGATCTACCAACATGCAAAGAAAGTAAAAGAGAAGAAAAATTAGTTTAGAACTGTAGACCTCTAATTACTGTCTCTCCTTGCAAAGTCTCCTTTTTGAAAGTGCTCAATGAAATCTTCAAATGAAAACCAGGCATATGTTTACTTCTGCATATGGATTACACTCACTTTTAGCTCTAACAAACATGACACTAAAAACATGCAGAGCTCCATGGCTTTGACCCGACAATTTAACGCTCATACGTCACCCTCTGTCCCCAGAACTGCATGTTTGACACATGTAACTGTGAGAAGAGCGAGGACTGCATGTGTGCTGCCCTTTCCAGTTACGTCAGGGCCTGTGCTGCTAAAGGAGTTCTCCTCTCCGGGTGGAGGACCAAAGCCTGCAGTAAGTTCTACATCCCTTTGCCTCTTGAAAATGATCATCCAGAGGGCCCCACAGAGCAGGTCTCAGGGATTCCCACAGTAAATTGTGTTACATAGTGGTTTAAGTACAGCATTGACTTCCAAGAATCTGAGGAGGAAGGGAATACTATAAAAGACAAGCAGCGAGCAGGGAGAAATATAAAAAAAGGAGCTTTGACAGATTATTTGCTTAGAATCAACATGGACTTCAAATACCCTTGCAATAGGAATGAAGTAAATGGGATGTTTCTCAATTTGCTTTGACAAAAAAATATTAAAATAACAATGAAGAAAACCCACGCTATTCATTAATATAATTGAACTTTTTTCCTTTTTTTTAAGATGGACAAAACATTTGTCTTTGCAACACTTTTATAGGGGAAAATTCTGGTCCAGCAGTACAAAAAAGTAAAATTTATACTATTGAGGATATCAGTAGAGCACATGGACATATGTTGCCATATTTATCATATATGCTTTACCGCATTTACATCTACAGTGATTCATAAATGGACTACAAACGTAATACACCTTTTTTTCACTCTCTAGCAAAATACACCACCTTGTGTCCAAAATCCTTGAAGTACACTTACAATGTCGATTCCTGTCAACCCACCTGCCGCTCTCTGAGTGAGCCTGATGTCACATGCAACATCAAGTTTGTCCCCGTTGATGGCTGCACCTGCATGAACGGAACCTACATGGATGAGAGTGGCAAATGTGTGCCTGCCTCTAGCTGTCCCTGTTACTACAAAGGAACATCTCTGTCTTCTGGAGAAGTTATTCATGATAACGGGGTTGTCTGGTAAGAGTCCTGGGCCACAAACAGGATCAGAGGGCTGGAACACCACTCCTACAGGGAGAGGCTGAGAGAGTTGGGATTGTTTAGTCTGCAGAAAAGAAAGGTCTGGGGAGACCTTATAGCAGCATTCCAGTATCTGAAGGGGGCCTACAAGAAAACTGGGGAGGGACTTTCTACAAGGGCTTGTAGCGATAGGACAAAAAGTAATGGTTTCAAAGTGAAAGAGGGGAGAACTGGAACAGGTTGCCCATGGAAGCTGTGGATACTCCATCACTGGATGTGTTCAAGACCAGGTTGGATGGGGCTCTGACCAAACTGGTCTAGCAGGAGGTGTCCCTGCATGGGCAGAGGGGTTGGAACGAGATGATTTTTCAGGACCCTTTCAACCCAGACCATTATATGATTCTATGATTTGTAAACAAAGCATGAGATTGGATACAGGCAATCATGAAACCATCATGAAATCTATTCAAATCAAATGCATTTCTCTCAATAATTTCAATACAAAAAAATCACAGAACTTTAAAAATTGTTAGGACTATCCATGCTCGGAAGATTGCACTTAGATTGCTACAGAAATTCAACAAACCATCTTGTGGTGGGTTAGCCTTGGCTAACAGCCAAACTCCCACTCTCTTCCCACCACACATACATTTCCTACCCATGACTTTAAATGATTTGTTCTGTGGTGAAAGATGCTTGATAATCCCACTACAGATTATTTTCATTATGAATAGGATTGGATTTACTCTGAAAGACTGTTTTTAACCACACAAATGGAGAGAGCAAAACTGTCTTTATATAGAATATACTTGTATTTTAGTCTACTCTAGTATAAAATATTTTTGAATAGTCCAAACTATTCTGGTCAAGGACAAATTATCTCTGTTTAACCACACAGTAATTTTTCATTATCTCTAATTCATTAGGAAACAAGTTGAAACGTAAGAAAGAAAAGCAAAACATACCCATTCTCTTTTTTTTTTATAGCACTTGCACCTATGGAAAGCTGAGCTGCTCTGGAGAGAAACCTGAACCAGGTAACATATCACTGAAGGTTTTATTTAATTCTCCTTTTCCATCTTTACCCTTTTCAGATCTCTGTCTTTTTTTTTGTCATAGTGATGCAAGTTGTACAATTCTGAAATCAAACAAGAAAATTGATCAGTTCTGTAACACCAAGGGTACTCCCAAAATATAAACAAACACTGTAATACCTTTCAGATGGCTGAAACAAGTTAACCCCCTTGGTTATCCAGGGGAAAAGAATAGCTGGTCACCTCACTGAGCATGAAGAGAAAACCATCCACATAATAAACAAAAGTACTAAAAAACCCAAAAAAAAAAAACCCAAACAAATATATAAATAAATAGCTGCTCTCACATTTCTTATGGCTTTTCTCTCTTTCAGTCTGCGTACCTCCCATGGTCTACATTGACTGTGGCAATGCCACTGCAGGTGTGGTAGGAGCAGGATGCCAGAAGAGCTGTCAGACTCTCGATATGGAATGCGTAAGTGTAGACCCTATACCCAGTTGAAAGCACATGAAACTAGATCTCTTCTACAATTACCAGTTGCAGCTGGACTTTTCCACCAGGGAAATGCTTGAAGTCATGGTTTCTATATGGTCTTTGCAGTACAAAACTGGCTGTGTCTCTGGCTGTGTATGTCCTCACAATAAAGTGTTAGATGGCAAAGGTGGCTGTATCGCTCCAGAAGACTGTCCATGTGTTCACAATGGGAACTTCTACAGTCCAGGAGAATCAATCAGAGTCGGCTGTAACAACTGGTAAGACCATACTGAAAACTCTTATTTTCAAGCATCTGAAAGCTCTAGGTGAATTACAGCATTTCACTTTAGCAGGATCAATGTTTACAGGAAGGAATCTTACATAGGATGATCCACTTAGTACCTCAAAAGTGAGTTCTGTCTGTTTTTAACAATTGCACTCAGGAGAGAAATCACCAGTGGTCAGAACGGTATGATCTGGATGTCATCATATTAATTCGAGTCAAGAAAGCTTTTTCCTCACAGGCAATCCCTACATTTTAATACGTCCAACAAGATTTGGAAATGTGAAAGATTTAAATTGTTTGCTAACCCAAATTATTCACAACATCATGGAGTAACAAGTCTCAAGGCTCTTGAGCATTTCTGAGAAGCAGCAAACCTCATTTTTCCATTGTAGGCTTAGCACATTTTAAAATCAAATTGATGTACACGCAGGAACATACATAGAGCTATCTCATATGTATGCCTGCTTCTTACATTTGGAGTGCTTTTTTGTCTTCTATAGCACATGTAGAAACAGAAAGTGGCACTGCTCCCAGGAACCTTGCCTGGAAACCTGCTCTGTTTATGGAGATGGTCATTACACTACTTTTGATGGCAAGCGCTTTGATTTTGAAGGAGACTGTGAATACGTTCTGGTCCAGGTAACAAAGCCCTTCCCAGATTTTTGCACTATTGAAGTACCTTGCATTTTACACACGAGCATTCAGCACAGTTAACACTGAATATCATTCCCTGTTTCAGAACTACTGTGGTCAACATAGTGTGAACCACGGAACCTTCAGAGTCATCACTGAGAACATTCCATGTGGCACTACAGGAACCACCTGCTCAAAGTCTATTAAAGTTTTCCTGGAGGTAAGTATTTTCTTTAATATGTTGTACCTAATGTGCCAGAAGGATGGAATAAGCTGTTCCAGATAGACTGCAACGCAGCAGTGTCCTCCAATTCAGTGAATACGTTACTACACTTCTTTGCTCACTACTAACGATTCTGGTCTCTGCTAGAGAAAGCAAAGGAAGGAATTGTAATGAGAAATTGCTTAACATGAGGTTGTTGAATAGAATCATTTTGATAATAAAGTTATTATTTCAATAACATTTATTGGCAATGTGTAAAACTGTACCGAGTAGGTGACTTCTTTAATTGACCTCTAACTTTTTCTGTGCTAGAACTATGAGCTGGTACTCAGCGATGGACACTCTGATGTCATCCAGAGGACACCTGGAGGAAAAATGCCATTCCAAATCCGTTCCATGGGCATCTACACAGTGGTTGACACTACTATTGGTGTGATACTCATGTGGGACAAGAAAACCAGTATATTCATCAAACTTACTCCCAGCTTTAAGGTACCTTCTAAAATCCAAAACATGGATTAAATGATTTCTGAAACATATTCATGTTATTGAAATTTAGGCTGTAACTCGAAGACTGAAAGAGCAGAAATTACATATTATTATCCCTGTAGTGTTGACTTAGATTCTATACTACACATTTCCCTTAAATTACGTTATTCAGCAATGGCATAACAACAACTGTATCAGTAGCTTTCTTCATGAAAATCCTTCACTGAAGAGGTATGTTCAGAATTAGATAAAGCTAATAATTATCTCAATACTAAGAACAAATCCTACAAGTCTACTCTGATTCCTATCCATATCCTTCCTAACAAGACATTAGCGATCTCTTCATGAAAGGTATTTTATGAAAACATCGAAGGCTATTACTGAAGAGGCCCAGATAATTTCTTTTAAGCTTCATCCATCCTGAGGTCTGTTACTTGCAGATACTGAATAACTGATGTTTGTCATTTTGTGTTCATCCCCACGTAGGGACATGTCTGTGGACTTTGTGGAAACTATGATGGCAATGGAAATAATGACTTCACTACTCGCAGTCAGTCTGTGGTAGGAAACGTGCTGGAGTTTGCCAATAGCTGGAAGGTGTCTTCTAGTTGCCCAAATGCCAATCGCACAAAGGATCCGTGCACTGCAAACCCATACAGGAAAGCCTGGGCACAGAAACAGTGCAGCATCATTACCAGTAACGTGTTTGCAAAGTGTCACTCCCAGGTATGACAACAACTTCAGTCCTAAATTCTCTTGAGCCAGAGATTACACTGATTTTTATGTGGGATAGCTGGAAAAGACACTAAAATGCACTTTGTCACGCTTGACAAAGCAAAGTCAGACCAAGTTCAAGGGAGACTGTGGCAGAAGTATTTTCACTTTCATTTTCTCAGTCTGTACCTTGAATTAGTATATTACAAAAATTGATAGCTGGGTTTCTTTTTTTAATAGAATAGAAAACTGCAGATAAATCTCAAGATATGTTTATTTTCTAATGGCATTATTTCCTACTAATATAACTATCAGCCACCTGATTTATATGACTGTGAGCTAGCTTGTAGTAATCTAACAGTATTCTTTTGCAAACATAACTTGAACATCAAATTACTCTTAGCATGACAATGTATTAGTAAAAGCTTTAGTTGATAGTTTCCTCTTGTTTTTTCAAAGCATTCTGATGGTTTCTTCCTTTCTTACCATACTCACATATACAGAGTTGTCAGTTTCAGATATTTTATTCAGCTTTTTTAGGCCAGTGAATGCCTTCTCAAAGAAGATAAGTACATGAAAACTCAAACATTTTCTCCAACAGATTGAACCGAACGAGTATTACCAAGCATGCGTGGATGATGCCTGTGCCTGCGACACTGGAGGAGACTGTGAATGTTTCTGTACAGCAGTTGCTGCCTATGCTCAAGCGTGCAATGAGTTGGACATCTGCATTTCATGGAGAACCCCATCCATTTGTCGTGAGTTTCACCCTATTACTTTTTGAAGGGTTCCAGAGGGAAAGAAAACAGAGAAGAAAAAATGAAAAGCAAGTAGAATGAAGATAGAAAGTAGGATAAAACTGTATTTGTAAGAGGCACTGCTATATTCTAAAACTATTAAAAACCCCATAAAGCAAGTTGGATAAATCACTGAAAGCCAATGAAACTTCTCAAAATGAAATCATTACTATCAAAGTGCTGTCGTTAGTGTTTGATTGATTTGTCAATCATAATACATAATTGGTGAACTATAATATTATATTATACTCCTACCTGGCTACATCATGTTCAGTGTAAACAAATATTAGGACATACTAGCTAAAATCAGTGATTCAATTAATTGATTTTTCATGCTTAGTGTGTAACTCTGTCCTGTGCTTTATAATTTTATTGGCATCAAAAGGTGCTAGAAGTATTAAATTACTGTTCACCACCTATGTGCTTGTTCTGATCACATGGGATTTTTACCCAGCAAAACTTAAAAGACTGTAGAGCAAAGATCAAAGCTCTTTTCTGTCATTTCTCCTTCCTCTAGCTCTGTTCTGTGATTACTACAACCCACAAGGGGAATGCGAGTGGCACTACAAGCCATGTGGAGCTCCTTGTATGAAGACCTGCAAAAATCCAAGTGGGAAATGCCTTCATGAGTTGAGAGGTTTGGAAGGTAAACATAATTACACATATCTCATTCTACTTATAAAAAGCTAAAATGTAATATGATTAACTAAATTTTTACTACTCAGAATGACGTGTTTATATTAGAAATTATAAGAAGAGCTTTTCTAATCAGTATCTTACTCTGTAGTCAATCATGACCTTGCTTAGAGTAAAGATGATGACAAAATGCTCCAAAGTTTAATGTGCAATCGAAGGAATAGCAGTAACAGGATATGAAATTCCTCTTACTACATGGGATAACATGAGAAAAGCAGATAAAAGCAGAATATAGACTTACATCTGCTTGTGAAAGGCCTAGTGTTAACACAACTCATTTTTTATTGCAGGCTGCTATCCAAACTGTCCAAAGAATAAACCCTACTTTGATGAAGAAACCATGACTTGTGTTTCTAATTGTGGCTGCTATGAAGATGGAAAAATGTACAAACCAGGAATGCGGATGCCTTCAAAGGAGAACTGTCAGTCATGGTAGGATTAGTTAAGATTCTTAAACATTGAGTTTAAAGTTGTGGAACATAATTCATCACACATCTTTTCTTTGCCAACAGCAACTAGGCCAGTCATGGGTTGCTGAATAATGTTGAATTTTCGTCCATTCCCAGGAAATTAAATGATGACATGGTGAAACAGTTTACTATAGAGAGATTAATTTACTACTTATTCTGTGTTCTTAATAATATTTTTAAATAATTTATATAAGTAACATATTAAAATAATAACTGTTACAGCAATAGCCAGAGAATTTTTATTAAGGGATCTCTAAAATCATTATGAGAAATTATTCAGAAGTTAGTAGGCAACTAATCTTCATTGTTTTCAGCCTGTTTCTGTCATTGCACTGGTATTTGCAACAGTCAGCAAATATTTCAGAACTGATGATATCTTGGGACGAGTGCTGCTAAGCCTTCTAGCAAATAGCACAAAGTCAGCAGAACCAGTCGTGAAGCAGCTAATACCTGTCTTAAGATACCTTTCAAGCAGCTACACTTGAACACTCTAAGAGCTGCAGTCAGACTGGCAAAGAGCCCATCTGAGCTAACCAAATGCTCGTGGCAGCTTTGCAGTTCACAGACACCTTTGCCTGTATCATGTATGTCATTAACCTGTTAAATACATATTTATATTTACTTAATTTTATTCAGTGTATAGATGCTTTTAGATACTGTAAATAAATATATCTTGCGTGGAGCATCTCCCTTATGAGGAGAGACTGAGAGAGCTGGGTCTCTTTAGCCTGGAGGAGACTGAGGGGGGACCTCATTAATGTCTATGAATATGTGAAGGGTGAGTGTAAGGAGGATGGAGCCAGACTCTTCTCAATGTCATCCAATGTTAGGACAAGAGGCAATGGGAGTAAGTTGAAGCACAAGAGTGGAATGGGCTGCCCAGGGAGGTTGTGGAGTCTCCTTCTCTGGAGACGCTCAAAACCCGCCTGGACACGTTCCTGAGTGACTTGGTTTAGGTGATCCTGCTCTGGCAGGGGGGTTGGACTAGATGATCTTTCTAGGTCCCTTCCAACCCCTAACATTCTACGATTCTATGATATCTAGATTCAGTTCTTCACAGACAACAGATAAATTCCCTTTAAAAGCAGAATGCACCTGAACTTGTACAGCAGAATTGAGTATCTAACTCAGGTGGGATGGGCTCTTTCTACATTTAAACACACAATGAATGGCAAAGGATTGACACAAAAAAATTGAAACAATAAAATGATGCCATGAACCAATATATTCACACTCATCATCTCCTTTCTCTTTTCTAGTGAATGCACAGATCATGGCAAGAAATGCAGATACGATGAATACGGTATGTTGACAAAGTTGTTCTTCTCTGAATAGGATGCACTTGAGGTATGCTGTGTTTCAGATACCAAGGAATAACACCCTCTTTTGATTTGCAGAATGTGTCTGCATTTATGAGGGGAAGAAATTTGGCTATAAAGATGTGGTCTACAACACTACAGATGGCATAGGAGGGTGCATTGTCGCAGTCTGTGGTCCCAATGGAACTCTTGAAAGGATTGTCTATGAATGTCCAATCTCAACAACACCCACAGTGGGAACAACGTTCCACTTCAGCACGACGACACCTGCCACTGCTTCTACAGGTACATCCTTTATAGTGCATAAGAGCATATTCTGTGCATCAGTGAGCAAATATAGATAAAACACCATGGCCACACTCACAACATGAATTAATGCAACCTCAAAATGTGGAAATAAGTCCCATTTGTTACTAGCATTTGGTTTCAGTCAGCATTTAGTAACCAAACTAATGCAAGAAAGTAAATATAGAAAGTAAACCCATAACTGAAACATGAAAATGCAAACCACTGCACACTGTCTTGATACTGTTATTTTGCTTATCTTAACAGTGAACCATAAAAAAAACAGTATCAGATTTATTATCTGTAATTGTAATTATTTCTATACCTGGAATAATCTTTACTGAAAGAATAATTCGTTATTTTTCCTATTAAATTACAGAATGATTACTTTCTGCAAAATTCTTGCTAGGGTTCATGGTATTTATCATTACTGTACTAAGTGGATTGCTCAGATATTGGCACTGAGATACTGAAATTTTAATTTCTAGAATTCCTGTTCATCATTCTTCAGGTTCGTTATCTCTAATTAGTATGAGTACATGCCATTTAATGAAACAAGCATTCAGTATAAATCTAGAATGACAAGTTTTGAAATCACAGAAACTGCTGGAATTCATTAGCTATTTTCCATCCCTTTTCACAATGAGAATTCATCCACAAAATTTATAGACTTGCTCTCCAAACAATAAATGGTGGCTTAAGACAAGACCTAAAGTACCAAGGGGCGCTAATAACCTGCATTAGACATTTTGCTACATGAAATGGAGAAGCAAAGACCATGCAGCATATTAGGAGATGAGTCAACAAACTTGGAAGAAAAAAATTACTATGAATCTTGCTGCATAGACTACATGTTATTCTTTCCACTGGATGTGAATGCATCTTTAAACTGCCAGACAGACTAGTAAATATTGAAGGAAAATACAACCCAAGCAATTATACTGAATCAAATGCAAAAAAAATTAAAGTGACATTCCTCCCTGCAATGTGTATAAATTATGCCCAAGACTTAATACAGCACTTTGTGTAAAACAATTTGCATTCTTTTGGGAAGTAACACTTCCAGGAAAATCAGTATGTTAAATTGCTGGGTGATGGATTACCTGTTCTATTTTGTAGCAAATTATAAGTACATTAAGCTGCTACACTACAGGCTCACAATGCAAGCAAAGTACCTTAGGAAAATTTGAGTGCCTTTAATATAATAAAAAAGAAAGTATCTAAAGGATTTTCTTCTAAGTTTCTTTTTTTTTTTTTTTTTTTTTTCCTCTTTCACAGTGTCACCAACTACATCAGTATGTGTTCATGAAGTCTGTGAGTGGTCACAATGGTATGATGGGAGTCAGCAAACACCTGGCTACAATGGGGGAGATTTCGAAACCTTCGATGATTTGAGATCTAAGGGATATGAAATCTGTAAATCTCCACGGGCTGTTCAATGCAGGGCAGAGAAGTTCCCTGATATCCCACTGGAAGACCTTGGCCAAAAAGTAGAATGCAGTACAAAAGATGGGCTCATATGTTACAACAAAGATCAAATTTCAACAATGTGCAACAACTACGAAATCAGAGTCTTGTGCTGTGTTTTTGTACCCTGTTCTTCCACAACAACAACCACAACTAAGAGTACGGAAACGACAACAACAACTGCAGAAACGACACCATTTTCAACCACTACACAATTTTCTACAACTACTGAAAGTACAACACTCAGAGGTACAGAACGACCAAGCACAACCACAACGGAAATGACACCACCTTTCACCACTTCCCAATCAACACCTCCACTATGCATTAAAGAAGAATGTTACTGGTCAGAGTGGTATGATGTCAGTTATCCAGGGTCCGGGTATAATGATGGAGATTTTGAAACAGTTCAGAATATCAGAAAGAAGGGATACAAAGTATGTGAGAACAGGAAGGCTGTTGAATGTAGAGCAGTCAGGTTCCCAGATACACCATATCAGCTCCTGGAGCAACATATAACATGCAATAAAGAAGAAGGATTAAAATGCTATAATAAAGACCAACTACCACCCATCTGCTATAACTATGAACTAAGATTTAAATGCTGTGAAAATATTACAGTGCCATGTGAAACAACAACTATAAGTTCATCATCCACAGAAGTAACAACACCACATATCCACACAAAACACCCAACCACTACAGTATCTACGAGACCACCAGAAACAGAACATATTCATAGTAGAAGTACAACACAGCCAACGACCCGCATCACAACAACAACAATTCCCATATGCGAGCCGATCTGCTCCTGGAGCGAATGGTTCGATGTTGACTTCCCGTCCCCAGGACCCAACCAGGGAGACTTTGAAACCTACCAGCACATCCGGGCTGCCGGGAAGCAAGTCTGCTCACATCCAAAGGATATCGAGTGCCAGGCCGAGAACTTACCTGGGGTTCCCATCGAACAGGTCGGACAGGTCGTGCAGTGCGATGTCAACTTTGGACTGGTGTGCAAGAACGAAGAACAGACAGGCAAATATAAGATGTGCCTCAACTATAAAATCCGTGTCTTCTGCTGCATCCAGAACCCAAATTGTCCAACCACCACAGCCTTGCCCACGCCCAGCAGCACCAGTCCCACCCCAACACCCACCGTCACCACCTCCTCCACCACCTTCACCACTACCGCTCCCGTCTGCGAGCCCATCTGCTCCTGGAGCAAATGGTTCGATGTTGACTTCCCGTCCCCAGGACCCAGCCAGGGAGAC
>JANVCC010000046.1:14304264-14365040 GCA_025345505.1 Todiramphus chloris collaris
GTCAACGTTGGACTGGTGTGCAAGAACAAAGACCAGACTGGCAAATATAAGATGTGCCTCAACTACAAGATCCGTGTCTTCTGCTGCATCCAGAACCCAGATTGCCCAACCACGACATCATTACCTACTCCCAGCAGTGTTACCCCCATTTCTACTGTACCTGTATCAACAGCATGTTTCTGTAAAGTTGGCGATGCTATTTATTCACCTGGTTAGTTTTCATCGTCTTTTCTATTTATGTCTCTCTTACTTAGTGCTTTGTAGTTATTTTTCGTCACATGTTTCCTAATTTTCCTATCAAAATCTTCTCATGTTTTATTTTGAAATTTTGTAGTGCTGTGATTAAGTTTTGATCTTTTTTTTTAAATTTATTTTTTATCTTTACTGTGTTTATTTTTTTTTTATTATTTTAGGTGAATTAATTTATAACATAATGGACAGTGATGGTTGTAGATTTTATGCCATCTGCAGTACGACATGTAGAGTTGAACGATACACTGCAGAGTGTAATGTTACTACTACTCCTGTAACTACTACCTCTTCTGAATGGTCTACTGTAACAACATCTGCTCCGTTGACTACCACAAGTACTCCCTTCCATGGTTGTGTTTCTTCTACTTACCCTCACTTACAGGTATGAAGTCCTTTGTTACAATTTTTTAAATAACATAATTTTTGGTTTGATAGCAGAGAGGAAGGATTTGCCATCTTTTATGTGCAGGTTGCCAGAACAGTTATTGCTAAGTGATCAGTAATACACGTGACATAAAATGTGTATGTGCCTTCTTTCTAAGTTTTACATACCTGAAGCTAAGCTTCCCACCTGCTCTTAGCATTAAAAAAAACATCATCGTATAGAATATTGACAACCTTGTACTGTCAGTGAAGAATTTTCTAATTTGTTTTAGATTTGGAAAGCAAACATGTTCTGATCCTCCGTATCAGGGTCAGAATTACAAATAACCCTGGTCAACATTAAGAATCATTAGTACCACAAACTGAAGTGAACTAACACGTATTAATTTCCATTCCAACACCATCATTACTGGAAACAATATCCCATTAAACTAAAAATCTGAGTAAGGTTCTTACTTGTTTCCAAACTGCTGTGACAGCAATTTTTGTTCATTTTGCAGCCTGGAGAAGTATTCAAATTATCCAACTGCACGGAAGTCATCTGTAAAGGAGATAACAATGTAGAAATCGTTCCAACGCACTGCCCACCTGTAAAGGAAATTACCTGTGCCAACAAATATCCAGCAGTACTGGTACCTGATGAAAATGGCTGCTGTTACCACTATGAATGTCAATGTAAGCACCAGTAGATTAAGGAGTAACCTCTTTCGAAAAAAGCAAAACTTTTCACAGATGATATGAGCATTTCATTTTCTTAGGGTAGCTCTATAAATGGTAGTATATCCACTTCAGTTTCTAAAGTCTTCCTTCTACATTAATTTTCACATTAATCTTCTAAATATTTTCTCTCTATCAGGTGTGTGCAGTGGATGGGGTGATCCTCATTATATTACTTTTGATGGAATCTACTATACTTTCCTTGAAAACTGCACTTACGTCCTGGTGAAACAGATTGTACCCAAATACGACAACTTCCGTGTCTACATTGACAATTATTACTGCGATGCAAAAGATGGACTTTCCTGCCCTAAATCCATTATTATTTTCTACAAATCTGCAAAAGTGGTGCTGACCCGTGAACTTGTGAATGGTGTGATGACCAATGTGGTAAGATAGATTTTTTTTTTTTTTTTTTTTTTTTTTTTTTCCCCTCTTTTTTGTCTATTTTCTTCCTCTGCATACACCAAACAGAGCCATGACTCCCCACCCAATCCCATGCTGGGAAGACAGGTAGAGCTGAAGACAAAAAACAGACAGAGGTGTCACTTCAACTTCACAGTCCTAAACTAGTGCTGCTGAGCCAGTGGAAACAAGAAGTCAGCGCCACTGTCACACTGGGAAATTTATTAGTTGATTGGAGGTCACAGAGAAATTCATCTCAATATGCCCTCTCCTGCTACAGAGCCATGCCAAGTTCTCCTTATCTACCCTTGGAATGGCATCCTGAAATATTTAGTCCATGTATTCCCTGTGGAAGGGAATGATGACTGGCAGTTTCAGCTCTTACTGTATCCCAATTCAACAAGAAGAAACAAAAATTCCTCACAAAAAGCTACTAAGCAAATATGTTCACCTTCATTAGCTCATATAAGATATGGGGTGCAAATGGAAGAGCCTGGATTAACAAATAAATATGATTGCTACATTAAACGGGCACCAGGGACGTTTGACTTCATTTTAAATTCAGACAAGTCTAACAATGCTCAAGCAACGTGTAATATGGGGACAGGGTGATTTTGCAGCGAATTTATTACATAATAATGGCAGGAATATTTCTGTAGTTAAAACTACCACTCATTTGCCTATGAACAATGTCTACAATAAACAAAATGATGAAAGACACAAAGAAACTACTTGGATGTGCATTAGCACACAATCTGCAGAAACACAGGACACAGAGGCCACTTATCACGCTATAGCAATATTGCTATATTGCAATATAGTATTTAATGATATAATTCATGCCTATGTGTGGTGTTATTGCAATGCCAATGGGCACTGGATGTGAAGCACAACAACAAGGAGTTATGCATGATTAGGAAGATCAGAAAATATGTTATTTAAAAGAATATTCTTCTGAATTTGTGTTGTTTCTTTTTAACCCCACATTCAGATGTACTACAACCATAAGATTGTCAAACCAGGCTTCAAAAAAGATGGTATTTCTTTCTCCACACTTGGCATCAACATGATTGTTGAAATACCAGAGATTGGTGCAACCATAACCTTCAGTGGGTTGATTTTCTCTGTGAAACTTCCATACAGCAAATTTGGCAACAACACCGAAGGACAGTGTGGTAAGAGAAGATGCACTAATTGGAGGTGGGACTCTTTCCCCACCCCACCATGGTTGTTCTCACCCACTCTGGCTGTGCAGAAATTTTTAAACACCAGTAAAATGTAAATGAAAAGAGTTCTGCTTTTCAACTTCTATAGGATCAAAAGCTGAATATTTTAGTAATCTAGGGTTTTTTTATTGTTTTGGGGGTTTTTTATCTTTGGGATTAGGGTTTTAGGTTTGTTTGGTTTATCCCTAACCTTAAGTTAAAGTTCATATAACTGTAAAGAAAACACTCCCTATGAATCAAGGCACCTTATACGTTTCATGTGCGCATCAAGTCTAAACTTGATATCAGCACAATAATGTATTGTGCATCTCTGATGTGGCTTATGAGACTCACACAACTTGTTTCTTCCAGGAACATGTACAAATAACGAATTAGATGAATGCCGCTTACCAAGTGGTAAGGTCATTTCTTCCTGTCCCCAAATGGCTCATCACTGGTTTGTTGATGACAACAAGACATGCCATGGAGTACCAGTGCCACCATCTGTAACCACACCTCCACCAAAGCCTCAGTGTGAAACGCCTCCTCTCTGCAAGCTTATCTTGAGCAAGTAAGGAAAAAAAAAGAATTGATTCACTCTTTCTAGACAAAACTGTCTCAGTAAGAGTAAGAACTATAGCGCTGGCATATGAAAATGTCAGCTTAGTGACAGGATATATATATATATATTTAAAAAGGCTTTTGCAAAAGACCCTGCTCTTCTTTAATGTCTTGCATGCCAAAGATGCCCGAGCAAGGAGAGATGAAGTCAGAAAAGCAGGATACCAGCAAGCCCTAAAATCTAACCTCCCTGGGTTGTAACCACATGGATTTATGTCATCTTTAAGCAATGACCATTAACCTCTCTAGAGAAAAAATAGAGATCCACATTTCCTAACCATTGATTTCCTGAATCTATCTCCCAGATTACTGGCCTGAAGCAGTGTCACATGCTATTAACTGGGCAGCACTGACAGGAACAGGTTTTCTATTATGACTGACTAACACAAAAGGGGGTTGGTTTCCTTTCTGTCTGCAGGGTTTTTTCACCATGCCATGATGTGATACCACCAGAACCATTCTTCAAAGGCTGTGTTTTTGACGGATGTCGCGTAACCGATGAATTCATGCAGTGTTCCAGTTTGGAAATCTACGCTACAGAGTGTGCTGCTAGAGGTGTCTGCATTGACTGGAGAGGAAAGACCAACAACATATGCCGTAAGTATCACAGAACCCAAATCTGTGTGTGAGCAATGGTAGTGATTAATGGTTTACTCAGTAAACACATCTTACATCTAACACTTGACTACTGTCTACAAAAACACAACAATGTCCTTACTCACAGAAGCTGCAGGTGAAGATAGCAGGGCTGTAGTAACTTTTGCTGCAAAAATGCACCTACTGTCAATTTCTGATCTTTATTCTTCTTCTTTCCATACAGCATACAACTGTCCAGCACATATGGTATACAAGCCATGTGGGCCCATTAATCCTGCTACCTGTGACCAAAGGTATGGGAAGACAAAAAACCAACAAAACTTCAAAGCAAATGCTTATATTTTTTTTTTTTTTTTTTCCTCCTCTGTTTTTACTCATCTACTTTCCTTAGAAAATGGAGTTCTTTCATAGAGAAATGTCTTGTAGATTTGGGTAATTTATTCAAGATTTATAAATGTCAGCCAGCTTTGAGCATGCACTTCAAAAAATGTAAATTCTTTTGTCTTCCCTTGTGTCCGACATGGTGACACACTACAAATGCTTCCCTCTCTCTCCTCCTTTGCTGCAAAAATGCTGTACTCAAATATCTACATTCCTCCCACTCTAGCTTTGTTGAGCTTCCCGGCTACGGAGTAACTGAAGGATGTTTCTGTCCTGAAGGAAAGACACTCTCGAGTAAAGAGAAGTACATCTGTGTCTCTGAATGCTGTAAGTAATCTGTAGGTAGTTTGGGAAACAAATAGAGGTCAGGACTGATAGTCAGGAGGACCTGTGTTCTACTGCCATCTTCTGCATGGTTAGATCATGGGCAAACCAGCCTCCTTAAGCTCCTTATTCTCCCCATCTAAAAACTGAATAATAATCTATATTATCTTTTGTCCATCTTCCTTTCTTTCATGAGATCTACCAAGATGGTAGAATTCTACATTTCAGAAGAACTAGTCTGAATACTCATTTTCTTATTGGCATTATCTTCACAGTGTTTGTACTCGAAAATGCAGAAATTTACTCCTTCATGTCAGTTTTCAGTGGTGTAAATCTCCATTTGTGGTTTGTTTTTTTTCTTTTCAGATTGTAGGGGAACAAATGGAGTATCTAGATTGGTGAGTATCACAATCAATGTGGTTTATTAAGCACAGACAAATGAAGCGAGACAAAGTTTTGTTCAGGTTGGGGAAGACTTTAGGGTTTTTTAAAATGTTCATTCCCTTTTAATCTTCAAAATAATTATGAGTGCCAGAGCAGAAACCACATTACTCCCTAAGAAATTTAACAGTAAGTTATGGGATATTCTTTCAATAACCACCACCTCATATACTGAAAAGAAAACATTAAAAACATTTTAAAAATAGATGTTAAGAGTGGAACTTTGGCATATGTGCTTCTTTAATTTCCACAAACTGGTCTCATGGGAGTTATTAGAGGTGAAGGGACAGATGGATAACGAAGTTTACCTGTTGCTGATAATGTTGATAGTTCCTCAGCTGCAGACAGATTCTAGAAATTTCTATCTGCATCCCAATGTGCAAATGAGTATGTCATATGATAATTTCATATTGAAAAAGGCACACAAGGCTCAATCACTTCTCCTTTAGACCTCAGAACTTCCCATGGCCTCCAGCATCTTCTCATTAGCTTCAGTTTGAGGGTTTTTTATAAAGCCTAAAATAATAGAAATATGAAAAGGTGATGGAATCAGATATGCAATTGGGTACAAATAAATCAAATAGAAGCACACAGAATGATTTTTGTTTGAATGTATATATAATATTTTCTTCCTTTTTTCTCTCTATCTTTTTTTATACAGCCAGGAGAAGAATGGTTAGAAAATTGCCAGGAATGTGTCTGTGACAAACATACTCTTAAAGTACACTGTACAAAGCACAGATGTTCTCTGACACAGCAAATGTTCTGCAATGAACCAGGTTCCATTCCTGTCGAGGTACAGATACCAGAAGATCCATGCTGTACCAGGACTGAGTGCTGTGAGTACTGCCTTAGTTCTTTATCACGGAGAATACACTATGCTCATTTTGGGGAACCACAGCAATAATTTATCTTTTTTTGTTTTAATACTTCATAGTGGTTTCATAAAGTTTTCCTCCCTCATGTCACTTCTTCACATTAGCAAAGCATTTACTAGATGCCTGAAAAGAACAAATTTAAAGATGAAAAGATTTTACGTAACTAGACACAGAAAAGTAACTGGAAATATACTGTAATTTAACATTGAAAACCATTATTACTGTCACCACCTGAAACAATATTTAAAAACTATTCAAAGCATTTTCTGTTTCAAAGACTAGCGTGTATATATATGTAAATACACACACACACACACACATATATATATACATAAACTACCTTAACTTAAAGCCTTGAACTTCTACAAACTGCTCAAGAAAATTCATGAACCTCTGAGAACGATCAGATTTCTCAATTGGTATAAATTTCTCTTTGAAAGTGTCTCTTCCCAGCAGCCACCACTCTATTGTTCTCAGACAATGCTTTGCTTTACAATGGTTCTGGAAAAGCTGATTCTCTTTAAAAGCAGCTTGGCGAGTATACTGAATTAGTCATTGTACTATGGTTGTGTAAACATGGGGAAACTTATGAAGTTCACGAAAACTAAAATTACTTTCATTTCTAAATTCTGAGTTCGTTATTTTTTATATTCTCTTAAAACAGACTGTAACACCAGCCTCTGCCCTGAGATCACCCCTCAGTGCTTGGAGGGACAGGAAGTAGTCACGATAATGCAGCCTGGAAAATGTTGTCCCATCTTTAAATGCAGTAAGTACAATGCCCTTTCTTCACATGCTAGGCACAGCTACTTTTTTTTCTAAGTTTATGAATACAAAAACCTTAAAAGAGGAAGAGCAGTAGGTTTTTTCATGTGTTTCTGCTTCTTAAAACTTACAACTCTGACACCATCTTTTTTCCTTCTTTACAGGACCGGGCTGTGTGGTCAACGAAACCTACTATGCAGTAAGTCCAGAGAGTAACTCACTATAATAATACATCTTCTCATTGATTTACAATGCAAAGTCTTTAAGATTCCTTTCATGGACTGTATTTTGCAGAAAGGCTTACGATAAAACATTATTAAATTGAGGTCAGCATAACAACACCCTCCCTGCAAGCAAAAGCATTTACTGCTCACCTTTCTGCATGAGCAGAATTTCATTCCAAAACTGATATTGCCAACAACAGAAACTCTGCTTAAATAAAATCACCAAAATGGTATTTAAGGATAGTTTAGCCCATGCAGAGTTTAGCTTTGTTTTGCCTGTGAACATGCACACACAAAGTACACAAAGTAACTAGTTTCTACTGACCATTAATGAGCTGTTTTTTCTGGTTTCTGTTAGCCTGGAGCTGTTGTTCCATCAGGCCCCTGTGAAGAATGTACCTGCTTGGAATCCTTTCACTCACACCCAACTATCAAGTGCGAGCGTGTTATCTGTGACACTTACTGCCCAGAGGTGAGTGCTGCTTTGCTGGCAGTCATCCCTACCCCTCTCAGCTCAGATCTCCACCAGTTAAGCTCAGCGTCCTGACTCAATGTCATTTCTCCTCTCTTTCTTTCCAAACAGGGATATAAGTACACACAGGAACCCGGACAGTGCTGTGGCACATGCAAGGCAGCGGCTTGTATCTTGACTGTGGGAGGCAACGTTACACACCTGCTTCATGTAATTACCCCTGGCTTATCTCGCTCTTGGTGGACTCTGCTAGTCTTTGCACTCTTCCCTCATCTTTGTCACATTTATTTGCTGCACCTTTTCTCATGTTAGACAAATGCTTATTTAGTCAGGGAATGGACTGTCTCACACAGCTTGAACAATACCTTGAGCCGTGATAACTCCGGGTCTAATTAAGACTTCTGGTAATGACAGTGAACAATGACTTTCAGAAACCAACATGGTGAAAGCAATGGGCCCTTACTTGCCTTCAGCCCTGCACCCATCAAAGGATGATTTCATCTGGGGAAGCAGTTTGCTGCCCGAAATAGCTCATTTCAAATCAGCTGACAGCTTTAGGACAGGATGAGTGAATGAAGGCAGCAGAAATCCTGACATGGACATACCCATAAATTCTGATGCCAAACTCATGGAAACACAAATTAATCTTTCCAAATGAGTCCAGATACTTATCCTAGTCACAGAGAACTATGGCCATGTCCAGATAAAAATATCATTAATGAAAAAGGATAATCATACTTAGAGCAGCATGATTATATGACAAGTAACCATGAGCTGAAATCCAAGGAAATGGTTTGGAATAGTCAAGCAGTACACAGGAAGGAAAAGACATTGTTTTGTTTTTTTTTTTTTCTCTTCATTTTAATGTAAGAAGATTTTTATTCCTTTTAATTTTAACTACTTTCAGGTTGGAGAATTCTGGAGCCCACCTGGTAATAACTGTACAACTTACACATGTGAAAAACACAATGACCAGTACACTCAAGTCATCTTGCAGAGAAGTTGTCCTGCCTTCAACCCTAAGGACTGTGATCCAGTAAGTACTCTTCTACCAGTTCTCATGTTTGAAAAGGTTGCCGTGGCTAACACCAGTGATAGAAGGATTACGGTGTCCAATGAAAACACCTAGGGGAAGCATCACACAGGATGCAGCTCTCATTTTATCCTCTCCAAATCAAGTCCCCATCAAAGTTCATTTCACAAAAGCAAATAAAAATTAAAATGGGTGACATATCAGTCCTCACAGAGGATTGGGCACTAGAGAAAAGAGTACAGTATGTTTTGGATTCCTAAAAGTGTCAGGTGAAGTAGAAGCAAGAATCTTAATAAAAAACAATGGTATTTTTATTCCTAAAGAATTTAAGATTATAAATCCTTTTTTAGAATTTGCTTAAGAACAAAGGTGAAGGAAAATAAGCTACTTCAGTTCATATCATTATTCAGCTTAATACAGCTTCAGGGTAGATAACAACCAGCCACAAACATTTGGGAAGTCAGTTATTTCACTAATTGTGTTACCCTGCCTGACATAACCCTTCACGTGGATTGACTTTGATAGCTCAAAATATCCCACATGTGCTACAAGCTTTATTTCTCAAATTTTACTACGGAACTCCAACGACAGCAAAGTAGTTCCAGCCCCCCTCAAATATGCTTTATATTATTATCATTATTGAATTGAAGCAGTTACGTGCACTTAATATTTATCTTTGCTTGAAATTAGATTCCACGTCAATACAAAAAACCTTCTGGTGACAGAAAAACCTAGGAAGCAAGGCAAGCCTCTGCTTCAGTATGCAGATGTGAAACCTGAGTTATCTTTTTCTGTTTTCCCACTGCAGGCTGACATCATATTATCTGAGGATGGTTGCTGTAAAGAGTGCCGATCACCTCTGAGGAGTAAGTAATGATAATTTTGCTAAGAGTTAGTCATGATAATATGTGCCTTATTCAGCATATTAGTGCATCTTGCATGGTAATGCACAGACAGAAGAGGTGACCAGACCAAGGGTTGGACAACTGCCTCACACTGGGGTGAGAAAGGATGCAGGTGAAAAAAAAAAAAAAAAAAAAGAAAAAAAAGAAAAAAGGAAAAGAAAGGAACAGAACATTCTTTCCCACTTTCCCACCCTCTACTGTTAAATGTTAGCCTTTTTGAGGGAGGGGGAGGACTATGACTATTCTCCAGCTTCCATAGATACATTCTCTTTAAGAAAGCAAGCCGAGACGGTCCTGGGAGGTGGGTGTCCATTGAGCATCTACCACAGTACTGCTCTTAATTGCTACCTCCCACCCCAAACTTGCGTAAGCAAAAGTGAATTTTTCCTTCATTAAAAACACAAGCAGCAAAAGTAGTCTTTTGGCCCTTAGCAATTAAAAAAGAAATTAACTTGGACCTAATTCCCTATTTCAGCTCCAGCCACCTCAGTTTTCTACTACAAACTGTCTATCATACACAGATATCTATTGCTTATACATACATGTATTTTAACCTGTTTTCCCTTGCTTTGCGACCTCAGGTTGTAAGAAACACAACGCAACTCGGGTCATCAAATATAACGGATGTGTATCCCCTGCGCCGGTCGAGCTGACGTACTGTGAAGGCAGCTGCGATGGTTACTCACGGTAAGTGGCACGGACAGTTGTGGTCTCTTGTCTTCTACACTTTACACAAGTTGCACAAAGCGAATTGCAAGTGGTTTTCTAATATGTCCAATATCCACCCAGTCATCAGCTGTTTCCATGGTGCTAACGAGAATTTTTAACAGACGTGATGTACTAGTTTAATTACCTTGAGACTCATAATGCTTTAACAGTCTGTTCAGGGGCACAGTGGACAGACCCAAGTTTTTATTTTGCCTGTGTAAAAGTGAGGCTGTTTGCTTTGCACTATTTTCTCATTTTGGACTGGTTTAATATGTCACCTGGATTAATTAATTTACTTTTTCTGTGCCTTAATGAAGAGATAGATCCATCCATTTTTACAACAGCAAGTAACTTACTTGTATTTCAATAACAATACTGTAAGAATGGTAATATTGAGCAATAGTCCCACATGCAAGCACATGGCTTCTGGCTATATTTAGTAATGGAAGGGAGGGGCGGTGGTGTTTTTCACATAATTACTGAACCTTTCTCTTTTGTTGGTTTTGCAATCAGATATTCTCTAGAGGCAAACACGATGGAACACAAATGCACGTGCTGTCAGGAAACCAAGACCAGCCAAAGAAATGTGACTCTGACATGCAGTGACGGAACCTCCCTTGAGCACTCCTACACCTACATAGAGAAATGCAACTGCGTGACTGCTGACTGTATTCCCCAACAGGAAACACAGAAGACAAAGATCTCACAGTCACAAGTGAAGGGCTAAAATCAGAGCTAGATAGAAGTCATCAAATAAGGTCCGAACATAAAACTTTAAAAAAAAACAAAAAACATAAAAAAACCACAAAAGTGTCAAAAGCAGCTAAAATGTTGGATGAACCAATGATATTTTCTGCACACAAACTCAGTATGTCTGTCTACACTGTTTCAGTTTTCATTATCAATAGATCTCCCATTGTTTTTCATCTCTTTTCTTTCCCACTTTCAGAGGTACTGGCATAAGTTCATTTTGACATTTTCTGTTTGTTTGTTTGTCTTCTGAGAAAGGCTGTACCACAACACCAGGAGCTGGGTTGGCACTTCCACAAAGTCTAGTATGAGAACAACATTCTTTCGCTGGTTTGAAGCTTGCCTGTGGTGGCATCATCTAGACACCTGACATCTAATATTGCCATTGATGTAGACTGACCTTTTTTATAACAGTTTCATTCCAGTTCACCGAGACAAATCAAAACCTGAAGTCCAGAAAGCAAACAAACAAAACAGAAAGAAAATGGTTTCTCTCTGTTTCTTTCCTTTTCTTTCTTCTTTTTTTTTTTTTTGCATTAAGGAAACCTTAGCCTGCAGAAAGCCATACTAGCAACTTCAATATTTTGAACAATTTGTGATGGGCATATTTCCCTATATATTCTCATGAGAAAAAGAGAGAAATCCTGTCATGAGAAACTGTTGCACACTACTCTTTGTTTACATAACACCATCAACATAGTAACTGTATGAAAATATGGATATTTTTTTGTTTGTGGTTAACTGTTTACAGAAGAAGTATATATATATATTTTTGCCAACAGGGGCGTATGAAGGATTTTTGTAAACAAAAGTTAATAATTAATAATAATATATGTAAAATCTTTCCTAGGAAGCTTTTAAAAGTTGAACCATTGCTATTTATTTTGTTTCCAGAAAATTGATTTATTGGGTCATTTCTTTCAGAATTGATGTTATCTTATTTCTTAGCCTTAGTCATGTTATCTGGGTGTGGGATATCTTCTTCTTCTATTTTGTTTTGGAATACTGTTTTATTTTTGTTTCTTATGAAAAAAAAAAGAAATGATGATTAATAAATTTTAAGCATCTTATAATGTGTCTCCTTTGACTTTTTCCTGAATCCTTCATGTGAATGTTGCTGTCCCTGTAAAAATACTTGCTTCCCATCCTCCTACAGCCATTTCTCAATAGCTTCAGGTCAAAAGTCTAGACTGTGGTACCTACCCCCCTGTAAAGCTTTGATACAACTTTGAGTGAAAGGCACTGAAAAGCAAATACTGCAGTTGTTCCAACTACATCACTTCAGATGCCACACATTAGTGAGCTTCCAGTAGGCAAGTGCATCTTTGAGTCTGTACATATTCTGTAGCTCTGAAAGCTCTTTCCCTGACAGACAAAGTACTCCAGACCAGTCAGTTGTATATTTTAGAGCCCACACATGCAGAGGGTTGCAACACATGCAACCCTCATATTGCACCGTTGTAAATCTGCGAGATTTGACGGGTTACTCTGCAGCTTTGGTTACGCTCTACCTTGAAACAGCCACCATAGATCTGACTGTAGATTGTATAACACCAAGCAACATGTTTTACACAATTTACAGATGGCTGCTCGAGGATCAGCAAGGGGAACAGGAAAAAATTAAAGGTGATGAACCTTTCTTCTAGCCTACAGTTAGGACAGCTCGGTAGAGGGATTAACAACACAGGCTTTCTGCGGGTGCCCTGCAGCAGCTTAGGCTGCTCTCTCCCCTGTTTGTCGTTCACAGTAACACAACAATAACCACCCACACACCCCCCAGCTCAGAGGTGAGCACTGGGTTCTCCCTGAGGATCACTCATAGCAGCATACTTGCTGCTGGCAAAAATCCCTACCTCCTCCCACATTCCTGTTGACAAATTGCTACTTCACTGTCTAGTTTCTCCAGTCCTTAGGCTCTTCTGCTTCCCACTGAGGCCCCAGGTGGCATACTGCTCTGTACCCTCTTTTTCAGCTAACCCACTGGCCTTCCAAATGCAGCACTGCTACTGAAGAACTGCTTCAGTACCCGGACCAGGAAAAGCTGACCAGGAAAGGCTGAGAGCCCTGGGGCTGTTTAGCCTGGAGAAGAGAAAACTGAGAGAGGATAATCTTAATGTTTATCAATAGGGCAGGGGTCAAGAGCATGGGGACAGACTCTTTTCAGTGGTACCCAGCAACAGGACAAGGGGCAACAGGCACAAACTGGAACCAACAGGCACAAACTGTGAGGGTGTTGGAGCCTGGCCCAGGCTGCCCAGAGAGGCTGTGGGGTCTCCTTCTCTGGAGAGATTCCAAACCCACCTGGACACTGTGGTGCTGGGCCCCCTGCTCTGGGTGGCCCTGCTGGAGCAGAGGGGTGGGATGAGGTGGTCTCCAGAGGTCCCTTCCAGTCCCCACTATACTGGGATTCTTTGTGAATTCATGGCTGGTTCAGTGAGTGACAGTCGCTTTCAAGAGACGAGCTTGAGACTTTTCCCAGACAAGCTAAGAAATCATTCTTCTCCCACTCATTCTGCAGAAGAGAAAAGAGATGGTCTATAATAGAAAAGCAATGACTATGCACTACTTTGCTCCAGAACAGCTCCTTATCCACAGTTAACCCACTGAAATAACAAAATCCCCACATGCTGCTTCAAGATCACTGGTTGTTTTTCCATGCAAAGCCTGTATCTCAGCAGCCCAGCAGCTAACCTCTTCCACAGAAAAATCTACTAAGTCTTTTGCCACCAACTACTTTGTACAACTCACTGAAAGAGGAAAAAATAATATGATGAGGAAGAAGGAAATGAGACACATAATATGTGGTACATGGAAAGACTGAGAGGTGATAAGGATGGGGACAAGAGAGGCCAAAACCAATCTAGAGTTTGGTGGCATAAGAAGATTAAAAAATTTTTAAAAAAAGGAAGAGAAGCAAAGGTATGGACAGACTTTGGGAGGGCAAGGAAGGGAAACATAAGCCAGTGCAAACCCTGGAGGCATGCAGAACCTGTGGCTGAGGACATACTGGAGACCCTGCCTTGGAGAAGGAAGGATCTGTACCATAAATACTGTCTCAGTGCTGGGAAGGAGCAAATGGGAACCCTCCGTTTGAGAGAAGAAGCAGTTGAAAAGTGCTTTGGGTATGAAAGAGCAAAATGGAAAGATGTGCAGGGATCCCACAAAACAAGGCATGGAGTGAAAAACAGAGCACTGTAGTAGATGTAGCAGACCAGCCTTACAGGATTCCTAATTTTTTCTTTAATAGGACCTATCTTAGCTCTGAGTTATCACAGACAGACTGCGGAAGAGCTCCAAAGCAAACCTTTCTTAAAACTGAGATGAATGCCATCAGTTATATCTCTCAAAAATAAATCGACAACTTTTAAGACTAGTTAAACAGTAAAATCAATAAGCAAGTAGGTGGAAGAAAGTGATTGTCTTGGTAGCTCTTTATTGACACAGGTGAGAATCCTGTGCAGGTCCCACTGGACTATACTACAGGAGATAACTAACATATCTCACAGCAGTGCTGACACCAGAGGGCTCTAGGCTCACAGTTTACAAGCCTGTATGAACAAGTTTTCTCTCAAAAGGGTTTCTTTCAAGGCACTTCGAAGACAGCCACATAACAACTGTTGCCTTGCTCTCAAATCATTAAGATAAACTTTGCTCTTAACTTACTCTGGAATCCACAGAATACATTCTACAGGGTATACCAAGACTTGTTTATACGACACTTAACTATTTTTTTCTTCTCAGACATCTTTGGGACACAAATAAATTGCAGCAGGGAAAAGATTGATTCAGTTAGGAGAGAATTTAGTCCAGCTGTGCAAAAAACATTGGGTCTCCTTTCACTATTGTCTGCTAGCAGTCCTGCCTTGGGCATTCATACACTTGCTCCCAACTCAGGACCCCTGTTACATACCTGAAATACTGCACAAACAGCTTATTTTTTCCCCTTTTCCACACACCATTTTAAACCCCTACAGTGTAAATAACAAATCATTAATAACCACTTTTTAACTGCATTTTGTAATTATCAGTAAGATATAAAATATAACCTGAAATTATGCCTGTTCAGATTTACTGCATAGGAGTCCATTTCAAGTGATTCATTTGATTGTTAAAGAACAACAGCCAGCTTTTAAGTCACATCACCTTCCAAAAACAGCTATGGAGGGGTTTAGAACTGCTTGTGGCATAACCCAGGAGTTGGGCTGATAAAAAATGACCCAAGAATGGCAATCACACTTGATAACAACAAAACCCAACTCAAAGGAGCATGCTTTCCTCCTCTTCAATAGGTTTTGAGCTATCATTGCAAAATCAGCAGCTCTGTGGCAACCAGCCAAGTTGAAACAGAGTTTTATAATAGAGCAGGAGACTAGTTCTGTTTGTACATTATTAATGGAATAATAAAACAATTATAAATGCATAGAAAGTACATTTTTGCAAATGATGCAGGGCTCATGGCTGTCACATTTTCCTTTGTTTCTTACTGTTTCAAAAACTGTCTTCCTTTTCAAGCCTCACGTTTCTTTTGACATTCATTATAATGCTTGTTTAGAACTACAATTTGATTATAAGGAACCAGCAAATGTTTGCACTGCTACAATAATTGCTGTTACTAGCAATTATTTGCCTAGTTAATGTCTTTTAAACAGAAACTTACGGTGTCTGCTAATTCCTCTCCTGCTCTTACAGCCATGAATGCAAATAGAATCCCACTTTTGCCTCCCTCTGTTTTTAAGAAAGCCAAGGCTATCCAGGCAGTCACAAATGGAACTGGTAAACATGAGCAGTTACAGATATCTCATGCACTAAGTCTCACAAAATGCTGTAGACATCTGCCTCAGTCTAATAGCAAATCCTGAAGCTAAATCACAGAATGGCAGGGGTTGGAAAGGACCTCTGGAAAGCAAGCACAGCCCCCTGCTAAAGCTGGATCACCCAGAGCAGGGGGCCTAGGATCACATCCAGGCAGGTTTTGAGAGTCCACAGAGAAGGAGTGACAGACATGTGAGAACTGGCAGACAAAATATGACAGTAGGTGATGCAGAATCTGCAGAAAAGTCACAATAAACATTATCATGGAATGACTTCCTGCCACAGCAGAACTGACTTTCTTATTCACATTAACTGGTGGTTGTTCTGTATTCTGAAGAACGAGATTATTCTACCTGATGTAGTCCTATCACTTGCTTTGCTGCTAATGCTTTCATGCTTTTTGACCTCATTCTAATGGAAATTCAGGTCCATTATTCAGATATCTGCTATTTTACAGGAAATGAGCATTATAATTGCACTATTTGTGTTGACTGAAGATAATGCATAACAATATGAAACCACATACCTCAGGGCGAGGTGCAGTTGCACAGCATTCATAATAGAAAAGTTGTCACAGTGCATTTGATCTAACAGAGACATGTGAGAAACCTTTACCTGTAGCAAAGGAGCTATGGGTTCAATATAACCTGTCCCTCTATAATCCTAGGCAGGATATTAATGACCAGTATTTGAACAGTCTTTCAAACTCAGTTGAGATTCCATCAAAAGTAATTTTTCAGTTCTCAGATTTCCAATATATTCTGGGGTTTTATAAAAGAAAACAACAAAAGTTGTCACTGTAAATGTATGTGATATTGTTATATATCCTATATTTATTTATATGTGTGTATAAAAACTAGAAAAATGTATATAGAAGAAACTTATTAGCAGTTGTACCTCCTATTTATCTTTTATCTGCTGTCTGAAATGGTTGGCACCAGAAGCTTCACAGCCACACATTCTGTTAATTCAGAACAATTACCCACCAGAAATAACAGAGTATCCTGGAATTTTGTCTCAACCTAGCAAGCTGGAAGTCCTGAAGAAAAGGTATCTCTGAAGCAACCTTTCCAGCAGAATACAAACATTTAGCTGAAAATTCACAAAATCCAGCTTTTTACATAAACAAAAAGTAGCCTCTTACCATGTTAGCTTAACATTGATTTACTAGATCTGCCCTTAAATTCCTTCCTGAAGAATTCCTCTGAGTCACTATCTTTGTGAGAGGAACAGAGGGCTTGACATAAAAGGAGGAATGCCACCAAAACACACAGGAACTTCAGTCATGTTTATACTTAAAGTCCTTACAAATTCTCCTGTGACACAACTGCACTATAAGGTTGATTTAAATCATCAGCCACTTATTAGGCATAAGGAAGACTTCAGCTGATTAAAAGACCACATGATCAACTCTAATCTGCCCCTTCTCAGCTCTCCAGGGTCAGAGTACACTGCAGGGATAGGGTGAAGAACAGCTCAAGTCTGCTCAGCTCCTGTGAACCTCACAAAGCTCATGAGCTCTTCTGCCTCAGTGTCAAAGAAGCCTTTTTTTCACTCCTGAAGCCAAAGTTCACACAAAACAGCAATCTTAAGCTACAAGGCCATCAAACCAGCCTGCACTTCAAGAGACACGGAAAAATCTGTCACACCGACGTAGCTACAGTGGACATGATATTATCAGCATCTCAATTTACAGGAAAATACAAATATGCACTGTGGCTAATCTCTGAGACGTTCAGGAAACTATGAAAAATGGCCTGGAGACTCTTTTTTTACAGTTCATCTTCCCCAACTGAAAAGATTACAGAGCAGCAAGCACACCTCACTCACCCAATGGAGGAAGCACATTGGAGCAACACACCAGGGTTAGAAATAAATAAATAGACAAAGATTACCAGAGAGAGCCAGTGGCTTTCTCCTACCTTGGCTCACTCATTCTGGAATGGTCATACTGGTGTTATGTTATGATTTTTCTAGCACACATGACAGGAGCACCAGGCCTTCATATGCTGGGAATCAAAGTAGAGTGTGAGGATTACAATCTTTTTTTTTTTTTGCATTTACGATAGCAATTATAAAGAATCTACAGGCAGGTTTATTTTTTTCAAGTTGTCAATTCACTTGAAGTTTTTTGAGATTAATCTGCTCTGGTGGCCAAGCTAAACATTCAGAAACTGCCCATCACAGAGCTGACCAGTAACAAATTGCTTCAATCCCGGCAAATGTGTTTTGTAAAAAGCTTATACCAAAGACAGAATTAATGCCATAATTTCTCACACATAATTTAGTGCCATTAAATAATAAAAGAAACAAACCACACTGTGCCCCACATAGCCCTCAAAAGAAACCCAGGCCAGGCTCTCACCACCCTCAGCGTCAAAAATTTCTGCTTTCTCTCCAGTCTCAATCCCCCTTTTAGTTTCAAACCATCGCCCCTTGTCCTGTCTCCACAGGCCCTGCTAAAAAGCCTGTCCCCATCTTTCTGACAGGCCTCAATAAGGTCTCCCTGGAGACTTCTCTAGGCCAAACAACCCCAGCTCTCTCAGCCTTCCTTGGCAGGAAAAGGCAGCGAGGTGTGTACCTGCAGCAAGGCACTCCCACCTCTTTGGGAAGCCTATCCTGAGAGGACTTGGCAAGTTTGATGCATTTCTGCTCTTGGGACAGCAAGGATCCCTCCTATACCCTGTGTGGCAAAGCACACAGCTCCCAGTATTTAAACAGGTGATATAAATAGCATTCATTCACAGGTGAACAAAGCAATCTAGCTCGCCATCCTCCATAAAGTCCAGTCTCTAACGTCACTGGGATTTGGCAGTGCTTTAGCTTCTTTAAAGGTTAACAAAGAAGGGAAAGAAAAATGTCTCCAGATGGTTTTTGAAAGCGTGTCCTTTCCCCAACCTCTTTGTTTTTATCAGCAAGTTCCGTGGGTTGATCGTGGTCTCCTGGCACAGCAAAGCTGCACAGGTACTGCATTTTATGCTGTCTGCATGGCTTCACGGATGCTCCCCTGGCTCTGCCTGCTCCACGTTTCTGTTCTGCTCACAGGGCTGTCGGGCAAGGCTGAGCATTGTGTTCGTTTAGACAACAGGCTCAAGCAGGACAGTTAAGGAAAGGCTCAAATCTGCACATCTGTCGGTCTTGTCTCCCAAGGAAGAAGTTCTGGGACAAGAGAAAATGGCCTCAAGCTGCACCAGGGGAGGTTTATATTCAATATTAGGATCTTCCCTGGAAGGGTTGTCAATGGTTGGCCCAGGCTGCCCAGGGCAGTAGTGGAGTCCCCATCCCTGGAGGGGATTCCAAGCCGTGGAGATGTGGTGCTGAGGGATGTGGTTTAGTGGTGTCCTGGCAGTGCTGGGTTAACAGCTGCACTCAATCTTAAAGGTCTGTTCCAACAAAAAGGCTTCTCTGATTCTATATTCGCCTCTAAGGTGTGCCAAACTGTGTTCTGGCACTGCTGGGAATCTGCTGTGTCATACCAAGGGACTCGAGTATTCTGACTGCAAAAGTAATGCCTGTCAAGATCAAACAGCTCACTCACAAGGAAGCAGCAGAATGTGTGAGAAGAGCAGTCTGTTTCCCACCTTAACTAAAAGAGGAATTCTATCCTTGCTTATATTTCTCGAGACTGTGTCTGTCTTGTTATTTATTCCTTGTTTGACTCTTAATATCCATTCTCTCATGCAGCTTAAGGCTTATTTGTACTGATGATTATAGAGCATTTCTTCTGTAACATGATACAATCTAGTGAATGCTTCATTTTATTTACCGACGTGTATGTTTTCCTAGTTTCAAAATATGTTCTTTAGGCATATTAAAATAACAATGTATATTTCTATTTTAAACTAAATCCATAAGCTTTCACTTTCCCGAAGAAATCATGCTACTCGTCTCCAGGAAATAGAGCTAGATGCTGTCAGAGTCACACAGGAAGCTTCACCACTGTGCATTTGATTTATTCATCTCTCAGCAGTTGCACAGGAGACCATTGGTCTACCTTGTCACACTGAAACTTTTGTACAATAGCAAACAGAGATTTTTGCTTGAGGTAACAGGTTATTTTGTCCCTTTCTCCCAAAACGTTGTGTGTCATCTAGGATGTGACTCATATGTCAGCTGTATTAGGCAAGCTGTGTTGACATATATATGTGTATAAACTCTCACGTTATGAGCATTTTCTGGGGTTAGTGCTCAAGGATCCCAAAGGGGAAAGGATCCACAGGGAAAATGCAGATTTGGTGTTTATTTTTTGCTATTTCAGTCATTTTTTCACCCTCTTCTTCTCAGTAATGATTCTGGAGCTACTTGTATCATTACCACTCTGAAGTCTAACCAGACTTCTCTCTCTCAAAGGTCATGGGTAATAGAAGGTTTGTAGATAATGTTACATTAGCTCAGTTGGCGTAACTAGATAAATTAGGCAAGATTTTTGGCACAGAATCTCTCCGGTCAGCTTCAAAAAAAAAGTGACTAAATGATTTGCCATCATTTCTTAGGTAAGTCTAAGGAAGTGGTGAAATCCAGCCAAATCCTACTCTCCTAGTCCATTCAGCTGTGACAAGGAGGACTGGGCTTGCATAGTCAGGATGGAAGTTGGCCCACGGCTTCAGGAATATATTTGCATCATTGATAGCTGAAAAAAATCCCACTGCATTATTTTAGCAATATGTTTAAAGGCTTGGTTTCTCCATGTGCTTCTATGCCACTACAGACAGCCCAAACAATTAGTACTACTGCCACTACAGACAGCCCAAACAATTGGTACTACTACTGTTACACACATATATATATATATATGTATATATGTATTTCTCACTAGATGTAAAAAGGACTTGTAGGACTCACTCCCACTAGCTGTAATGGTACAACATTGTTTTTTACTTCCAGTAGGGCATACTGTAGTGTTGCATTCACACATCTCTGTGCTGCATACAAGGCACATGCAACACCCACGCAGACAAATCCTAAATAAGCAGTCACTAATTTACCTGTAGGCACATCCCAGAGAAGCTCCTGGGTCTTGAGGGATTATTCTCAGCAGGAAAGGTTGGTCCCTCTGTTACTAACATCAGTATGTTTGGTGTGGTGGTGGTTGCTTGTTTTACTGAATCTGGTTTCATGGTAGGATGATTCAGGGTCCTCCGCTTCCACCCATGACGTCATTAGTTGCTGGTAGCGGACAAAGTCCTCCTTCCAACTGGAAAAACTGCTTTGCCCTTGAGTTCTGCAAAGGTTGAGAGTGGTTGTTGGTTTATCCCCAATAATAAATTGCCTATTCATTATGACAAAGGGTTAGATATTTAACAGGCGTCACACAAACTGAGTCCATACAGAGCAAATAGCCAGACAGAGGCTGCCATTGTGGATGAGTTCTATTAGCTTCAGCCTTTTGCCTAGAAATGTCCTTGAGGTGTGGTCCTGGCTCTACCATGACACAATGCACATGCTGACAGACCAGAGCCTCGTAAAATAATTGCTGGTAGATAAAGTAAATCCTCATCAAAAAAGTACTCTCTGATGAAAAGATCAATATAAGCAATCAAGACATTGTTTGGAAGCTATGTGAAAGCCATAGGAACACAGAATAAGGAGTGGGAGTTTGGGTTGAAATATTTCAGTAAAAATCATGCAGATTCCACTTAATACCCAATTCCATTAATGTACTTTTTCAGAAAGGCAGCTTAAGAACATGCATTTCAGAATAAACTAAATGTTTGCTTTGCCTTCATTGTTACTCCAACAGCAAAGAACCACACTTAGATGGACCAGGATTTTCCTGTCCTAGGCACTGTAATATACTATGATCTGCATCAATTCTTTGAAATACGCACATACATGCTTTGCCAAACTAGGTTAGAGTTTCGTTTTGTTTACATCCCTCTGCATTGTCCTATTATTATTTATCTATGTATTTATTAAGCCATGGTGGTGCTTGTAGTAGAAGAACATAGAATTACTCTCCGCTGTGCTGTACAAACATGAAATGTGAGCATTTTTAGAGATAAAAGGCAATATAAAGACACGGAAGAGAAGAGAGAACAGTAATAAGCATCTAAGGTTACCTGTGGTACTTACGAAGCTTGAAGGAAACAGACAACTGCCTGAAATTGGGATTTTGCCAGTTGCTTCTGTAGCAGTATGGTCCCTGCTTTGCTCGTCTTAAGGCAGTAGTCACAATGTTCATGAAATACACAGTAGTCATCAAACACAGGTGAGGGATCAAAGCTGGCTAGGGACACAAACTTTTCTTAAACTCCAGCAAGCAATGTCATTAAAATGTCACTTGTGAGATAACCCTTCTGTATCTCAGAAGGCTGAGATACAAGGATGTCCGTGCACCACGTCCAAGACAAATAAAAATTCAGAAGCATGACGTCCTTTCCATGGCTTGCCCAGAACAGATCAGAAAGGAATTCTTTATACCATATAGTTTAGCTCTTTCAGTCACAAAGACCAGACAGTGTCTTTAGTTGTGTTTAACTTAGTTTATCTCCACATCCTGGAGGTACAAATAGTTATATTATATCATTAATTTTCACTTTCTACCTGGCACACATTCTCAGCTTCCTCCCTCATCCTTATGCACCCAGTTTTCTCTGACACCCTCTGCACTATGTCTCCGCACTCTCTTTTTCTAGCTATTCTCCCTGTATGATCCCCAAGTCCACTTTATTCCTCTTCCAGTCAGTGCTCCGCATTCCCTCTCCCTTTGGCTTCCGTAAGGGGAAGCTGTCACACTTATAGTCCAGTAGCAGCAACAGCAAAGGGCAAAAAAGGACAGTGAGGAGGAAGTGCATCTGCTGGCAACAGCTGAGGTGCATCAGAAAGTCACCAAGAGAATGAAATTGGGCAGTCTTCAAGGTCTTTTATGTTGTATTTTAAGTTTGCTTCTCCTCCATACTGATTGCAACCATCATCCATATGTCCTTTCAACTTAATAAAAACAACAGCAAAGCCATAAAACTAGTGAACCCAAAGGCATCACATCAGGATCCCCCGAGTCACATATTTGGTGTATGTAAGAGGGTATTCTTCAGAATTATCACTGTGCTCAGCTCTTTCCTGATTTGCTGCAGTGGCCACTGCCACAGGCAGGGTATTGGGTTGGATGGACATTTCCTCTCATCCACTGTGGTCATTCTTACACTAAATGACAAGAGTGGAAGTAGTTCTCATCAGGGTAAAAGCAACACCAGCTTGCCTTCTGTTCTTGTTTTACCTTAGTGTTGGGGAGGTGGGAGAGCTTCCAATGTATTAGGAAAGCAAACACCTATTTATCAGGTTTGATTCTGTTTCCCAGTATCTAGTTTACTTTTCTACTGAATTACAGAAAGGTTAAGAGTTTGATTTGGCATCCATTAAATGCTTTATCACACAATAGAAATACTGGGATCTCTCAGAGATAAATGTAACACCTTAGGATGGCATCAGCAGCTGCACGAACAATTTGAATTCCAGTAAATTCTAATGAACAGCATTTTCCTTTACAAGCGTAGTTGTCAAGACATGCTTTTTAAACAGAAGCAAGATCCCCCCAAATTCCCTTATGCTGCAATATGTTGATTCTCTTGACATAGTCTGAACAGCTGGATCAGTCTGATTTGAAATATTTCCACACCCTTCTTCCAAAATTATTTGGCACAAGTAGGAAGAAAGTCTGTAAAATGCCAGCTAAATGATGAAAAACTTGACAAAGTCCTAGCAATTGGAAAGAGGGTCTTAACACAGACCATGATGTATAATCACATCTGGCAGTGTTAGAAGGGAAAGAAATAAGAAAGATTCAGGAGCAAGTCAAAACTAGAGTCAGTCATGTTCTAGTTAATGCACAACTGATGGTTCAAGATAATAATTCATATGAGTAGATACGCAGACATTCAGTTTCCATGATTCTGCATTGTACAATGCCCTGGGATAGGAAGCATGTTATCCATTTAGACAGCATGTGAAAGGAAACAGTCACGATCAAAGTATACATTATTAAAGGGTTAATGACATTTGGATGAGCTTCCATAGAAGTCTCTTTGCTGATTTCAGTGGGAGGCAAGTAATGTTCTACATAAATTAAATTCTACTGAACTGAGAAGAATAGAGGATATCTAAAGTTAATCACATTAATACAAGTGCAAATTCTTAGGGTTTAGCAAATCAGTGTAATTTAAGAAAAATATGAATTTGCATAGATCTTTGCCATCATTTTCATTATCTGGATCTCTGGAACATAGTAAAAATATCAAAAGGCAGGTCTTTTCCCAAGGTATTCTTCACTAAATCAATTCAGATAATCTTCCTGCCTGTATGCCCACAGGAACAACTTTCCCACATTTACATTCAAGGGTCATTGAATAAAAAAGTTCTAAGGAAAATGATTTTTTAAAATAAGTTCTGGTGTAAAACTGACTAAAATATACACATAAATATACCCACATTCCTTTCTCTTTATGAGCAAATATTAGCTAGAATAGTGACTAATTAGGAGGTACGCCCAAAAGGGCAAGTGTGAGAGTTTCCTGATATTCTATTCTGTTCTATTCAGCTTGGTTTCAAAATATAACTTAGCAAAGGTTTTGCTCCTTTCAGAACTTTTATGTGGTTTTGATCCACAAATATCCTAGCAAATAATTCTGGAGCCAGATGGCTTCTTGAGTACAGCTAAAGTCTCTGACGTATGAAATGAGCTCATTCATTTCTTTCATGAGTGGTCAAACTGGAAATTCTTTCCCAAAGTTCTACTTGTCTTTGATCTCGATGTATACAGGATATTGCTTCTGTTAGTAGTAAAGTAGCACAAAATGAAAAAAAAAAAAACCCAGTGGATTGTCCAGTGTGTGTGCCCTGTGGTTGAACCCAACTTAGCCTTCACGATTAAGGTGTGTCTGAAGTTAACACGACCACATATTTTCTTAGAATCGTAGAATCATTTTGGTTGGAAAAGACCCTTAAGATCATGAAGTCCAACCATTGACCCATCACTGCCAGGTCACCACCAAACCAAGCCCCTCAGCACCACATCTTCACGGCTTTGAAAGCCCTCCAGGGATGGGGACTCCACCACTGCCCTGGGCAGCCTGGGACAGGCCTTAACAACCTTTGCAGTGAAAAATCTTTTCCTAATGTCCAATATAAACATCCCCTGGCACAACTTGAAGCCATTTCCTCTTGTCCTATTGATTGTTACAGGGAGAAGAGACTGACCCCTACAAGAGAGGAGTCATTACAAGAGTCCCAAAACATCCCCTCAAAGTTGACATGATTATGTTTAAACTGAATACAATGGAAAAACTCCTTATCAACTTGAAAGGGAGCAGAATTTAATTTATCTCTCAAATCTATAAAAAGTCCCTAGAAAGTGCTTGAGTTGACCAAGTTGTGGATTGGTACTTCAAACATTACTTTGAAATTATAGTTTGAAACATCAAGGAAGCACTGCACCAAACTCAGGACTGCTGTGGTAGTGACCTGTGAACTACAAAGGATAGATATAAGGTATTGCACACACCTCCATGTATGCAAGGATGTGGCAGAGCAGATGTTTGGCCTCATCTGAGTGTTACTCCATACAGTCAGAGTAGGAGGTGAAATGCTGCTTCCATGAGTGGAACAAGAGAGGACTAATTCCTTTACTTGGATTAGAAAAACCTGAAAGGTACTTTAATTTGCTCCCAGTGCCAGGATGTAACAAAGTTACTGCAGGTAGATTAGAGCAAATTTATCTTGGTACCTTTTCTGCGAACTGTGCTCTATCCACCTTCACACTCAAATGTAAGCAGAAATCCTCAGCTTTTGTTTCCTAAGTACTCTGAATGAGTTGTAAGTGGTTTGAAACGATTCAACCACTTTACCTACCCCATCAATACAAGGGTTGCACTTATTCTTAGTTCTGAGTACTGGGTATATGAATTGAAATATTCTGCTCTATATAGACAATGAGTTACACTATCTCAGGATAGTATGTGTATGGGATACCCTAAGGACCATGTAATGAAAAGGTCTGTATCCTCCTTTTTTCATTCTGATGGGAATTTTCAAGCACTTTCATAGGGAATGATATTTAATTAGTTACTTAGTTACTTTGATATTTCCTCATGACATACAAGCTATCAAAAAAATAGACTTAACAGGTTAGTTGAGCTTCTGTAAACATCAACTGGAAATTGTTATCAGAGCTGGAAGACATGTCTTTATGGAACACAACTATACTTCTGTTTCTCCAATTCATTTCCCCACATCTCATCTTCTTTTATACCTATATTATAGTCCTCTCCTCTTCCCCTTTTCAAAAGGGCAAGACATGATTCTGCAGCCAGAAACAGTGATTGAAAGGAGAGGTTGCATCAGGAGTACAAGGAAAGCATAAATCCAAGGATGTTATTTCCATTAAAGGTCAGAAAGCAGGAGATGCTCTTGTGCGGAGGGGTTCACAAAGCAAAAGGCAGGACGAATACTGGAATACAAGTAATGGTGCTGCAGACAGCACAGGTTGAGTTTAAACGTAAGTTGAAAGGTCATTTGGTAGGACATCTAGGTGAGCATGAACAGGTTGGAGCTACAGAGGAAGCTGTTTACTCTCTCTGGGCAACAGTGGGATTGAAGAGTTATTGAACAGTGGGATTGAAGAGTTATTGAGGTGGCACAAGAGTAAGGGCAGCTGTAAAGTATACAGCTGAGGTGCATGGAAACACATCAACAAAAAAAACCCCAACAAATAACTGAGCAGTGGAGAAAATTCACAGCAGTGTATAGCCTTTCACATCACTGCCTGCTGTTTTCTGACAGAGAACCAACAAGCTCAGACATGAGACAGCAGCAAGATTTTTATTCCCAGGGATAGGTTTTCATATTAAAATCTACCCTTCCCACATAGGATCCAAACTGTTCATATCTTAACCCCCATTTGTGCAATGACATGATCTTCATAAAGACCCTGTGATGAGGATGTATTTGGATGATGACCTACAGGATCTCAGACCACCTCTTCAATGTTGTATAACCTCCTGTCTTCGCTAAGCCACCTTAATACCACACTATCTGCATTCAATCTGATGCACAAGCTTCTTATCCGCAAGCAGGGTATCTGAGTACCTTTGGCTATGACATACAAGAATGTAAATGAGATCAGAATCTTGCTCATTTTCTTCAGAAAGCTACAAAAATAGTTTATATTGTTATTTGCAATGTCTCTACAAATCAGTCAACAGCATTATTGAATGTGGACCTAAAATACAGTTGAATTTGGATGAAACAAAATTTCTGCTGTTGCAGAGACTCCTTCTTTACAGATGTATGCCACAGAAATTAGAAGAAATGAAGCCTGGATAATTTCAAATGCAATTTGGGAATTTGAAGCTAGAAGTGAACAAGCAAACCCCTTTATAACTACCAAGATCATCTCCTTCAGAAGCTGCAATATACAAAACACGGTAAACTAGCAGAGCAGCATGTGTGTATATGTATGTACACCACAAGATTATGATGTGCAAATAATAAATAGAATGGGTGACCTGCAGCCTCTCCCAGAGCAAATCCTGACTGCATGAGATCCATCAACATTCTGCTCTGACTGGCCTTTACATACCATATGCAGAATGGCAATTAATTTAAACCAAGTGTGAGTTGCTTTGCATGATCTTGCTGTTTGTAAGGAACAATACTAAAACTCACCCCAGCAATAAAAGAATAACAGTAATTCATAGAATCATACAATGGTTTTGGTTGGAAAAGACCTTAAAGATCATGGAGTTCCAACCCCTCTGCCATGAACAGGGACACATCCCACTAGACCAGGTAGCTCAAAGCCCCTCCAACCTCATCTTGAACACATCCAAAACCATCCAAATGAATATAGCTCTAGTGCTCTGAAAGCTTTTTGCTGCAAACGGTGCAGCTGGAGAAACATCAATATCATACTGTGAACTGTGTCCTGTCCATGTTCATCCTCAGACATAAGTAGAAATACACAGCTTTTGTTTCCTAAGTACTTCGAAAGGGTTGTAAAGTCGTTTGAAAGCCACTTCAACTGCTTTACCTACCCCAGCGGTGGGAGGCAGAACTTTGCTGTTCCATAATTCTTGCTTGGTCTTAAAACAAAGGATGATACTGGAGTCTGGGGAAAGCAGAAGCTTGCTTACTCCCATTTCTTGTCTGGTTAGACTGGGCCAAGTGAAATATCACCCAAATCACGTTCCTTGCCTCTCTGATTCCATTTGCTGGCTGCAGAACACACTCAGAGGGCAGGTACTGCACTCACCACCACACAGGACTGTGTTTTGAAGGTCTAGTCCTTACTAGTGTTGCCAGATGATGTACTGAGAGCATTGTAACAGGGTAATACAGCCACAGCTACACAGCTCACAGTCTTTCTCCTCATGGATATGGCAACCCTTGTCATGTCTTATGTACAGGGCAACACCTAAGGATTCACAAAACCCTACTTCTAGGAAAGCGTTTGGTGAAAGTTGACTATATATAGAAAAAGGAATTAAGATAAAACACTGATTCCCTGTCCCTGAGCAGATAGAAGCAGGTTTAACAATCTCATGGTGATTTTTTTAAAAGGAGCTCTAAAATTGAAATAGGAATGAGTAAGGAAAAGAAAGACTGAGACAGAATTAGTAGAATGGGAAAAAGACTTACAGGTACTCCTGCAGCATCTAGATGTGCTACAAGAAGACAACAAGGGCTTGTAAGAATTGCAGAATCCCAGCATGGTGGGGACCTCTGGAAATCATCTGGTCCAACCCCCTGCTCCAGCAGGGTCACCCAGAGCAGGGGGGCCAGCATCACAGTGTCCAGGAGCGTTTGGAATCTCTCCAGAAAAGTAGTGTCCACAGCCTCTCTGGGCAGCTTGGGTCAGGGCTCTGGCACCCTCACGGGAAAGAAATGTTTCCTTATGAAGTCCTAGAAGCTCCCTACAAAAAATTCCAAGATGCAAATATGTTATCTATAAAAGGTGTGTTTTCAGTTCATGTACCCAAGAATTTGGAGAAACAATAGATCATAAACCACAAAAAATGATTGATTCCTATCATTGTCAAAACGGTAGAAAATTAAACTCACGGTGGACAATCTTGCGTAAAAAGGCAATGGGGTTTTGGAGCCAGGTACTTCACTGACCTGGTTCACTGTGAGGGTCATAAGAGAGCCAAGGCAACAGCAAGGGAGGGAGTGGGCATGTGTAGCCAGTGCAGAGGAAGAAGAGATGGCAGTAGTTCTGACATAGGTGGGTTTGAACTTCTTGGGAACTGCATATTAACTAATGGGGTAGAACGAGGTGGCACAGAGGGGAGCAGCAGGAAGAGCTGATGTAGTTGTCTGCATCTACCAGCAGCATCAGCCATCCCAAAGCAGATGGACTCAGTGATATACTTGGTAGCCCACAACAAAACTCTGTTGAGCTTTTATTTGCAAATTGAGCTATTCCAGGAGTTAGTCCACTTAAGAGTTTACTCAACTTATAGATTTCTCTCATAGTATCTACTAATGATAAAGAGGGAAAGAGGGAGCAGAAGAGCCATGAACTGAAAACTGAACTGTTGCATTGTTCGTTGTCTTAGGATGGGTGCCAGGTAACTTCTGTTAAGCTGAAGAATAGGACAGACAAAGAGATAAGGGATTATAAAATTGACTCCTTAGGCAGAAGTTCAGCTGAGCCTTTAAACTCAGTTAGCACTGCAGACAGGAGTGAAAACTTAGAGCCTGGTCCCCACACAAAGTCTTCAGGCTGAACCTAAAGTTACCTACTAATATGGGCATGAACTTTGTCAAGTGCTGAGGATATGTGCATCATTAATGAGCATACCCAAATCTGAATAGTTTTTCATGGAACATATGCAGAAATGACTCTTCCAGTGTCACTGAGAAAGCCTCAATATACAAGGAAAATTACACCAGAATGTGTTCAACAGTGGATTCTGAAGTAGGCTAAAATGAAAACTTGAGAGCATTCTGGAAAGAAAGAATCATTAAAAAGGGGGGGAGGGTACATACAATTACTGGGGCAGGAGAAATAATTATGTGAAGCTTTTGCAGAAAAAAAAACAAAGGAAAATTAACTATATCTAAGCGTACCTCCAAAGATTCAAAAGGCCAGATTTGGCTCATATATATTATTAGTATTCCACAGAATAAGCAATCAATGAAGTGAATAAAAGATGCACAGGCAAAGCAACTGCAGAGTAACATATAGAACTGTGAATGCCAAACAGATAACAGTGTCAGTGGTGAGACCAGTCCAGAAAAGCACCCTCATTACTACGCAGTAGAGGAAAACAAAAGCAAAATCCAGGCAGACAAATAAGAGCTATAAACACCATCCTAACACTGAGAACTGAGCAAACACAGAAGGTGAAAAATCTACCAGCTGGGTTTTCAGATAGTACGTACCATAGAAAAGTTACGCTTTCAGATTAAGTGTGCCTAAGGACATAACCCTAGTAAAAATGATTCAGCACATACATATATGCATTTTCCCAACTAAAAATATAGCACCCAACAATTAAAAATACTGAGCTAAGACAAGACACGTCAACTTTCTGTCAGCAAAGCTCCTGAAAGTTCTTTATAAATGTTTTTGAAGGATAGGAGCGAGACAGAAAGATGATTCAACCAGTACAGCTGAGTTCTTACATAGTTAAAGCCCAGGAGCATGAATCACAATGAGAAAGGTGTTGAGCTCATCTGGGTTATACACTGACCATGTAGAAACTGTGTGCTTAAGAAGAGTAGCAGCTCATATGAAATACCACAACAGGAATGGCCACATTTCATTAATTCAATTTGAAATACACAGAAGCCGTTGCTGCCAAGGTATTAGGCATGAGCTTCATTTGTTTTTCTTGCAGCTTGCATTCACCTTAGTTAAGGTGAGCTCTGCTTTTCCTTGCCTGCCAACAGTTCAAGAAACCAGTTACAGGCTCCTCTTCCAAATCCTTTACAATAGAATGAAGAAAAGGAAAGACAGCACAATGGTGCACTTAAGGTGCACTCTGTAATTAAGGAACTAGGATTGATGTCACCGATAAGTGAGGCAAGTTACTTCCTTTCTTCTAACTTCCATTCCCCTTAGCTCTCACTTGTTTTCCAGTTAGACAATCTAATTTCCTTATCCAGAGTTTTATTCCCATTCCATTTTATCCTGCATAGGGTACAGTTTGTTCCTGTAATGAGCTAAGAAGTGATCACAACCATACACACCACCAACCTCACCTGCCATTCACTGTCTAACACTCTCCTCATGCATTTCACCCTGAGGCTGTGTGCAGCTTTGTTTTCCATGGAGAAACCTCTCTGAGATTTCTCAAGAGGTGTGACGTGTTATCATGAGCAGAAAACAGACTGCATCACCTGTTCCAAGAGCCAAGGGAAGGAGCCCATGGCCAGAGCATGGCCACCATTTTCTTCTGGAGTGGCAGCGCATGGATTTGTTAGGGGGAAGTTAACAGCACACTGAAAAAAGGGTGAATGAGTGTGAATCCCTGGGTAGGGCTGGAAAGCAAAACCCTGGTGAGTCACCTGTAGACTGATGGGTGGGAAGAACAGTGGAGGCTATCAGGGAAAGGTGAGAAAAGCATGAGCAGGACAAGGAAAGGAGAGCAACTAAGCCCCTACAGAGCCAGGTGGAAAGGCTGTGCTGGTTACCCTGCTTAAGTTAATGCCAACTTGGTCTACGTTAATTGCAGACTGTCATTACTTTACATTATGTTCTACACAGCCATAAATATTGTCCCCTCTGATCAATCCAACTTCATTTTCCCAGTTCACATGACAAGCAAGGTCTTCACAGATCTGGGGCACAATGCAGCTTTACCCGGGTTCCAACTATCCCTGGTTTATCACACTTGTGAGGAAGTTCTCAACAGAAGGCAGATGAGTTTTGGTTTCAGTAATGGCCTCACTGCTACCACTTCCTAACTTCTGAATTGTAGCCTTTGCCACCCTCATATTATATGAGCTACTTTCAGGTTATAATTATAGTATTTATGGTATATGTGGTGTGCACGTTTTATCTGGCATTTGACATTTTACATGGGTATAATGTCCAAGTTTTGTCCTTACTTCTATGCAAGAAACCAAGAAGAAAAGGTAACATCGGAGAGATTATATCCAATGTCAGAATTATGGGTCAAATAACACATATATTGGATTTACTGTTACAATAAGTGCTTTTAGTGACCAATCCATTGATACAGATTTTTGATCAAGATAAAATAAGAGTCAGAAGAATATTTGTCAGCCAGGTCCTTGGCTGTTGTAATTAATCTATACATCTATCCTCCATTAATTTCCATGTTACTTGATGCTGAGGTGTCAAGATAAGCTTCTCTAGTTCCCACAGCATTAAAACTGAGAAAACCAGAGAAAAATGCAGGAAATAAAAATAAAAATGCTTTCAACTCCTTCCTGATCATTCCCTCTCTGCAAACAGAAGTGCTTTGTTTTAATGCCAGGCAATACCAAAACTATGGTCCATTAGTGGATTCCTGCTGTATATTAACAATAAAGACAGCAGCTTAAATTTCTATTATTAAAATATTTCAAAATTTGCTTCTGGGGTTTTTCTCCCCTAATACAACTGCAGAGCAAAGATTGCTCCTCCCTACCCTATGTAAGTACAGAGAAAAGAGCTTATCTACCATCTGGGAAACTCAGAAATCCTTCAACTACTTTTTTTTATTCATTTACAAGAACCTCTTGGAGCAACCATCCATGTAACAATGAAAATATTTACTTAAAACCTCCTGGGTTTCGTGATACAGTCATCTCCAAATACAATTCCCCCATCAATTGGTAAAATTTCATTGCCTGATAACTTTCAAAAATGTACAAGCCTCGCAACTGAGAGATCTTAATTCCTTCTGAAGCTGTTTTTGTTATTATTTCACCCACTCCTTACGGTGAGGAAGGAGGAAAGGGGCTGTGTGGTTGGAGAAGATGAACACTGAAACATCATTTGAGTGCCACTGCTCCCTGGAGATTAACCGAGCAGTAGAATCATAACAAAACCAGACTATGTAAAATTTGGAGGAAGATTTATAAGGAACAGCCATTTAAACACCCTCAAATACAACCAGGACAACCTCTGGAATATCTATAGAATACCACACACTGGTAAACGCTTAGTGAAGTAGCACAGTCAAGTCTGACAAACACTGCTCTAGTCACAGTGTTATAATGAGTGAAAACAAAAAACTGCCTTAGAAGAGGAAAGAGGTGTTTGATAGTAGCACTCTGCTCAGTGATAACTGCAGCAAAAGAGACAGGGCAAAGGAAAAAAAAAACCCTTGACTCTGCCGACATACCCAATCATCCCTCCCCACCTTCACCAGATAACCACCAAAAGCACCACTTGCTCCCCTCAGCACACTCCTCCCTTTATCAGCAGTGCCTTGCTCTAGTCCACCCAGTGGGAAACAAGAACCTCTCCCCAAATGTTTTAAAGCAGCCCACGAAGTTCCCATTAGTCTGTTATCCCCTCAGGCAGAGGTGGGTGTAGCAGATAGGGGAAGCCAGTTCTGCTACCCCTGACCATCACCTGTAGCCCACTGCTAAAGGTGCAGGCACGTTAGCTGCCGAAAGCCCAGTTTGTTGGTTGGCTTAATTGCTTAAATTAGACTCATGTATATTTATTTAATACAGCTAACTGGTCGCGTAAACAAGATTATCATTTGCCTTATCTATGTACAGATGAATTTATTTTCATTATGAGAACTGGCACAGAACAGGACAATGTTCTATGGGCAGGAAATCCAGTCTTTTCTTTTCTCCTGGCCTGCTGAAGCATGAAGATAGAGATCTAGGGTGTGTAAAGAGCTTACTACTGACTATGAAGATGTAACTTCATTAAACATCCTGGATATTTTGATGGAGAACAAGTTTTATGTTATAGCAGGACAATATGTTGACCTAACTACCACAACCTCGTCACAGTAAGCTAGTACTGATTTCAGTTCAAAACTCAAATCCAGATAACGCTTCATAAAAGAACTCTCTTTTATTTATTTTATAACACTAAATGGGTGAGGATCTACTATATTTAGTACTGAACAAAAGTGGAAATAAGGGCTGAACTGAAATCAATTGAAAAAGATGATACCATTTGGTTCAGTATCACCTGAATAGAATATTTTATTGTACTCTCTTTTACAGAAATATTTTTAAATTTGTAATTGCAGGGAAGGATTTTGATAAAAGCCCAGGGTAATTAGGCATCCAGCTTCAATCATATTTTACAATTAGGACACCTTCTTGACTTTGTTTCCTTCCCAACTTTGTCCTTGCTTCAGCAGAAATGACAAACATCAGTAGAGACAGCTCAAGTGAACCTTACCAGACATGCAGTAGCCAAATCTGTCCCATTTTACACAAAGTCCTTTCTGCATCTCTACACATCCTAGTATACATAACATCTTCCCCACTCCTACTCCTGTATCTTCCCCACCCCAGTGATATCTCTCCAGTGCCTCTTGCTAACTCCCTCAGTTATTCTTCATTCTTGTAAACTGGAAGGAGTCTGAAGATCATAGAGTCATCATAGAATTACAGAATGGTTTGACCCAGGGAAGGGACATAAAAGATCATGTAGTCCCAACCCCTCTGCAGTAGAAAAGGACACCTCCCACTAGACCAGGCTGCACAAGTTCTTTTTCAAGAGCCCATTCCAACCTGGTCTCGAACACACCCAGTGCTGGAGCATCCACAGCTTCCCCAGGCAACCTCTGCTAGTGTCTTACCACCCTCAGAGTGAAGAACTTCCTAATTTCTAATCCAATTCTAACCTCTTCCATTTTGAAGCCATTACTACTTGTTCTATCACTACAAGCCCTTGTAAAAAGTCCCTCCCCAGTTTTCTTGTAGGCCCCCTTCAGATACTGGAAAGCCACATCAGGGTCTTCCTGGAGCCTTCTCTTCTCCAGGCTGAACAACCCCAACCCTCTCAGATTGTCCTCACAGCAGAGGTGTTCCAGACCTCAGATGGGCTACAGTCTAAGTGAAGCTGACTCGACGTTCCTCCAGTAGGTCCCTGATGCTTGTCAGTGGCCCACTGGAAAAGCCCTTCAGGGTTTCTGTGGCACACACTTGGTGTGACCCTGTGATAGTACAGGACCCTTCAAGGTGATTAGTCTGTTCTTTTTGCAAGATTACCTGCCCCAAGAGGCACAGGGTGACTTCCTGGAGCTGGGTCCCCACATATGAAATACTTTGCACCTCCTCAGACTTCAGACATCTATCAGTGGCGGTGGGGTTGCCAAGGAGCTGCCTGGCATCAGTTACAGTATTGAAAAGCTTAGACTAGTTACTTGCATGTCATCTGCACAACTGTAAAGCAACCCCAAATTCAGTTTGCTCCAGGACCTGCTATTTGTGGAAAGGGAGTTGTATTTTATTTGCAACCATGTTATGTTTCTTTATTAGACTGAACCTTAACAAAATATACCTACGTCTATGAGTATACTCCTCCCAAAAGGCAAATAGCATTGGCTAATTTCTGAGGAAGGAAGAGCATCCTCTATTTACCTGCTCTTTCGCTAAAATCCCCCAAACCCCACCTTTCTAGGCTCTCTGAACTAATCTGGGACTGAAGCCAAAGTCACCTACTATATAAGAGACACAGAGCACCGGTGAACTACTCTTCCTGACCAACATCAGACCTGGCATCCTTGTGCCAGACTCCACTCAAGATGGGGTTTGGCAGGGGGATGTGGGCGCCCGAATGGGCTTTCCTCTTAGCACTTTGCTGTATCCATCAGATCGGTAAGAAGTTCTCTTTTACACCGGGAAGAGAAAATACACTCTGTTTAGATCTAGTGATATATTTTAAAGTACTATACTAATTTCATCGTTTCGCTTCACAGGTGGTTGCATTTAAACAAGATTTCTTGATTTATTTTTTCTTTTTCCAGTTTCCATGAAATATTTAATGCCCGTCTATTAAGCAGACTGATTTAATTTAGTGCATTGCCTCAAACTACTGCATCTAACTACATTTGGGAGGTCGCCTTGAAGATCAAATCAAAAAGAACTGTTATTCATGCCTTAGAATGTCAGTTTTTCAGTATTGCTTATGCTTTACAAAATCGTTTTATTCCTGTTGCGTTTTGTATTGATTATGAATATTCCAGGTTTTACAAAATTTGAAGTCCTACATTTTCCAGTTGCTAGATCAGACCGCTGGTCAATCTTTCCCAGTATCTTGTCACCTACCAGGAGCTAACAACAGATTTCTCAAGATTTCTTGTAACTTGTTTTGCAACAGACTCTAGAAGGGAATATTTGTGCCACAATAGTCTTCAGTAACTAACTGTACAGTGACAGTACCCTATGCAAAATAGTTACCAAAATTACTGAGTGTGAGGAGGACTGGAAGATTTATCTGACACATGAAATCCATCATTTTGTATGGGTTCTTTTTTTTCTCCTGTCAATATAATATTCATCAGGGGTGGTCTTGGCAGTTTTATTAATGAATAACCCTACAAAGACAATGGGACAACTCAAGTTGAAAATACTTGCATGAGTACAATCTTGCTAAGTCAGTCCCATTCACTCACAGGAACCACTGCCCTGTCAGCTGACACTTCTAAATCTTCAGGTTGCTGCTGTAAATTTATCTCGTGTCTCATTTTCAAAACACTGACAAGTGCAAATATAATTTTAGGCTACTTGATAGTTTGTGAAAGAAACACTAAAATACCAGCAAATTGATTCAAGCTCAAAATACATCAGTCAGGGTATAAGCTTACGTTTAGAGTTGCACAATGTCAGTCAAAAGCATCAACAGCCATTTGTTAAGCAAGGAAGCTATTTGTACTGTGCAAGGCTCATCTGATAAATTGCTTTGAAAAATAAGCACTGGTTAGACAGTGCCCAGCAATCTCCTCTTTATTCAAAACACACTCTGCAGAAAATATTTTCAGATGCCATGAGTGCCTAAAGAATATTGTCCCAATCCCATGCCACATCCACAAACTTCCTGTGCCTGACTTTGTATTTGGGGTCAAATGCTAACTTTTAGAAATTAATTGTAATGCTAATTACATATGTGGATTGGCAGCTGGGTGTAGACTTAGCAAGCGGCATCCAGAAGTATTCTTAGCAATGAAGTCAGTTCCCAAACTGCCAAATAGTAAATTAACTTGACTATTCTTTCAACTGAGACACACTACTGAGCACTAATCAATACCGTAGTATTGTGCAATTGCTAAATAAACCAACACAGAATTTGCTTGGAAATTACGTATTTGCTGAGTAAACAAAAGCCCCTCCTGTTTCCTTGAGAAAAATTAACAGACTAAATACATGTATATGCTATTTTGCCCAGTTACAAAGGTTCTCATGCTAGAATAAACATTCTATGGTTCTGTGCCTGCTGAGATTCCTACAGATGTGTTGACCAAGAGCAAATTCTAGCTTAGTGTTAAGACTCAGAGGCATTTGTCTCACCTGACTGGTATCAATTTTACCTAATGATATTATCTGAAAGAGGAACAGGAAAAGGAAAATGGTTAAACTCTGTCTGAAGTTATTCCTTCATACATCCCTCGTGGTCACACATAAAGTTAAATAAGAAAAGAATTAAAAGCTTAGGTCTGAAAGAAACTGAAGACACTGCAGCAACTTCTGGCTGTGTTGAGGCTGCTCAGAACCCTCTCCTCCAAAGCCAACAGTCACCTGGGGACCTCTTTAGGAGTAGAGGATTGAATGCCTTCAGACAGTCATCCTTCAACTCTGGGATCAAGTATACAATCTGCTTATATAGTGGGCACAGCCAGATGTTAAATTATAAAAACAATTTAAAAACATGTACTCCCAATCCAGTAATTTAAGGCAAAGGCAGTTGTCCAGCTTTCATGGGGGTATCTGGGCTGAGGTTCTTCAGTGGAGAAAACACTCATCAAGGAAAGTAAGTGTGAAAGGGGACTAGGGTTTACGGTACAGCCTTGATTTCAGCATTTCCCCCCCCCCCCCCCCCTTCCACCCATGTGGCTACGTGTTCACTGAGATGGGTGTTATGGATCCAGTTTCAAGTCAGTGAACTCTTCCTACTTAAAAGAAAAAAAAAAAGGGGCATGATTTAGGACTAAATTACGTAGAAAGTTCTGCTTTGACTGAGAAATGCTCTAGAATTCACATAATCCTGATCAGGATTAGTGATTTCATCACCTAAGCCCTTTGAGGATTTAGACTTGGCAGGTTGTAGGTACGTGTTAGTTAACACAGTCCAAGCACAGTTATCACAGTCTGATACAATTCAATCCTTCACAAAATAAAGTTGTAGCCATTTTTCTTTTACAGAAAATAACAGTCATATTTATTTATAAAAGACAAGAGTTTAGAGCATCAACCTAAGAGCTCGGGGTCAGTCTCTTCCCAGGCGTGAAAATGTTCAGGCCAATATTTGTCATCTCTCAAAAGTCTTTGTCAGTATCTTCTCTAGTATGGGGATCACATGATTATGGCCTATTTTTAATTCCTTTGCCATTGTTCCCCTGTTTTCAACACCATGTCTCAGCTTCAGGTCAGCTCCCTGGCTCCAACCTCCTGTCAGGGAGCTGTTGAGAATGAGCTCTCCCCTGGACCTTCCTTTCTCCAGGCTGAACAACCCCAGGTCCCTCAGCCACTCCTCACAAGACTCGTGCTCTAGACCCTTCACCAGCTTTTTTACCTTTCTTTGCTCAAGAAGAAAAGGCCCTGTGCTTACGGACTAAAGAAACTTTCACATAAATATCTGCAACTATTATTAGATCAAGCCCTAAGTCCTTCGTTTCTTTTGTTCTGTCCCTTTTCTTACTATTACCAAGCTACTACACAGCAGTTGTAATAAACAACTTCCTTACATTTTGTGAATTCTCCCTGAAACTGTTTCACGTATTTGTGAGATTCAGTACAGCAGTGAAAGAAGGGCTGTGATCCAGTCACTGGAATCCCTTGTAGTGAATTTTAAGGGAAACAAAGAAAGCAGATATGCTTTAAATGTTACTTTGATTTTGACCCCTCTGTTTGCAATAGAAAATCTTTTTCTATAAATATATTTCAGCTATTTTCTGGGCGCCCGTTTAATTTTTTTTCTGATCTGATAAAGGACTTTCCCCTTTACCTTACGGAGTCCTTTGATCCTAGCTAAACACTGTGCTTTAAAAGTTCAGGTATGGGACACTGTATTTAATATGTTTTTTACAATTTCTTCACAGGGGCCCAGGATGAAAACGAACCAGCAGCAGGAAGCAAATACGATGAGGGTGTTCCGCAGAAAGGAAAGCGTACGTTCATTTGTGCTGCGTATTTGCATCTATTTGCTACATCTCTATGAAATAATAAAAAAACGCCCTCCTTATCACATTCACAGTAATGTCAAATAAAGATAACTGTGTGTTAACAAGCCTATCTCCATATTAGAATAGTAATACCTTTAGACGATACCGATCGCTAAACCCACGGTATAGTTTTATTTGTATAATAATAAGTAACAAAGAAAAGAGATCTGTGTTTACAGAGGCTGAATCTCTATGTGCAGGAATACGTATATATAAAATCAAAGTGGAATATATGTGCAGGATGTTTAGTGGCTTATAAACAAGGAAATGAGACCACCTTGGCAAGTGGCAAAGTCAGCGGCTGTTTCTGGGATTAAGACAGCAACCCAACTCCAACGATTTGTACCACGGAGTGATTTGTGATCATCCTGCACGATGGAACTGTGGTCAGTTCTAAGGGTTTCCAGCCTCTTAACAGACAAAAAAAATTTAGCAGGGAGCAAAGGGGATAATTAAAGGTTTTGTTCCTTCCTGGTCCAGAGGAGAGCAATGATTTAACTATCCTGATTTTGAGTTTCAGTACGCACCGTTAGCCTGACCCACGGCCTGTGTTAAACAGAACAGGCTTAGCACTGTTCCACCAGGTCTGGCATATGAACTTTCTAGTCCTTTCTATGTCAATTTTAGGTACAGAATTTGGTATTATTACACTACTTTGGGTTTTGTTTCTTACTTTTTTTTTTGTTTCTAGCTTTTGCCACAATTTCACCTCAAGTGAACATCATCCAACCAATGCTGCCAAATCAAATAATAACACGTAAGTAAAGGAAATGAAATGTATTCAATATGTTTTCAGTTTTAGGGGATGCAGACAGAGGAATCCAATATAAAAACAGAGAAAGTCACTGGTACAGGAAGTTGTGGATTATTAAGAGGAGAGAGAGAATGATTAAGGAACATAATATTGAACAGTTACCTCAGCTGAAATGTGGACAACTAACAAAGTTCTAGCTGAACATTCCTATAAACATTTATAGGGCTACATAAGATGAGTAACAGATATAAGTGAAGAATGAATACACAGTTTATAATGGATAGATGGACAGAAGACAACAGACAGAGATAGGCAGGTGAAAAATATTCAATGAACAAATGAAGCCTTGATCATTTTCACCACGTTAACGTTGTAAATCTACAGCTAGTTTTAATTCACAGCTTCCAATCCCGCTCACAATGACCGCGTGTGCAGCACATGGGGCAACTTCCACTTCAAGACATTTGATGGAGACATATACTCCTTCCCTGGGCTCTGTAATTATGTTTTTGCATCCCATTGCAACGCTCCCTATGAGGATTTCAACATCCAGATCAGGCGCACAGTGGTGGACAATGCTCCAACCATCAACCGTATCACTATGAAACTCGAAGGTGTAGCTATTGAACTAAGAAAGGATGTTGTCACAGTCAACGGCAACAGGTAAATTTATTCACAATGCCTGTTTGGAAACCACAGGCTTCCTCCCGCCCCAAACTTACCAAGTACTTTGTGTTTGGAGGGGAAAAAAATTGTATTCTTCACTAAATCTGACTATTTCACCAACAGGAATAAGCTGCTGTTAATTCCTTTCACAGTAAATCAATCCTTCCCTAACGATTACCTCAGAAATAAAATTTGGATGAAAAAACCTGACAGGCTGGGTCTAAATTCAGATCCATATTTAATGATGCTGGACCATCCTATCTTTCAATTGCTTTTCTTTCCACAAAACTACATTATTTTAGAATCCCTACAGATGCTGGATATCACATGCAACTTTTTTTTTTTTGCTTTATCAAACATCTGGATCAGAAAATACCTATCATTCTTTCTGCCTTTCCCCAGAATTCAACTGCCATACAGCCAATCTGGAATTAAAATAGAGGAAGGCAGCATGTATGTGACAGTTGCCAGCAAAATGGGTATTATGTTGATGTGGAATGAAGATGACAATATCTTGGTAAGAACTGCTCCTGGACCTGTCTACAAATTCAGATGCCACCATCACTTAGGCCAGTCCCTCCCTGTTCAGGGGGTTACTGCTGCCTTCTCGTCTCATCCTGTTGAGCAATTCTTTCTTAAGAAAGACAGGTTTGCATCCAGGGAGACCTAAGGAAAATTACATGGATTTACATTTTGGGGATAGTGGATGGCTGCTTAAAATTGGCTGAAAAGTCACTTTCGTTATATCATTAACATACTGGCATTGTTACAGGGCCTACTTACCCCTTCAAACAGCATTTCCTAGCAGAATTTCACTCTCTTCAGACTTCATTTTGGCTGGGGATTGGATTCTATTGAACCAATAGAGAGAAAGAGGCAGAGAGCAATATAGATATTAGTGAAACTTTTAAGTCCGTATCAATAGCTTGAAGGCTGCACTGTAAACTAAATACAAACCAACTCTTATTTCTACCTCCCTGGTTTGAATTAGAATTGCTAAATAAATGTACACATATCTGACAAAGAATGCATAGAGGCAACGGGTGCAGATACTTTCAGTGGTCTTGAATATATTTTAGGAATAATGTTTAATACTAACTTTTTTCAACTTACTGTCCATCATTTTAGCTGGAATTGAACGAGAAATATGTCAATCAGACCTGTGGACTCTGTGGGGACTTTAATGGCCTTCCAGTTTACAATGAGTTCTATTCAAACAGTAAGTTTTTTGAGTAATAAAGACTGGTTTCTAGAGTGTCCAAAATGTTTTTGTATTCTTTTAACTCTAACATCATCAGCATTCCTCTTTTCTGTCCTGTTAAATGATTGACACAGAAGATATGACACAGTCTTTGTTGAAAAATATGTAGCACAGAGATCAGATAAAGATAATGTGATTTAATACATTAAGTATAAATAAAGTATTGGTTTAGGTATAAATATAGTACTGATGATAACAACTGATCGCATATTTTTTGTATGCCATGTTTTTATTTACCTGATCAGCTAACCTCATAAAAAGAGTGAGATTTTCATTAATAGCATAAATAAATATAGAAACGTACACCTAATGTTTCAATTTTGTCTTAAAAATGGTATATCCGTATTTACTTGCTGAATTGCATAATCTTTGTAAGGTCTTTTATTCATCATTCTATTCATCATTCATCTATACCTAGCTTGAGCTTTTTCCTAGACCTTATCTCACAGAAGCCTCCATTGTCCAAACCCCTGTTTAGATTCTTTTCTCTCTTCCCTGCATGGGCTCAATATAATCTGAAAGCAGATTGTTATTTTTCTGGTGTCTATGTTTAGTCTAAAATAAACTACATTACTAAATTACAGCAGTTGCTCTATCACCCAGTGAGCCCTCCCCAGCTCAGGGCAGTTGCCCTGGCTGACTCCAAACTCTGCTAATAGCCTGCAGACCATGACTGGTCTGGGATTATTTCCCAGAAAAACCAGGACATCTTGTAAAAATCTTAGTTTGCATATAAATACAACAGGCTCAGAAATGTTTTCTGATGTTCACTTTTTCCAGAGTGCTCAGTGAGGTAAATGGAGACAGTGACGTCATGCTTCATTTGGAAGAGATGATGATCAGGTCTAAAGGCTTAAGGGAATTACCTGCCTTCTCCAGTCTTAAGCAGCATTCTAGAGGAGAAAAAGAAAACAGGTGGTTGCATTGAGCAAAAACCCACAACTTTCATTATTAAACTTCTTTCATACAGATGTTAAGATGACAGCCTGGCAGTTTGGGAATATGCAGAAAATGGATGGGCCCATGGAACACTGTGAAGACTCCGCTCCTACCCTGCCAGAAAATTGCACTGCTAATTTGGTAAGGATCTTTTGACTACTTTCTTTGTATTTCTTTAAAATGTATCTGTATCTTTCTACAGCTTCAGACAGGTCAAGAGGAAAAACCCTCAGGTGACAGCAACTTAAAGAGGAATAGAACCATCTATTAAAGAATAATTATACCAAAAAAAATTGGCGTCTTGCTATTATCTGCAAGTTGTTTAATTTCTTTTTTCTCTTCTCCCAAGGATGACATATGCCAGAAAACATTGACTAGCTCTGCATTTGCAAACTGTAATGACCTAGTTGATGTTAGAGAGTATATCAGGGTTTGCCAAGATGACTTGTGCCGCTCTGAAGTGTCTAAAAACACCTCCTGTATCTGTGACACCATTGCTGAATACTCCCGGCAGTGTGCTCATGCTGGTGGGCACCCTCTGAACTGGAGAACCTCAAAACTGTGCCGTAAGTATCACAGGAGATAGCCTTACTTTATGCTCTCAAACAAGCTCTCAAATGATGCTGAGGGTGTAAAAGAAATTACAGGCCATTCAAGACTGTCTTCTCCAGAGGGTTCTGATGTACAAGGTCCAGCACGAAGACTTTAGCAAAAGAGCTAATGGTTTTCATGCAAACTGGACTACTCAGTATCAAACACTTACATGGATACTGTAATGGAGACTCAAAGTGTTCCTTAATTAACTGGAACAGTAAAGGAAGCAGATAAAGGAGAGAGAAGGTGAAAAAATAAGGGGAACTTGCTTGTATTCCTGTTTCCTTTTCTCATGGTGGCTACAGCATTTTTAATTCTCAGTTATTAACTGATTGGGTCTTCAAAGGTATTTGGCTGGTTGAGCACTTAATTATGTCCTCTTGTTTGGTAGTGAGGAGTTTGCATCACTGTAATCTCCACAGAGATTTTCACTGAATTAAACACATATTAGATTACGGAGTGTAGCTGCTGATACTGTCATCAGCATTTGCTCCAAAACAAAAGTACTTATAGGTACTATTTGTCTTTCCAATGGTATCTGAAAAATGCAAATATACTAAAGCTTTGAGAATTTGAGCCTTACATTTCACCAGCAATAGAGGTGCCCATGAGAAGGGTGCTTCCAGTAGAAACACAGGCCTTGTTGGTCCCAGAAATCCAGTCACTGAGCCAGTTCAGCACCAGAGAGTCATGGAATCCCATCTCAACTGTAAAACACGGATCAAGGTGACTAAATTTGCACATTTTGAGACCTGGAATTTTAGTGTGGTTTTACATCTAGCTAAATAACTTAAATTAATATAAATATTTTCATATACAATGCACTAGAAATATTTTGACTGGAAAACAATCTCTCCTTTAAAATTTCAGCCAAGAAATGTCCTTACAACATGCAGTACCAGGAGTGCGGCTCCCCCTGCACCGACACATGCACCAACTCTGAACGATCTCAGATTTGTGAAGAACACTGTATGGATGGTTGTTTCTGTCCCCAAGGCAAGTCCTTATGTACTCCCATCTCTAATCTCAAAGAGCAACAGTTTACCTCCAGGATTTGGGCAGGTTCCATAGGGGTTAAGAGGTTTTTTTTGCATTTTTCTCTGCTGCACGTGACAGGCATTTGTCACATCTAAGCTGAGAAAAGGTATCTGAATTCATTGCCTGTACATGTCTAATACTCAGAAAGTAGAACAGCAAACAGATCAAGACCTCGAGAAGCCACCTGCGTTGCACTAAGTCCCTCTTTCAAAGCAGGTGGAATTTAAGAGCACAAAGGTTGGATCTTTCTCTGTGCAAATTGGAACAGTCCTGAGCGTAGGTTTATCTGGTCAGGAGAGATGCAGAGCTGCCCCTACAGCAATAATTAGTATTTGGAACAACTCTCTTCTGAGGACAGGCCGAGAAAGTTGGGGTTGTTTAGCCTGCAGAAGAGAAGGGAGATCTTATAACAGCCTTCCAGTACCTGAAATATACAAAGTATAGAAGGATGGAAAAGCTGGAGAGGGGCTGTTTACAAGGGCATGTAGTGATAGGATAAAGGGGAAATGGTTTTAAACTAGAGAAGGGTAGATTTAGATTGGACATTAGGAAGAAGTTCTTTACTATGAGGGTAGCAGAACACTGGAACAGGTTGCCCAGGAAGGTGGTGGAAGCCCCATCCCTGGAGACATTGAAGGTCACGCTTGATGAGACTCTGAGCAACCTGATCTAGTTGAGGATGTCCCTGCTTACTTCAGGGGGCTGGACTAGATAACCTTTGGAGGTCCCTTCCAACCCGGGGCATTCTACAATTCTACAGTTTGTAACAAATAAAAATGGTCTATAGGAAATGCCTCTTAAAACTTTGATCAATTTGTCTTTTATTTTTTTAAATCTAGGGACTGTGTTTGATGACATTAACAATTCTGGCTGCATTCCCCAAGAGCAGTGCTCCTGTATTTACAAAGGCAACACCTATGCTACAGGAGCCTCTTTTTCAGAACAATGTCAATCCTGGTAATCTTTGTGACTTTCCTAGCTTACTATTTCCTCTCATAGGAGTTTAATTGTTTAATGAGTTTAATTGTTTATCATATGCAATTGCATCATTGGTAATTGATATGTGTATTTAGCAGACTGCTATCGCTCCAAAATATCCCTAAAGAACATTCTTTGCTTTATTTAGCAACAGCCTTAACTAGCTTTGAGCTCTAACTCAAGGAGATCAAAGCAAGGATTTACTATGTTTAGATTTCTCAACGGTCAATTAAAATGGTTCCTCTGTGTTTATTTTGTTCAAACATTTGAACTTCTCTAAGGGGAATGGAGTTACAGTCATTTATGTATTTGCAAATATTTATTTCTCTGAAGAAAGTAAAGGATGACAGAACCCAACCTTGATTTCACAATTATTAATCCCCTACCTGGGCACTACCACATCCCCTTAGAGAACAGATACGCTCTGCATCAGGAGCAGATGTGAGGTTACATTTCTGTTAGTTTCTGATGCATTTGTAGAACAAATCAGAAAAGATTTTAATCTGGCATTGTGCTTCATGTTAGCTGCAAAACCCAAGCAATTACTCAATGATACTTGTTGCTGGAGAGTTCCCCTGTCAACAGGAGGAAAACAAATAAGCAAAGTCAACGCACACCAGAGTCATTCATTCCTTTTAATCCTGTATCACATGGTCACAATGTTTTGGAAAGTCTCAAACCTAGACTTACCACGTATCAAACTACAACTTGAAGGGAAGAACAGTAGCAAAATAGCTGAACCTGACATCACTGTAATTCCTTTCACTCTGGACCACTGTACTGACTCTAGATAATTTTGTTCTCCGTCTTCCAGTACCTGTAATGGGGGCCAGTGGAACTGCCAATACATGTCATGCCCAGGAACATGTTCAGTAGAGGGAGGTTCACACATATCTACATATGACAAAAAAAGTTACGATTACCATGGAGACTGCACTTACGTCCTTTCTAAGGTGGGAATCGGATATTACTAGCTCAGAAAGCCTTATTCATTTAAAGAAAGAGGTGACCTTAGTCAACACTTTGAAACCTCCCTCTTTTTAAATCCAGATGCTAAATTGCCTCTCACTTGGCCAGATGCTTACTGCAACATAGGCTGCCGATCAAATTACAACCCTCAGTTAACTATTAGGATGCCATGCACCAGCATATGGTGTTTACTGGGGAATTCCCAGTACTGTGATGTAGTAATTGCTGAAGAGCATTGCTTTTTTTAAGGACTTTCTTAGTCTACATTCTTCAGTGTGATTAATCCAGCTTTCTTACTGAATTGCATAATTTTTGCATGTTATTGTATTAGATGGATATTAGAGCTATAGTAGAATTGAGGCAAGCATTAGAAATGTGCATGAATAAAACTCCAGACATGGGTATCATTGATGAAATGGAGAAGTAGATTCTAATTTTCTCATTGTCCTTAATCATTACCAAAGGCAAAACTGAATTTTAGGCCAAAGAAGGCTTGGGATTTGGAGGAGTCCGGATCTTCTCCAGAAACATTTTTTTCAGAGTTGAGAGAAAATTTTACAAGGAAAGCTTCTGTTATTAATCTTTCATGAAATAATTGTCTTCTTTTTTTTCTCCCCCCAGCACTGTACTGATGAAACATTCACCATCCTGGTAGAACTTCACAAATGTGGCTTAACAGACACTGAGACATGCTTAAAGACAGTGACCCTCAGCGTGTATAATGGACAAACTGTAAGAATGGATAATAAGCATGGGAAACAGTTATTAAAAAAACTTTGGGAGCAAAGAAGCTGGGCCTTAATCAGTCAGGGAACTGCATTTCTCTCTTAAATCGTCAATGTGTATAATAAGTATATATTTTTAATCAAGTGAAAAGAAATTGATTTTGTTACGGGAAACAGATCAGCCATAAATTTAGCTTACTGAAAGTTCATTACAAAAAACGTTGTACTCACAAAGCAGAAAAAAGCTATTTTCTCTGCCAATTAGATGGAAAAAAACATGAGCTTTTAGGTTAGAAACTGCAAGTACAACAATAAGGGATGTAATTCATCACAATGATGTGCTCAAAGAAATCAAGATTATGTAATTCCCTAAGGACCTGAGAAACGAATTCCTTTATGGCAGGGAAAACTAGTAAAGTGTACAAAATGGAAAGAGGGAGGAGCTGAAATCACAAATATCTACCCTTACCATTTTAATTAATATCACTGGAGTCATCACTATTATTACTCTTTGGACTACAGTTATTTATCACACAGTTGCATCTTGTTCCTCTTCCTTACCAGAGCATCGAGGTCAGATCTGACGGTGGTGTGTCTGTGAACAAAATCTACACCCAGCTGCCCATCTCAGCAGGTATTTTTTGACTCTAACCCTCCATGAAAAAATAATTTCAGAACTTTAATTTCACACCTGCTTCTGTTCTTAAACTATGGAAGATAAAAGGACTGCAGCTTGTTCAGAACTTGCGCATTCACACTTCACTTCTCTTTGGGATGTTTCTCAAGTCACACAATTGCTTCTGAGTCAGACAGGGGAAGTTTGGTGTCACAAAGAAATGGGAGACAGTACAAGCACAGGCCAGAGTTCCATCAGAAGAAAAAAGCACTTACTCTTCTGATTTGATCTCTGTAAGATTTACTTCCTTCTCACTGTTCACCTCTTTTTTCCTTTTTAAAATTTTTTTTTATTATTATTATTTTTATTAACTTACCCCTCCTGTGCTCACACTTCCTCAGGCAGAAATGTGATTTTTGCTCTCCATCTCAATAACTAATGATTCTATGTGATATCTCTGACCTGCAGATCTGCTTGTTTTCCTTCTCCAACAGAGTGAGGGCTCCAGTGTCTGCTGTAAAATCTTAGAAACAAAAATAGAAGCATTCTTTTTAATGCTTAGTGCCATAGCTTTTCCTTCTCTTGGAAGGAGTACTCTCCAACTGCTTACTGTCGAGACAGCAAATAAAGTTAACTCGGCAGCTACAAGCAAATTCTGAACTGTAAATTTAGATCTATCTTTCTGGTTCATTCTCATAAAGACTGGCTTTCATTCTCCTCAGAATTTACATCAATTGCAATAGAAAGTGCAGTGATACTCTGTTTCCAGCATTTAACTTCATTCAGAAAGTGAACGTTCTGTTTTTCACCTGTAGCTAACGTCACCATCTTCAGACCTTCAACGTTCTTCATCATCATGCAGACAAACTTTGGCGTCCAGATAGAAATCCAAATCACACCCATCATGCAAGTCTTTGTGCGACTGGATTCTGTTTTCAAGAACCAGACCTGTGGTAAGTGAACAAAACCCAAGAACATTCTGCTGGATGCCTTTTGTCTGGTATGAGCAGTATAAACTCATCACCGCTTTTCAACAGGTCTCTGTGGAAATTTCAATGATGTCCAAACTGATGACTTCAAGGTCCCGAGTGGAATAACTGAAGGAACAGCAACAGCATTTGCTAATACGTGGAAAACTCAGCCCTCGTGCCCGAATATCCAGCGCAATTTTGAGAACCCTTGTGCCCTCAGCATTGATAATGGTATGTGCTTCTTACAACTTTTGCTAGTTTGTTGGGGTTTTCTGCCCATCCCTAAGGAAAACGCATCTATTGGAAAGCAAAGATAAGAGAATGAAGACTTACATACTTGGTAAAAACATGCCTCTGAAATCAGAAAAAAATATTCCAAATGAAAGCACAAGGGTTAAGGGACAAAGTAAAGGAAGATTCATAGAAACCTAACAGAAGGTAACTGTATGGCCATGGAAAACAGAAGATATGTCTAAGCTGACAACTTGGTGTCAGAGAAGTGGATTGCAGGAGGATCTCTAGAAATCCTTTATTTATCCCCTTCAGCAAGTCCTCTTCTTTGATTTTAGGAACCTTAGCCCACAAGCTGAGTGAAAAAAAGGCAGGCAAAGGAGAGGTTTGGTGTAATTTCAGAACTGGCTTCACAGACCAGAGCAGTGTTTTTGTGACTGACAAAATACAAGAAGTAACATACATTTGTTCTCTCCACAGAAAAATACGCTCAGCACTGGTGCGGACTGCTCATTGACAGCAAAGGACCTTTTGCTGACTGTCACTATGCAGTGAATCCCTCTGTTCACCACAAGGTACTTTGTTGGACTGTTTTTCCCTTGAGAAACAGGAGAAATAAGATCAGTACAACTGGTTACCAGAAAAGGGCTGTTCCAGAAACACCTTATGCAAGGCTGGCATTTTCATTTCTGTACTGCAGCACTTCCTTCTTTCAACATGTGTTTCTGTTTGCATTGTAACATTACCTTATTTCAATGGCCAGTCTTGGCTTCAAGATCCTGACTTTGAGCTGCCTTTTCATTTGCAAGCTTTACTCCTGGGTGGACATACACATACAGCAGGAAGCGTAGGTAAAGAGTAAAGAGATGTCAGATGCTTGTTTGAATATCCACAAATTGTTGTCTCATCAGCCTCATATCTCAGTAATAAGTACTTGGCACAGAAACCCCATCAGGCTAATTATCATCATTCTGCTATCTATGTGCTGCCAATCTTTCTTCTCACTGGGAATCATCCAGCTACGAGCACTGGTGAGATGATGTGTCTAGACTGCATACTGTTAATAGAGCTTCACATGCTACTGTGCACCACATTCCTACATATGGTTCAGAGGAACATGAAGCTGTTAAATGTCTCACGGACTTTAAGACCATTATTTCCAATAATAACTGCAGACATCGATTGAATTTCCATTACCTTCATTCTCTCCTGCCAGGAAACTTAGCTGTAGGCTGGGAAGTGATAAAGCTGTGTTAGTGTTATCTATGAGTGACCATATCTGAAGGATTAGCGCACAAGACCAGAAAGATAATGTGTTTTGGGTTTTTTTTTTGGTATTGACAATATTACCAATGGTGAGACGTTCTGTTTCTCTGTATTCTTAGAACTGCATGTTCGACACTTGTAACTGTGAAAACAGCGAGGACTGTCTGTGTGCAGCCCTGTCCTCCTATGTGAGAGCTTGTGCTGCTGAAGGAATCCAGCTGCAGGGATGGAGGAGCCAGGTCTGCTGTAAGTACTCACAACCATCCCCCTTCCTAAGAACACACATCCACAAAACCTGCTCACTAGAGATTATTTTATGCTGATTTCTAGACAAACACAGGAAGTGTCGAGGAAGGGAGTTTGTTAACTGGATGTAATTCTCTACTGTTCCCTCAAAATCAATCTGCTGCTAGCAAGAGTGAATAGACAGCCCACTTGGGAAAGAGACATGGTTATGAAAGTGCCTCCACCCATTCCTCTGTTATATTTCGATAGAGTTTTCTGTACCACAAGTCACTGTAGAGAGAATGTGACATAATAGAGTAACAGCACTAGCAATACTAACCAGAGCACTTGAAAATGAAAGGTCTCAGAAGCTGCATGCTGGCTTCCACGGATCCCATGTTTTCAGTCTAGCAGGGGACATTCAAGGAGACATCTTGGCTTATACTTCAAAGAGTTCAGAAGTCTTGGCAATGAATGGCAGTACCTAATGGAGGTTTCCTTACAAAATTTCATTTGAAAAAAGTAGTTCCTTCTTTGCATCAATCACTTCCTCCACATATACAATAGTTTTTCCAGTCTAAATCTGGAATTATTCAGAAATACATTTACAGCCTCATTTACACATTATTTCTACTGCCTGTAGGTTTCTTCTTTCCTACCAGAAATTACCATTTGGAATAAACAAACCTATTTTTATATTTTCCTCTCTCAAGCAAAATACACCACATCATGTCCCAAATCCCTGAGCTACAGCTATACCATCTCCTCCTGTCAACCCACCTGCCGCTCTCTGAGTGAGCCCGACGTCACGTGCAGCATTGAGTTTGTCCCAGTTGATGGCTGCACCTGCATAAATGGAACCTACATGGATGAGAGTGGCAAATGTGTGCCTGCTAACGAATGTCCCTGCTACTACAGAGGGTCTCCCCTACAACAGGGAGAGGTCGTCCGTGAAAATGGGCTGGTTTGGTAAGCACACCTTATGTGAAACACTCCAGCAACAGCACATGCATTTTCTTGTTAAAAGCAGCTACATTTAAATGAGTCTCACCCTGCCTTGCGTGAATTTCAATACAACACTATCTCTTCTTCTTTTTTTAACTCCCAGCTTTATTTTCATCTGTAAGAATGGTACACAGTCCCCAGAGCTGGAAAACAGGGATGAGAAGCAGAATTAAGCCCCCACAATCCACGGGGAAATGTGTAGCAACCTGCTCCACCATTAGACGCACACAGGTCTATGGGCTGGATAGGATCCACCCTAGGGTGCTGAGGGAGCTGGTGGAAGTGCTCACCTAGCCACTTTCCATCATCTGTCATCAGTCTGAGCTAACTGGGGAGGCTCCAGCTGACGGGCAGTTAGCAAATGTGACACTCATCTATAGGAAGGGTCAGAAAGGAGGACAGGACAAGAGCACATGGCCTCGAGTTGCACTACGGGAGGTTTATGTTCAATATTAAGAACAACTTCATCCCCCTAAGGGCCCAGGCCAGTGGTGGAGTCCCCATCCTTGGAAGGGTTTCAAAGCCATGGAGATCTGAGAACGTGGTTTAGTGGTGACCTGACAGTGCTGGGTTAAAGGTTGGACTCAATGATCTTCAGGGTCTTTTCCAATGTAAATTATTCTCTGTTTCTATGATATTTAAATATTGATGCAGTAATTGCATTTAGGTGCATTTTCTATTTAATTCCATGATTTCTCAAGCATTAAAAATTATGACAACACCAGCAAGGGGAGATCTTATGAGACAGTAACAAGCAGAGACATACACTCCCTTCAGCCTATGATTCTTCCTGTCAAGCAATAATAGATGTCATATAGAAGCAGTAGTGGTATCTAGGGAAATCATATCCTGAGACTGCAAAACAGCATATTCTGGAATTCCTTCGAAAAGTCTGAGGCTTGACAAGAGAGAATTAGCTCTCAGTCTCAATATCTGGTTTGAGACAAAAAAAAAAAAAAAAAATTATGTTTTTCCTTCTCATACAGCAATTGCATCCAGGGACAGCTGAATTGCATCGGAGCACCCAATCCAACTCCAGGTAAAAAAAAAAAACAAACAAAAACAAAACCAAAAACTTTCACTTACCTTCTTGGTGCCAGGTTTTGGACAGAAATAGTTGATAGAGTTGTTTTTTTTTCTTAACGGCGTCTTAAGTAATACAACTATTGCTCATTTATAGTGTAGCGGTTATAAAAGACAAGAGCAAACTTAGATTAATAGGACTTCTTTTTCATACAGATTCTTTCTGAAACACCATGGGTTTTTTTTCCTGGGAATTCAGTGCTCTGAACTGAATCTGTTTAGCAGAACAGGGACAGCAATCCCTGCTAACTGAAACATATACTTTCCAGGGAATTTCTAATGGTTTTAATGGCTAGAGCTGTGGGATAAACTCTGTGCCATTTCTTATTGCTCTCACTTCATTCCTTTCTCTAGCCTGTGAACCTCCCATGGTCCACTTTGACTGCAGAAACACCTCTGCAGGAACAACTGGAGCAGGGTGTCAGAAGAGTTGCCAGACTCTGGATATGCATTGTGTAAGTGCGGGGTGGCTGGATGAAATGGTTCTTCCAGATTTTGTCTGTTTTCCTGGTGCTGAAGCGATTAATCAATCTGATCTACTCCCAGTCAACCCCACAGAGGCTTTCTTCTTGGAGGAAAATCCCCAAACAATATTATGAAGAATTAACAATGGGCCTCTTAGACCAAAATATTATATAATAAAGTAACATCCACTTTAATTCATAAGATTAATGACTACTTTTCTTCAGCTACTGCAGGGAACAGTAATTAGCAATGAAAATATCTAGGGCTCTGACACACATTTTCTCCTAAAGAAGTAAAATTACTGGTTATAAACTGGCCAGGAGAAATTATTCTTTTAAATTTTGTTAAATAAATGGCTAATAACTTCCTTTTTGTCCCATTAAGTACTTTGTAGTCCTCTTCCATGTAAGCTGGGCAGCAACAAGACCATATAAAACGTTCTATGAGAATTTAATCTTCCTTTTTCTATTGTGATTTTTCATTCTGAATTTAACACCTTCCCTCTTGACTTTTGCAGTATAGCACACAGTGTGTGTCTGGCTGCGTGTGCCCAGCTGGGCTCGTGTTAGATGGGAATGGTGGTTGTATTCCTGAAGAGGAGTGTCCTTGTACTCACAACGAAGCCACGTATCAGTCTGGGGAAAAGATCAATGTTGACTGTAACACCTGGTAAGGATCTCCTCAGCAGTAGCATTCCTGGTTCCATCCTTTGCCTTTCCAAAGATCTTAAATAGTACAGCAATAAGGAAAGGTTGGGAATGCACATCAATTGATTAGTTTTGGATTAAATGGTGTGAGCAAGATTCCTTCTGAAGGAGGCAGCTGGCCAAAGCACAGAACAGGAGGAAATTTGCATTCGTGATGTATTATCCTGCCTGCAATTAATGCAGTCAGAGCAGCAGAATAGAGCTTTGCTTTCACTATGTACATGAAAAAAGTAAAAGGCGTTTTAACTCCAGAATCAATATAACATTTACCAGGGATAAGCTGCCAAACAAATACCGAGTTGTTGGGGTATGTCTACACAAAGCAGTTTTATTATTAAAACCTTTCAATCTCCTTCCTAGTGTATGCAAGAATAGGAAGTGGGAATGCACCAACAATCCATGTCTGGGCACTTGTGCTGTTTATGGAGATGGTCATTATAATACCTTTGATGACAAGAGGTTCAGCTTCAATGGAAACTGTGAATACACACTAGTCCAGGTACTGATAATTAACAATAGTAAACGAGACGTAACCTTGATCGTGACTACAGAAATAATGTACTTTAACATGTTACTCTTTACCCAGGACCACTGTGGGAAGAGTGGTACAACCAATGGGACCTTCAGGGTTGTCACTGAAAATATTCCCTGTGGCAACACTGGGACAACTTGCTCAAAATCTATCAAAGTTTTCTTAGAGGTAAGAAGGTTTTGCATCTGTATCTCTTTTGTTCTGTATTTGTTCAGGGCTTAGGAGAAGCCCAGATAACCACTGCTTCCAGGAAGTCAGAAAAATATTTTAAACAGCAAAGCAGCTTATAAATTAAGCTTAAATCGGATTTGAATGAAATATTTGTTAGAGCTTCCCAGTTTCCTATCTTTTCCATTTCCCACCCTTACATGACTCTTGGGCAAACTAGAGATCTAGAGGAAAATTGTCTTTAGCAGAAATTTACCCACTCACATCAAAGATTACTTTATTCTGTATACCATAGTCCTTCCACAACTACCAAAACACACTTTTTTTGACCCACGCCATTTAAACCACCTGCAGTTCCCAGAACCTGAGCTTTGAACTCCATAGTTTTATTCATCACATTCGGATTATTTGCTTTCATTATACAAACTATTACTGTTAAAAGCAGAAAAATACATTGAAGAGCACAGCTCCACCTACCAAGTTCATTTCTAATCACCTTTTCCTCCTGCTTCAGGGCTATGAGCTGATCCTCAGTGAGCAGCACATCAGTGTCATAAGGAGAGGACAAAATAATGAGGTGCCATACACTGTCCGCTCTATGGGTATGTACTTGGTGATTGAGACCACGGGTGGATTGATCCTCATGTGGGACAAGAAAACCAGCATCTTCATCAAGCTCAGCCCTGATTTTAAGGTGCGGAACTAACAGTTAAATGTCAACTGACAGTCCAGATTAGGATTGAGTGTGGATTTTGTTGAGACCCTGACAAGATCCCCAAAAGGTGTCATCTCTAGCATTCCTGAGGACATCCCATGTTGGTTTTCATTCCTCTGGTGCTTCAGGAAGCCATGTCCTGATCCTGCTGCCATGCTGAGTGCTGAAGGCAGCTTTCAGTCCCTATTTGTCCTGATGGAACTTGAGTCCACTTTTTTGGACTTGCCCTACCTCAGAGACAGAAGGTCATGATGACAAAGATATTTTTTTTGTCCACATTTAAAAAGAAGTCAACAGTAGTATCCTTCCAGCCTTTGTGGTTGTGTTCTGCTGCTGAAGAAACAAAGGATGTAGATGTCCAGCAATGACAGAAGAAAATGACAGCATTCTAAGAGCTGAATTTCAAGTTTTCTTTCAGTCTCAGATATTGTTTCAAGTTTTCTCACATCCGTTATTATCTATTTCCTTTTGTAGGGCCAAATCTGTGGCCTCTGTGGAAATTACGATGGCAACGGCATCAATGACTTTACTACAAGGAGTCAGTCTGTGGTAGAGAATGTCCTAGAGTTTGGAAACAGCTGGAAAGTGTCCTCTACTTGTCCTGATGCTTTCAGCATAAAGAACCCATGTACTACCAACCCTTACCGCAAGTCCTGGTCAGAGAAGCAGTGTAGCATCATCAACAGCGACGTCTTTGGTGCCTGTCACTCTCAGGTACTAACAGGGCAGAATTTACTGTGTGCAGACCATATCTATGTATTATTGAAGCCACTGTCATACATTTTAACCTGCATGTCTAATTAATTTGCATATTTCACTATGAATTTTGTCAGGAAAACATCAATTTGAATCTGCGCAATGCGACAGGTTTATAGTCCCTACCTGTAAGAAATCAAAGGACATTTAGTTCACAGGAAATACTGACCTATTGCAAAAGAGTAACAATTTCATAATCACTATGTACTTTCTTATACTGGGACTTGAAAAAACAAAAAAAATCTTTATATGCCATGAGGGCTGGAGCCCTTCTGCTGTGAGGACAGGCTGAAAGATTTGAGCTTGTTCAGCCCAGAGAGAAGGCTCTGGAAAGAACTTCTCACATCCTTCCAGTATCTGTAGGGGGCCTACAAGAAAGCTGGGGATGGACTTTTTAGAAGGGCTTGTAGTGACAGAATGATAGGTAATGGCTTCAAACTGGAAGAAGGGAGATTCAGATTAGAAATTAGGAAGAAGCTCTTTACTCTGAGGTTGGTGAGACACTGGCAGAGGTTGCCCAGGGAAACTGTGGATGTTTCATCACTGGATGTGTTCAAGACCAGGTTGGATAGGGCTTTGAGAAACCTGATCTAGAGGGAGGTGTCCCTGGCTATGGCAGGGCGGTTGGAACTAGATGATCTTTAAGGTTCCTTCCAACCCAAACCATTCTGTGATGTACAGAATACAAGCTGAGTGAAATAAGAACATGGTAATGAAGCACCAGCATAGCCTTTATCCAACACTAAGTACATACCAAACAACACTGAATGAAAATGATCCTAACAAAGCTAAGGAAGCAGAAGGCAGGAGGTACAGCATTACATTTGTTTTTATAACAGGTTGAACCAGCAGAATATTACCAAGCATGTGTGACAGACGCTTGTGCGTGTGACAGTGGAGGAGACTGTGACTGCTTCTGTACAGCAGTAGCTGCCTATGCTCAAGCGTGCAGTGAAGCTGGTGTCTGCGTAGCCTGGAGAACCCCATCAATCTGTCGTGAGTTTTAAGCCATAAACACTTCTTCTGTGAGTGTAGTTAAATGTGCAGTGACTTGCTGATGTCCTTGAACGCATGCTCTGGGTACCTTATGTATATGCATTATTAACCTCACTGCATAGGCTTTTCACACTAAGGTCTTTTGGTGCTCACATGATTTCACTCACTTGTTCACAGCTTTCAAGGCTGTTCAAGCAGCATTGCAGGGATATGATGAACAGACAACAGTGGGGAAAAAAAAACCAAACCTCTTTTTTTTCTGAACATGTCCAAATTTCTCCTCCTCCTCAGCACTGTTCTGTGACTACTACAATCAACACGGGGAATGTGAATGGCACTATAAGCCTTGTGGAGCCCGCTGTATGAAGACTTGTAAGAACCCAAGTGGAAAATGCCTCCATGACTTGCCAGGTTTAGAAGGTAAAAAGAACTGCAAGTACCTTTAAGCGGGTACGTTTTATTATATTTTTAAGGGTTGTTAATGGAGTGTATTCCCCCATCAGCTGCATCTGCACCATTCAAGTCTCTTCAACATTACTGCATCCACATGAATGGAGGCAGAGTACGGAAACTGGAGTTAAAAACATCTCTAGGACTAAGTCCTTGGGGATGGGCTCTGCAGATACTAGTACTCTGTGCATTATTTTCTAGAATTATTGGGAAAAAACAAGCAGTAAAAATTATGAGTGCTAAAAAGACCTGCAGACACTTTCTGCACGAATAAAACTTTTACCGACTGTAGCTCATTGTCACCTTCTCTATGCCCTTTCCCTTCCTCCAGGCTGCTACCCCAACTGCCCACCAGACAAGCCCTATTTCCATGAGGATGAGATGAAGTGTGTTGATCTCTGTGACTGTTACGATAACGAAGATGGAAAAATATATAAACGGGATGAATGTAATATATGGTAAGACTTAACATGCCAGCCTAATAGTAAGCATAGTACATTAGTAGTAGGAAGTTCTTAAGTAATTTTATGTTCTGTTCAATTTGTTCCTGGTTATGTTGTAAATCCTCAGCATAAAGATGCAACAAGAATGGTAATTTCTTTATGACCAGGGTTTCTCCACTTCCTGTTCCAATGGCAGGAAAAATATTGTTCCAGGAGTACAGAAATCTAATGGGGTCTACTTCCAGGGATTTTATTACATTCTCATACTGCTTGTAGTATTTAGACTCTTTTCCTTTTCAGCCTGCTTTTTAGTACAAAAACATTGCAAATGCAAGGAGTGTGTTAAGGAGGAAAGAAGGAAAGTCTTCCTTAAGAATTCTATCTGTGGCTCTGCATAATACTTAGCCTCACTTCTACTTATATGTTTGGCCTTAATATAAAGAAAGATTTTGGAAATCAGAGGCAAAAAAAGAAGCCAAAATGAATAAGGAATAAACACAAATTAAGGGTCCTGTCTTTTGATGCCAGTATCTGTCTGAAAGATGCCTAGAAAATTACATTATAATAAAACAAATGTGGTTTTTATTTCAGCGAATGCACCTCAGAAGGTTTACAGTGCAAGTTCGATGATAAAGGTAAGACAACTAAGAAGAATTATTAGATTAAGTACTGGGTATTACCTTTTCACAGATTCCTGACTATAAAGTTCTTCTGAATTACAGCATGCTACTGCATTTACGAAGAGAACACCTATAAATACGGTGAACTCATCTACAACACCACAGATGGAGCTGGATGGTGTTTCAGTGCAACCTGCGCTGTCAATGGAACAATAAACAGAGAGATCTTTAGATGTGGCATCTTTTCAACAACCCCATTTCCATCATCTACGAGTCAGCCCACAACTACTGCTTCAGGTATGTGTGAGTATTCCTTAATAATGGCAAAATCTCTGGAAAGGACTGAAAATTGGCTAAAAGGAAGGGCCTTTTCATCACTTACTGGAATATAATTTTACTTGATGACTTCTGCTGGAGCCACCAACTCATCTGGCAGCTTCAGCTGTTAAAGATGATGATAATCAATGAGTACTGCATTTCTTACAAACTTGGTCTCCACTGCTTTGCCATGCTCTTCCCAGAGTAAAAAAAAAAGCTTAATCAATCATTTTACCCTGGAGAATCTCCTCATTTTTTTGCAAACAGCCCTAGACCAACTTCTGAAAACACAAAAGACAATTACTGCCATTCTTTGAATTATTGACCACATTACTGCAAACTGAAGATAAGAAATGACATTTGAGGGTACTCTCAAATGATTGAAAACCATTCTTTGGAACCTTTCCTAATCATATATAATAACCAAATCAACACTTGCTTTCTACTCCCACAATACACTTCACCATCATCCCTGCAGTGAACTCATTGTAGAGGCCACATAATTCTGAGAGTCAGAAATACTTTAAAATTATGCAATACTACAGTAAGAACTAAATATTCAACTTTAAGTCTTCTATCAAGTAACATTCATATGAAGAAAGTGGTATACAGATTCCACATGGTTCTCTTCATAATGCTAAGAATATGAAAAGAAATCTTATTAAAATAAATAAATATTAGATTATGTATATTATATATATTGTGTAGGTGTATTCTATATTCTGATGTATTATATAGAAAATACAGATATATTCAGCATATATTGTATATTTATAAACCCTACTTAGAGTATTAAGTAGAACAATAATAATATAAAGATTAATATTAATTATAATATTAAAACAAGTAGAAAAGACATATGCAAAAATATTTTTAAGCCTTCACTTTATGCAATATGAAGTACGGAGACAATATCAAGGAAAATAAAACTACCTACATCATAGGAATGATGAGATGATGATATCCTACTTACTGATATTCCAAATGAAGGTGGTGAGACACTGGAACAGGTTGCACAGAGAAGTTGTGGGCACCTCATCCTTGGATGGGGCTCTGAGCAACCTGCTCTAGTGCGAGGTGTCCCTGCCCACGGCAGGGGGTTGGAACCGGATGATCTTTAAGGTCTCTTCCAACCCAAACCATTCTGTGATTCTATGATACGGGGTGTATATATAACTACAATTTTTAAAATAAATGTCAAGAAGTATCAGTAGGAAAAATAATGCAGACATGAGATCAAAACACGCTTTAAGAAATGGCATTCCAGATTGTCAGAGCAAGTGCGTTAGAACTGAAATACTACACCAACGTACAGAATATTACACACAACACTAAAATCTCCGGAAGATGAATATTTTTTTTTTTTCCTGGCACTTGAATAAGAACAGACAAGCTTTCTGTTTCCTCCTTTTAATTACAGTAATGACAACCACACCACAAGTGACCACCGTCTGCGTGAAGGAGGTGTGCACGTGGTCGGAATGGTATGACTCCACGCAGCCCGATGCCAGCGAGGACGGTGGCGACGACGAAACCTTTGCAAATCTCCGAGCTAAAGGGCACAGCGTGTGCAGAAAGCCCAATGCTGTTCAGTGCCGAGCCAAAGAACGGCCGGATGTAGACCTGCAGCATCTCAACCAAACAGTGCACTGCAACCGCACCGCGGGATTAATGTGCAATAACAAAGACCAGCAATCGAAGGCCTGCTATAATTATGAAATCAGAATATTGTGCTGCAGCTACAGACCATGTTCTGAAACACAACCCACAACACCAAGAACCACGGAAGTGATCACAACACCTACCATTCTGACATCAACATTTACTGTGCAGACCAAGATAAAACCAACGACACGGAACCAAGAAACCGAATCGCAAAAAACCGAAGTACCTACAACGTCACTAAGAAAAGAAGAAACCACGACTACTCCAACTCAAACTTCATTTACAGCGAAGACAACACAAGGCCCAACAACAGCACACCAGACCACATCTGCTCGAGCAGAAACATCCACAGTGATGACCGAGGCTCCAACATCTCCCACTACAGCCTCCACTGTCCCACAGCAAAAAATAGAAACCACCACCACCACAGTTGGTTCAAC
>JANVCC010000046.1:14365050-14450467 GCA_025345505.1 Todiramphus chloris collaris
CCACCACCACCACCACCAGCACCTCCAACACTACAGACAACTGCCAGCCGCGCTGTGCCTGGACACAGTGGTTCAACTTGGACTCCCCCACCAGTGGTACTCAATCTGGAGATGTGGAGACCTTCGACAAGATCCGAGGTGCCGGCTATAAGCTGTGCGACAAGCCAGAAGACATCCAGTGCCGTGCTAAAGACTACCCCAACAGGAGCCTGGAGAAACTGGGACAGAAATTTGAGTGCAGCCTCGACGTTGGTCTCGTGTGCAGGAACCAGGATCAGATCACCAAGTACCCCGTCTGCTTTGACTATGAGATCAGGGTGCAGTGCTGTGACCGCACTCACTGTCAGACAACAGTGGCACCCCCAGGCACCACGGCAGCCTCCACCACCACCACAGCAAAAACTGTCACTGTGGCAACCAAAACTCCAGCTCCACCCATTCCAGCTTCCACCCTCCCCCAGATATTAGTTACAACCACCTCTGGTACCACAGTTGTCTCAACTACCACTGCCCTGCCAATACAAGGTACAACCATCATCACAACCACCAGCAGGGCCACCACCACTACGACATCTCCCCCTTCCACAGAAGGCACAACCACCATTTCCACGCCCACCCCAACCATGCCAACCTCAGCCAAGAGCACTGCCAGCACCTCCAGGACCACCGCAGAAAGCACCCCGATATCTACCACCACAGCTGCCCCAAGAGAAACCTCCACAAGGGCAACTCAAGCTGTAACATCTCCCACTGCTGCCTCCACGGTCCACCAACCAAAAGTAGAAACCACCACTACCACCACTGTTGCTTCAACAACTAGTGCCGCCCCAACACCAGGTACAACCACCATCACTACCACCAGGATGGCTACCACCACCAGAACCTCTCCCCCTCTCATAGAAGGCACAACTGGCACCATCACACCCACACCAACCGTGCCGACCTCAGCCAGTAGCACTGCCAGCACTTCCAGAACCAGCATAAGAACCTCCACAGAATCTGCAACCACAGCTGCTCCAGCCGAAACCCCCACAGTGGCAACCCAGGCTCCAACATCACCTATTATTACCTCCACTGTTCCCCAACCAAAAATAGAGACCACCACTGCCACCACCGTTGTTCCGACCACAACTGCCCCACCAACACGGGGCACCACCATCGGCATGACAAGCAAGTCAACCACCACTAAGACATCTCCCCCTCTGACAGAAGGCACAAGCACAGCTGCTCCAGCAGAAACCTCCACAACGATAACCCAGGCTGCAACATCTCCCACTACTGCTTCCACTGTCCAACCAAAAATAGAAACCACTGCTGCCACCACAGTTGTCCCCACTACCACCACAAGCCCAGGTATGTTGTTCACTACCTCTGTAAAGGTTAAAACCAACTCTTCCTTTAGAACAACAGTGGCATCGTTGTCTTCTGTGTCTTCTTCCACTATTATCCATATTTCTTCCAACTCAAACCACTTTTTCACCTGTCTGTCCCTCTGCCACTAGTGTTGGTGTCATGCGAGGGTGTGAGTGGACACCATTGTTTGATGTCACTTTTCATGAGCTCTAGGAAGAAAGCGGTGAGTTGGAAATATTGAAAACAGTAGATATAAATGTCATAACATTTGCCAAATCCCACAGGGTATTTTGAGGAGATCTAAACGATTTCCACAATCTCCAGTTAGCAGCGGGTCAAATAGTTGGAGGCAACTAAAACTTTGGCTTGTTTTGCCAGAATGTTGAACAGTGGTCTCCAAGATTTTAACGTTATGAGATCAAAATCCTGCACTGCAAACTGAAGCATGTCCTCTTCTCAACAGGAGCTACCACTGGTACATCACCACCGAGTCTTGTTGTCACAAGCACTTCTGCAGCTGCCACCTCTTCTGCCACAACAGAAACAGCTACAGACGTTACATCACGCCAAACATCACCATGTTTTTGTCACGTGTTTGACAGGTTCTTTTCTCCTGGTAAGCGTCTTATTTTATAGAGACAAAGATTTTCACAAGCAGTATGAAGCTTCAGTTCTCTATTCAATTCAAGATAACCCCTCAAGTCATCTAAACACGGAACGTTTTTTGGATACAGTAATACGTTTTCTATTTTCACTATTTATTTTTTTTTTTTCTCCTAAGTATTCTCATTGGTCTTGTAATTTTTCCTCCAATCTTTCATCTACAGGGGAAGTGGTCTACAACAGAACAGATAAGGCTGGCTGCAATTTTTATGCAATCTGCAGTGAGGAATGTGAAATCGAGCCATTCCAGGGGCTCTGTCCCGACACAACTCCAGTCCCCTTAAAAACTACAACAGAAGCTGCCTCAACCACGGAACGTGCCCCTTCTTCTGCCTCACCAACCACAGAAACATCCCTCACAACTTCAGCAGAAAGAAACTGCATTGACGTCAGTCCTCCACGAAAGGTGGTTCCTGTCATTAATTTCGAGTATATCACCACTGCAAAACCAGCCCCATTTCTGTCCTCTAAGAGCCAATTCAAATTAATTTCTGTGTGTTTCAATAATAAAGTTGGTTATGGACTAGAGAGAAGTAAAGAATTGTCGACACTGAGGGTGGTGAGACCATGGCCCAGGTTGCCCAGAGTGGTGGCCGATGCCCCATTCCTGGAATCATTCCAAGTGAGGTTGGATGAGGCTCTGAGCAGCCTGCTCTAGTTGAAGGCCTCCCTGCTCTTGAAAGGTCCCTTCCAACCCAAAACATTCCAATTCTCTCTTACAAATGACCCACATTTGTGGTGTGCACAATTCTTCCGCCTGGCATTACCAGGCCTTTAGGTAATCTGGAGATGGAAAAGTACACCAATATTACAGCAGAGGCTTTTTTATTTAAATAAGACACTTAAATACCATAGAAATAAGTAGACCAGTTTCTAGACAGAAGAAAATTCTGTGACTGTTCTCACCTTGCCTGCTTTTAAGGCCCGAAATCATGCACTAAAACAACGCTAATCCTAACTCCCTACCAATGTTGAGAGTCTATCTCAAGTTGAAACAGAATAACTAGGGTGAGAGAGCATTTAAAAAGAAATCATTTACATCTTTTCAGGCTGGAGAGAGCTGGATAAGTGAATGCCAGAAGTGTGTCTGTGACCCCATCACTGCTACTGCACAATGCCAGCCGCTCCCATGTGAAAAAAATCAGACCCAAGTTTGTGAGCCAGGATTTATTTCCGTGCCTGTACTATCACCAGAAGACCCATGCTGTCCTCATTATCAATGTCGTAAGTATTAAGAAAATGCATATTTTTATATGTATAGAAATACCAGGCTATACACTCTGGGAAATTACAGTTGCACTTCTGTTAATATTAAAGTTCTTCCTGTATCACAATAACAGCAAAACCTGAAATTGTTCTGGCTCAGTGAACACTCACCAGTCTTTAGCTAAATACGCATTAGAAGTTTATTTAAAAACAAAATGTTATTTTCAGTGACGTTTTCTCAGAGAACTGGAATGGGTGGGAGAACAGGGTGATACTTTGAACCTTCCAAGTGGTCTGTGTAGCTTCAATACCTCTATATCTATATTCACAAAGGTTATTAATGCATTTGAATGTTATTTAATGTAATACTGGAGCACATTAACATCCACCTAACTGTAGCTAAATTAAGATGCACAAACATAAGCTTTCTGCTGATTTATTCTTAACAGTTAACTATGAAACCAAGTAACATGAAGCAAAGGGAAGTGTGATCAGTAACTTCATTGTCAATGTATGAAAAATAATTATACTGTTATTGAATGTTCAGGAAAATGTCAAAATACATCAGTTATGTTTATTTATGGACACACATTTTTACATACATATTTTTTATATATGTATACTTATATGTAAGAATAAAAAGAAAAAGGTAGAAATAAAGTAAGTCCAAAACAGGATGGCCAAAACAAAGGAACAGCCAAGTTTGAAGTAGTTTTGTGAAAGACACGAGTGGGCTCTGCCATGTTGTCAAGTGATTTATATGCCCCATGTCAGAATACCTTTTCTCCACTCTTGAGTCAATCTTCCATCCAAGCCACCTTCGGAGAGGTCATCAAGAAACAAAACAAAAAGCACTTTTGAACGTTACTGGGTTTCTAGGGTTCAAACTGGAAACAAATAATTTAATCTGAAGTGAATTTGATATCTAAAAGGAAAGAAAATTTTTAGATAGGTTTTTTTCATGCATAACTCGAGTTTGAAGCCATTCCTCCTCAACTCTGCTAGCTCATTTCAAAAAAAAGAAACTTTATTTAAACATCCAGCTATACTAAATATAAGGTCTAAGCATGTAAGGGGATTGAAGTTTTCCACAATCTGTGTTACTAACAAAACTTGATAACATCTTGACTTCTGAGGAAGCCTTGCAGTTTAAGTTTACTCCAGGATTATTACTTTTCTTGTTTTTCAGGACGAATGCCTGACACCTGTCTGATTAATGGCACCGTGTACATGGTGAGAACTTTATGCCTCCAGTGGTGTATTGTTGGAAGGGGAACGTACACCCTTTCAATCAAAATAAGGCTTTAAGAAAGTTCTTTTTCCCAGTATATGTTTGTCTCTAGCCCTTAACTGGCAGTTACTTTTTTCCTGATGTCAAAAGCAAAGTTGTCACAGAATAGTTCCTCAACATGCAGCACAAAACCAAAAACGTACCATTTTTTAGTGATTCTTTGGAAACTCTCTCCCACTTCTAAAATTAATGAATTTTTCAAAAAAGCTGATTAATACCCCAAATGCAACCACTCTTTGAAACAAACCCAGCAAACCTTCAAAAATAAAGCCAGGATTTTTGCTTTATTGATACCGAAATCTTTTGCTAAAATTGGATCACTGGAGCCTTTTGGGGATACATTTCAGAAAGGCTAAAATATGTGTGTAAATCAGTATCTATGGTTAAGCATCTGCATTCCAGTATCTGCATCTGTACCCAACTATTTTAATCTCTGGTTGTAAAGTATAATTCTCTCATAACCACTGAGCATGACTCAAAGGGAAAAAAGATTCTTAAATGGAGCACTGAAAAGCTGGTAAAATGATGAGGCAATACAAACCAGTCTTACCTGCATTTTACTAATTTACTTTATGTTGCTTCATTTAGTTTCCTCCTAGTGTGTGCTTTCTTGCAAGGCATAAAGCCAAACAGCTTTATGTTTGTAGAGCGTTGAACAACCTGGTTGCTCTTGCATTTCAGCAGCCTTAATGGTTCTCAGCAATGCTTTCAACTCTGTCAGTACATGAGATAGAAACCACTTTAATTAATTTTGAATTATTGAACACTATTTGAATTATTAATTGAACACCGTTATTTGAATCTTTGAATTATTTTTCTGTTTCCCAGGTTGGAATGTCAACAGTAATCGATTCATGTAAGAAATGTACCTGCACCTCCGAGAAAGATCCAGTGACCGAGGAAAACCTCATGCACTGCGAAACAATTCAGTGTGAAACATCTTGCCCACTGGTGAGTTCAAATGCTCTGGGCTGCCCAGTCAGCCCTTGGTTACAGGTGGGAATTCTCCATCACCAACCCAAAACACTTTCTCTTTTATCTCCTCATGAGTAGGGCTATCAATACATGATTGAGGATGGAGAGTGCTGTGGGAAGTGTATTGAAGTAGCCTGCAAAATCAGACTGAGTAACAACACTGTTCACGTGCTCAGTGTAAGTATTCCTTTCATTTTTCAGATCTCTCTCTAGTAGCCAAGACAGGTTAGAAGAACTAAGAATCAACCTTACTAGTAAAAAAACTAATAATGAAATTACTCTGAAAACAACACACCAGTTTTCAGAATTGAACACTTATTGGAAATAATAAATTCTTGATATGTGAGGTTAACTGGGCCATGGCTTCTAATTTGTGGTCTGAGTGCTCAGATCCAGGATTTAAACTTTCAAGCAAGCCACAGTTTGCAAAAGTTTGCTTTTGCCGCTTGCAAGAAGTACAAAAGCATCTGAAAAATCTTTGAGGTGCGAGACCTTAATTAGTTCAGACACATTTAAAGTAAGCATGCTTATACTCAAAAGCACAATCAAAAAATATAATTCTGCTTTTCTTACAAAAAACCTTAGCTTGATGAGATCCTGCCACTGGATAACTGCAGCTATTACAAATGTGAAAAAATCGAAGATCAATTTGTTGCAGTCCAAAGTAAAAAAGTGTGCCCTGTGTACGAACCAGGAGAGTGCGATCCTGTAAGTTTTAATCCATTCTTCATTGACTCAATGAATGTACTTTAAAAGAACAAGGTGGGTGGGGAGCATACAACAAATTGTTTTCACTAAAGTTGCAGGAAAATCTAAAGAATTAATCTTGCTGTAATGTTAGTAATAAGAAAAGATCAGTATTTTTACATGAGGCTACAAGGATTTGAGACTTTGGTGGTGGGGACAGTAAGTCGTCCATTGTTTTGTTCAGTGCTCAGAGAGGAGCATTCTGCCCGGTATCAGTAACTAACTCATAGTCTTACTCCTAATTGTTATCCATGCATTAATACAAATCCTCCTTTACTTCTGCAAAGGATGAAACAGAGACTACTCCTGATGGCTGCTGCATAAAATGCAAACGTGAGTACTGCTGCGTTCAGATTTTCTGCTTGAAGAGCGCTGCATTCATCTCCTCACCATCTCTGAGTGGATGGGAGGTTTCTTCACTCCCCCACTGTTCACTTGTTCTAGTTACCAAGACCCTGTGTTTCACTACTTCCTCAAAGGAAAAAGCAAATTTGTTTTCCTGATACTGAACACAACTCCAACCAGTAATGCTCAAGCCTCTGCATTATCTTCCAGAGACACTGTACAGATAAGACCAGACAATAACCTGAAAACCCCAGCCACATGACACTGTCCCACCTGCCCCAGTCACCCACTACAGACTCCCAATAGTCAGACGTCATGCACTTTGAAATTCTTTTAGTTCTAGAGCTCTGAAATAAATGTTTCTCCCCTCCCTCTCTTTTTATGAAGCTCCAAACTGCAAACCTTACAGCAAGAAAACTGTGATCCGCCACGGGGACTGTGAATCTCCCGAACCTGTTGAGCTGGCATATTGTGAAGGAACTTGTCCTGGCTCCTCAGTGTAAGTTCCAAAAGCTTCATTTAGCATCTCTGTGGCTTCATTTATACTGGTCTCTCAAGTTAATCACCCAAAGGTGCTGAGGGAGCTGGTGGAAGTGCTCACCAAGACACTTTCCATCATCTACCAGCAGTCCTGGCTAACTGGGGAGGTCCCAGTGAACTGGAGGTTAGCAAATGTGACACCCAACTACAAGAAGGGCTGGAAGGAAGATCTGGAGAATTACAGGCCCATCAGCCTGGTCTCGGGGCTGGGGAAGGTTATGGAGCAGATCATCTTGAGTGCCATCACAAGGCACATACAGGACAACCAGGTGATCAGGCCCAGCCAACCCTTGACTTCATGAGGGGCAGGTCCCTCTTGACTAACCTGATCTCCTTCTATAACAACGTAACCCTTGGAACAGGCTGCCCAGGGCAGTGGTGGAGTCCCTGTCCCTGAAGGGATTTCAAAGCCATGGAGATGTGGTGCTGAGGGACATGATTAAGTGGTGACCAGGCAGTGCTGGGTTAACAGTTGGACTTAACGACCTTAAAGGTCTCTTCCAACCAAAATGATTCTGTGATCCCAAACAGCAAAAAAGTTCATGTGTTTATGATTCCACTGAACGGAATCGGACACAGTGGAAGCAAGACTGAGGGTCAGACTTGATCTTTGGAGGTCCCTTCCAACCCCTAACATTCTGTGAAGAACAGTTTCATTATTGAAAAGGCAGGTAATTAGAATCACATTCCTAAGTGCGTGTGGGAGCGAGGAAGAGAGGAAGTAAAAAACCAACACCCACGACAAGCCCCAAAACAAGAACCAGTGGAAGGTTCTGAGAGTCAGTTTTTATAAGATATGTTTTCTTTTCCTGGGGAATACAGGTATTCTCTTAAAACAAACCAGATGCAACACGAGTGTAGCTGCTGCCAGGAGTTCAGCACCCAAACAAGAGAGGTGACCCTGACTTGCCAAAATGGAACAAGCATAAACTACAACTACATCTACGTGGAACGGTGCCAGTGTACGAGCGGATGCACTTGGGAAAGCTCTGCATCACAAGGCTCCCTACCGAATCAATCTGGAAAATATATTTCCCAGAAAACTGGTGTAAAACGGAGATGATCGTTGGAAAAAGAAAGCAGAGACCCTAGGGAAGCTGGAATCATGTTTTCCCCATAATAGCTTGTTCTCTTCAACAGAACTTCTGTCAGTTTCTGTTATCAACTTTTCTCATTTCTTACTTCTTAAAAAAAAAAGGTTAAATAAAATTAAATCTTGGTGGGTTTTTTTGTTTCTTTGTCTTGTTTTTCAAATGATAGGATATTCAAAGGTAAAAATAGATGACTGTGTAAAACACCTTGGTTTAAATTCTAAAAATAGGCAAACATCTTCCCATTCAATCACAAAACTGACATTTCAGAGGAAAAAGGGTTTAAGGGATCTCCAAAACATGAAACCAGAAAAGGTTGTAGCTACATTGCACTTAAGTCTTGTGCCTAGACAAAGCTTTACTGCACATCATTTTTATGGATGTAATGGTCCTAACAGACATCACAGTGAGAGGGAGAAGATTTTCTTATTAATTTTGTCTGTTATTTGATCAATAAAGCTTTCAGCGCTTTCCAATTTTGGGGACTGCTCAATACCCATCTTCATGACCTAAATGATGGAGAGTCCAATAACATCAGGGGGTCTGACTTGGAGAATATACCCATCCAGCAGCCTTTGGGAATAAAGACAGTCTCAAAGCCCTTTTCACTGGTATAAAATGGAGTTAAAAAAAAGAAAGCGAACCCCTCATTTGCTCACTGGATTCTAGGTGCCAAGGTGGTGGGATAACAGGCAGACTGTAGTTTGCTTTCCCTGCAGTTAGCGGAGAGGTTCAGAAGGCAAGTGTAAGAGAAAACCTTGTTCCTCACTGCTGTTTCATATTCTGGATCAAAACCTGTCTGGCAGTAGAACTGAGCACTTGTTTCTTTGGCTGAAGAAACATATCTATATATGAATGAAAGCTCTAATAAACTGAAGAATATTTAAGGTGAAGGCAGTGAACTTAATCAGAAAATTCTTCAGCCAATAATTTTAACAGTATTGGCCAAGTTCAGGATATGTTTTTAAACTATGAATTTGTTTCTTGTGCCATCTCAGAGATTTTTATGGATTTACACAGTAAGAATATTTAAGGTGAAGGCAGTGAACTTAATCAGAAAATTCTTCAGCCCATAATTTTAACAGTATTGGCCAAGTTCAGGATATGTTTTTAAACTATGCATTTGTTTCTTGTGCCATCTCAGAGATTTTTATGGATTTACACAGTAAGAAAATTGGCTGCCTTTTCCCACAGTAGTTCTTCAGGTTTACCTTGATGTTTGGAGCCTTTACCTTATCAGTAGCTGTCAGAATACAAAGCCGAAACCTGCCCTCAAGGCTTGGCTGAAAAATAAAGGAGGAACTGTTTGAACAATTAATCGTACATTTTAGACATGCTTATTTAGAAATGAAATTGAATCCCTGAATGCAAGCAGCAGAGCCCCTATCTATTGGCTTGTATAGGCATGACTTGATCTCATACTCGGATTAACTCAGGATGGAGAAATAGGATCCTTTGCAAGCTTCACATTCGACTGCTGAACTCCACTCATCTCTCGACTGCCCTGGGTTTGCAGGTCCCATGGCAGGGTGCAGGCTCCAGGCAGGGTTACTGGCTGCAGCCGTGGAGCACAGAGATGTACCACTCCCTGCACCTTCTCTGGCTGCTCTTCATCAGCAACCTGGGCTGAAGGCAGACCAGTCGTGCACCACCAGTTCTATCATTTCACTACTGCAGCCTCAGATCCTGAGCACCAGGTACCATCATGAGAGGACATCCACACACAGTCCTGAACAGTGACCATAGGGCCAGGCAGTTGGGCAGCTTCAGCATAGCTTCCCAGCCTTCTGCCTTCCCAAGTTTAGCACTTTGGGCAGAGCACTAGGAGAACAGAGAGAGCCTGATGGGATCTAGAACTGTACTGCAGTAAAAACCCATCACTGCTGGCTGTAGGAGGGCTTCCTACGTGAGAGGCATCCCCGTAGGGCAGCCGTGTTAGGCCTGGCATTTTATTCAGGCTGGACACCTTGCTGCCCACAGAGCTGACTGGTCAAGTATTCTGTGACACTTACAGAACAAACCTCTGTAAGCACTTCTAATGCTGGTTTGGAGCTCAGACTGAAGCCAGGGAAAGCTGTGTGCTTTTTCCTCTTGTTCCCTAACTTCCTAGTCCCTGCATTTTGAGTATTTAGTACCATATTCACCAGTTCCATTTTTCTAGTCTGCAGGTTTCCCTCAGCTCTGTTAAGCACTCTGTTAAACGTGTTCACAGCACATGCCAGTTTAAGTCTTAAGCTGCCCTCTAATGGTCATTATTTGCTGCTCTAAAGCAAACCAAACCAGGAAACCTTGCAGAGCCTGTTTATCCATCAGAGTTTAATTATAGTAGCAGGTGAAATTATTTTTTTTATTCTAAATTCTCAAATTATGAAAGAGAGAGGCTGTTTCTCAAAGCTGAACATTATTTCCAGGCAGCAGACGAACTCATTGAACCAGAGTTCAGTTTGAAGATGCCATTGCAATCCTCAGTGACCATGTACTGCATTCATGGGGAAAGAAAATAATTAAAACAAATAAATCACTTGGCATCATAATTCACCATTTAGAAGAGATAATCTTCATTAGTGGGCTTTGGGTGAGTTGGGTTGGTTTAGGGTTCCCCCCCTGCTTTGAAAACCATCCTACTGCAGAAGGCTAGAAACCACAGAAATATCTCTGTTCTCCTTAAAGCTTCTAATTATCTTTTGGGTTTTTAAGGGAAATCTATTTTTGTACCTTTTTCTCCCAAGCCTACACAGAAGAAAGCCCAGGAGATTTGCACTTTAAGTAAACAGAATTCAGGAGGAGACTTCAGATTTCTCCTTGGAGCAAGTGCTATACTACAATGACAAGGCCAAGGAACCTCTAGTAGTTAATTCAGAGAAATTAGCTAAATAGGAAAATAAGAGGGCATGCATTTGTCTGACATACAAGAAGTTACCATTTATGTTAAAATATATTTTTCTATTGTGTACTTTATGAAGCTCCTTAGAATTTGAAATAAAATGCACGTACACCTTCATTTTATAGCAAAATGTCCAAATATATTAAATGTACAATCACAGCAGCAAAATAGTTTCAGTTACAGAATTACAGATTAATACATAATATTTCAAGCAAGAAACAGTGCACAATAGAAAATGAATCCTGAGCTCTTTCCTGTCATTTCTGTGGGGTAGTAAATTAATCAGTGCGCTGACTTTTCACCTTATGATATTTACCATAATCAAATATACTGATGCTTCACTAAAAATTACCATAGAAAAACATTTACTTGCCTCAGAAAACCCAACTCTCATTTTTCTATCCCACTAATAGTCAATTACAGGGATTGCTGCGTTAGGGAATGTTGTGTAGGAATATGCACATACACAGTGAAACGACCCAGTTAGTGCATTGTACTGGTGTGTTGCCACAATGCCTTTTAAACAAATCCATCAACCGTGCTGAGGATCTTGAACAGCTCATCGGATAAAATAAAATTTTATTGTAAATCCTTAGTTGGAGGACAGAATTTAGGATCATTGAACAAATGAAATCAGGTGAGATATCTGTGCAACATTCCTATGCAGGGCTCTTCACCTCCCAACCCACATTAATGACCTATGCCTGGTATTTTCTGAACAAGAAAATACCAACAACATTTCAATCAGGCAGAGGACTGCAGAATAGCCAAATAGATTAAAAGTCATTTGAGACTAGATAAAAACAATTCCGCTGTAAACTGGCAAACAATAGCTCCAAATTATTTTTGTTAATGAAGAAAAGTAGGTCCCTATTTATCAATTTTTCCCCAAGTCTTAAGCATAATTTGAATAATCTGCATGATATTGAAATACTAAAGAACAAAAGAAACGCTTCTCCCTTAACACCAACGTTTCTCTTTCCTCCTCACCTTTTGGTGTAACTTTTCCCATCTCCTGTTCTTCTGAAACAGCACCTCTAGACAGGGATTTTACTTCATCAGGCTCCCAACTCAAGTATCATACAGAGTCCCAACATTTCCATGATTTTGGGGGTGATCTAGAATTTTATAAGGAGTTGGCTACAAACTAAATACATTTTTTCTAGTGTCAGAAGGGACCATTGAAATGTGGCACGCTGACCTTTAAATAACCAATCATACTCCCTTTATTTCTGTTACAAAAATCATAGACCCGCTAGGTTGGAATTGAAAAATTAAGATACTGCAGACTTTAAATCCAGTTTTACTTATTCCTTTTTCTAAAGCCTCTGCCATTTCCTCTCTGGAGAAGTAAAAGATTAACTGGATTTAGCTCTAAGAGAAAAGGACTGACAATTTCTTTTGCATAAGCTTCCTACACCTCATCCACTAATATAAAAGAAGCACTTTTATTTGAAACATAAAAGCAACAAAACCCCATAAATGCTGTGTTCTAACAACTAGTACCACAGCGACACTGTGGCTGCTCATACAGAGCTGGTGATATCATAGTCCTTAGGGTCGTGCTGTTTGCTGACAGCTGGACTACACCACACCACCAAAGTCCCCTGATTTTCCCAGCTGCTTTCCCTGTTGGTTTTGCTCCCCACACTGAGGGCAGCAGTAACCGATCGCCTTCAATCTCAAAATATTCAGATTAACTCAACGGGCTGAGCCATTTCTGAGGTACATTTTAGCACTTCTGCTGTATTTCAATAACGAAGACACAGATCATGGCAATTCTTTTGAAATATTCACTCGACATAGAGGCTGAGTCCTGCTCCTCAGGTAATGAGACTCATTAATTTAAGTCCTGAAGTATGTCAGATAGTATTTAACTGCTTCTTGATTCCATGCTCTGTGAACATGCTGAAACCCTAAGAGAGGCACAAATCATCCTTCCATTTCCCTTTAAAAAGAAATGTGCTCCAGAGAGTTTATCTGAGTTTCAGATCTGTCTTACCAGCTGTTTCACTGGAAGTACTTAAATTTGTCATATTAAAGTATTCCCATAATAGTCTGTGTCATAAAAGAAAAATAAAATAATTTCTTCTGGCATCATCCCGATGAGGTTTTCTTGTTCAGACACCCACATTTTAGTCATTTCAAGTGACCTTTTTCAAATGCACGAAACCAGCACTTGAAAACATATTATTTAGGATGAAGCAGCAAAGAGCTCTCCATCCTCCTGCTACAGGCCTGCCTACGTTCAGCCTGTACCTGGGGCTAAACTACACCAGTTATTCTATCACCCAGCAAACCCTCCCCAGCAGAAGAAGGGGATTGGAGGCAGGAGAGGAGACCCAAGGCTTGAATTGAAACAGCCAAACTAATACCACTGCCAGTGTGCAAAGTTATACTCACCCCAGTGAATGGTCGGTGGTCACAATAAACAGGAAAGGATCTGCAGGAGCAGGATGGTGAGCGAGCCCCTCCAGGGATGAGATGCAGAAGAGGAGCAGCAGAAGCAGCCCCATCTGCAGTAAATATCCCCCTTTATACTGAGTGTGACATTTCTGGTCTGGAACACACTTGGAGTCATCTCAGGTCACTGCCCTGGCTGATTCCAAACTGCTACTGACCTGCAGACCACTGCTGGGCTGGGATTCTGTCCCAGTGAAACCATAACAAGGTGATAAACTGAGTTTTAATTTGAGCCAAAACCAAACAAAAAAAACCCAAAATGATCTCCCTTCACAACCTCTTCCCAGTATTACGAACCCCAAGCAGATACCTTGGAGGCTTATTTTCTGTGCAATGATCTCAGTACCAGTTTCTGCCAGCAGCAGCACACTGGTCAGATGAATCGATAGCCTGTTCCTGTTAGCAGGAGGGAATCAGACTGAAATGTCCAATGGAATTTATATTATAGCTTTATATACATTGTCAATTAACAATCAAGGAGCGGAAGAGTTGATGACTAAAAGACATCTGAAACAATAACCCAAAGCCTCTCACACTCCAGTGCTTACCGTGTGACCTGTAATGAAACTGAGCTTGATATAAACCACTGAATCCAGAACATCAGTGCTGTGAGACATCTCACCCTTGGTATCATACCTCAGAGCAAGGAAACATGGAACAGGAAGCCACAGGAAATCCCTTGCCAACTCTGTGCGTAGACAGTGTAACACCTCAAAGTGGGGGGACATAATGTAAGAACTTTTAAGCTGCACACAAACCTGCCCTGACTAAGCAATTAGAGGTTTTAATGGTGTTCAGAAAGAGTCAAATTTACAATTTGCAAAAAAATAACTTGTAAGTTATGGGAGTCTCAAGCTTACTTCAAAGTTCTGTGTCATTTAAGCCACGGTGTTTCAGCCTTTCATGTTTTGTATTTCCTTCAGTAGTGTTATGGTTGTGCTGGAATTGCACATCTGGTTTCTGGTGTTCGATGCTCTTAAACACCCTACTATCTGTGAACAAACAAACCATTGGGTGACAAACAAAAACATAACAGGCTGATTAACAACAGACTGACTGCAAAAGGTGTTAAGCTTGGAAACCACCTACTAGAAGCAGCAGAGAGGTATTTTCTTTCTTCAAAATGATAGAAAATGAAAGGATCAAGCCCAGGTAAGGAGTCACTACAAATGTCAACATTGCAAATTCATTAGAAGTGGGAGAAATGTATCAACCTCCCTTTATAATGCTAACACCCAGACACACTGAAGTTGGGGACCTGAAAGGACACTGTTGTCAGCTATCAGGATCTCTAGCTTTCCAGAGATTTATTCCAAGCACAGCTGTATTGTTTGAAACTATATGAAGTATCTTCTGGACTCTCAGAGTTACCAACCAGCCATGAAATTAAACAGAAGTTGTTGCCAGTTTATTTACTCATCACATTAAAATAAAAATAATCTTGTAGTAACAAGCGAGCTTAGTAATTCTCACTGTGCCATTTGAGAACAAAATAAATTAAATTTTGTAAAGGAAATTAAGCCTAGTGAGCTGGCTCTAAATAAAACCTAATACCATAGAATATATCAAGTTGGAAAGGATCCATAAGGACAACCAAGTTCAACTCCCTGCTCCTTAAAGGGCTATCTAAAACCAGTCATATGACCAAGAGCATTGTCCGGGTGCTCCTTGAACTCTGACAGGCTTGGTGCTGTGACCACTCCCCTGGGGAGTCTGAGCCTCTTCCTATGTCCAAACAGAGCTTCCTCTGACACAGCTTCATTCCATTTCCTCATGTCCTGTCGCTCATTACCAGAGAGAGAAGATCAGCAGCTCCCCCTCTGCTGCCTGCCTTGAGTGTGAGGGGGTAGCTGCCAACTCCTGGGCAAAGATCTTTTTCCCCCGTTGAGAAGGGTGTGCTCAGTCTGACACCCACACACCTATTGTCCTGTAGGCTGACTTATCATCAAAAAGCTCTAAATTTTGCCAGCGACACCAGCCTCACAGACAGGTATTGATCACCTCAATCTTCTTGTTTCTTCTCTCATCACTGCCTGCAACTGGAAGGAGAGGAGAACACTGCTGGTGCTCCTGATCCCTTAACCTCTTGTCCCAAGGCACTGAAGACTCTTCTGATCACCCTTAGTGCACCTTCATCACTGCCTACCTGAAAAAGCAGTAAGGGATAGTAATCCAACCAATGCAATTTCTACCAGAGTAGGAAGCTTCCTCATCGCATCCTGAGCCCAGGCCCCAGGAATGCAGCAAAATTCCTTCAGAAGTGGATCTGTGTGACATACTGGGCCTTCCATTCCCCTCAGAAGAGGGTCTCCTATGGCAATGACCCATCTTTTTATCTTTATGGAAGTGATTTAGACACATAGACAAGCTTAAGCTCAGCAGCACCTCCAGTTCCACTCAGAGAGCCTCGTACCTGTTATGGAAGGGCACCTGGGATAGTGGGGGGGGGGGGGGGTGACAGAGGAGACAGGCCCTCTCTGCCAGGCAGGAACTTGTCACCATTCCCCCCACAGTGTGCACTTTCATAATTACTTAGTGATTCATTCTTAAAATTGCATTAAGCATTTCAAATCAAGTTGAATGCTTCTCCTTAAGCTGATTGCTGCATTTAAGGTGGAAAAAACACTGTCCCGTGACACAGCACCAGGCTCTTGAATCTAATCCACAAGTACCATGGACAGCAGAGGTATGGAAGGTAAATCCCATGTACTTTTCCACTCGCTGTAGAGATCATTTTAAAATAAATTGAATCATCCTTCACTCTCTTCCAATCATAAATGCATTCAGATTCTAAAGGCTGACCATTTGTAGCCAGCCTGCTTCCCATTCATTGCAGATCAGCACACTTTGTTTGAAAACCGTGTTCCAACTGAATGCTGTGAATACTCCCAACAGCAGTGCTTTCATAGTTCTCCCACACAGGGAAGTACACACCTAGATGTGATCAATTTACATCTACTTGCTTTCCACAAATTTACTTTTCCCATCTATGTGGAAATTGTACTTCAGAAGTTATGATACACCCAAAGTATAGTCTATATGTTCATACAAAATTAATTAGGCTTTTTGGCAAGATAGTCAAGAAAATCCTTCTAAAATACACTGAAATGCAAAACCAGATCACCTTGGGTTTCTAAACAACCTCCTTGAAGATCTAAGAGAAAAAGTTAAAACTTAAAATTGAAGCAGAGAATATTGTTAATATGGGGTTTCATTTTTCCTACTAAGAAAATATATATTTGCATTTCTTCCTAGAGGCCCTGCTGTCATTGATATATTTAAATATTTTAATAATTCAAAAGACACTGATTTCTTTTCACACCCCCACACATCATCACTGGTTGATTAGCATTGAAATGAAAAAGCTAATAAATATTAAAATGCTAAATAGATGCTTTAGCAGCCCCAAGAACGCCAACATTTGTTTAAGTAAATTAATTCTCGCTTTTCTTACCTCTCACAGTACACTGGAGAAAGCAAACTGTAAGCTTTAGAACATAAATTGGGATAGAAAGTGACACTTAAGGGCTAGAAGAAAGCACAAATTTGAACACAGTTTCATTTCACAGTAGGTACTAAGTACTTTAAGAAAATAATTCAAAGAAATCCAGTGGTGAAGGACTCCTTTGAACTATCATTTCTCCAAAAAAAAAAAAAAAACCCCAAAAAACACCCCAACCCAAAACAACCCCCAAAAAAACCCCAAACCCAAAACTCCTGATAATAATCATGCTATGAACTAGACAGTAAATACCAAAATGTTAGCCTGATAATACACTAATGCTGCAGATTAGCAGTTGATTAATAATCCCTGAGCACAGCAATGCTGTTAAATGAGAAAGAAGATCTCTGAGAGCTTTGCAGCCAATCAGAGAATTAAAAAGAGATGCTACCTAATTCAAATCTTTAAAATTCATTAATTATTAACAAATAAAGTCAACTCTTACTGGAGTTAAAATCGCACATAAAGTCTGTTCTATAACTCTTGGCTTACACACTGCTCCCAGCTGGAGTTCTCAATCCCTTCGTGCTGCAGAGCATTTCCTCTGCACCCACACAGCTCTGCCTTCCTCCCTTGCCCTTCCAGGAAGGCAACCTCACCTCTGCCTCATTCTGTCCTCCCAACCTGCAATACTGTGATATTTTCTTGATAAAGCAGCGCCTAGAAGAGTTAGAAAAAGGCACCTACCTGAAGACAAACGTTTAAAATACTTTTAAGAGCTTACTGTACTCGTGCCACCAGATGATCCCATTAAGAACTGGTGTAACTTGTTAATTAATGCACAAGAGTGAATAAAAGACAGTAACAGATACTTCAATTCCAGGTAAGTCCCACAGACAAAACCTCAAGTTGTGTTCTCCAACAGAGACGTAATACACTTTTATTTAGATGATACATTTATTAAATTAGAATGAAAAAGTTAATGTACTTTAGAGTGCAAGAAACACATTTGGACACTGGACCTCAATACAGAGAAACAATGTCTTCAGAATTATTACAGCAAAAAACATCCTCCGTACGGTATTACATATCAACCAAACAAGCAGTGACATTGGGAAGGGAAAAAACATTCAGTACCATCAGCAGATGCAAAGAGCAGTAGAGAAGAAAGTAGCAAGGATCTAGCTAGACAAAAAATATTCCTACCTGTAGCAAGTTTAGGCTCTTGGAAGGACTCACACTAGTACTAAGAGCACTAACTTTTAGCAGGTGCCAGTCTTACACAGCTGGCTTTGGCTCCTAGCTGCTTGAAGCTGTTGAGCAGAAGAGCAGCATCAAACACAGTATTATCCCATTAGCGTTTTGTCAAAAGGTACAATCATAGTGAGTGACAATTTATTTGTTTTACATCAAGAAACAGGCTTTCCATACCAATACCCGAAGTTCACAGACCCAGAATAGCTCACCACACTCCCTGCCTTTTTTCACCTCTTTCACCAGTCAAACCCAACAGGGATTTGACCGGGAGGACGTGTGTGCTGAAAAGCTGAGTGGGCTCACGATCAGTGTTCTTTTTAACAAGATAAAGTAGTACATCATGACACAGGAACTTCAGCTATAATGCTTAATTAAAGCAAGAGAAAAAAATTCCCCAGAACAATATTTTAGTGTAATACGCTGAAATCCATCTCCTGGCCATACTGCTCCTACATGTCCCACTTTCAACTCATACATCTACTACTCTGTTTTGCATAACATTTGTCTAGAACAAAACAACCAAAATTCCAAGGCCCAGAGCCTAGTTTATGACTAAACCTGGCTAACCTAACATTTGCACTTCCCCCTCCTGGTGGTTAGGACTGAAATGTGTTTGTTATTCTGTACTTGGACTTGAGCTGTAACGGGATGCAGTACAATTTCCCAGCCATTAAGTTGAACCACGACCACTTGCTTTTATAAAAAGCTGTATTATGGATCCCAACGTTTTAATATAAAAATTTAAATATATACATTATCCCTGAATTGTTTCGTCCTTAGCAAGTCATGCTACGTGTGTCAAAGTTAGAGTGAGGGACTCTTCCTGGAGATATCTCAGCATGAAATCCTTACCACGATTTACCCTTTTGGGTGCCAATGTCACAAATTGCTGTGCTATGAAGACCAAATGCCTCTACACCTACTCAATCACTACATGTACCATGATTGTAGGGAAGGGGCAAGACTAGTTTCTTGAGGAACACCCGTTTTATTTTAGAAAATAAAAATGTGGTGACTCTACAACTAAAGCACAAGAACTACAGCCTTGAATCTCATTACTGAAAAGCCAATTAGAGGATGTTTATAAAGACACTTATGCTTTCAATGGTAAATTTCAGATGGTAAGGGATTCCTAACAACTTAAAATCATACGTTATGAAAAGACAGCTTTAAAAGGTCTTTTTATCTCGGAAGATTTTTGGTGCTGTATTTTAGAAGTTTCAATATCAGTTTTAATCATAAAAAAAATAAATATTCGTGCTCTACTGTCAGTGCTATGTAATGGTTTCTTGAATGGGGGCAGGGGAGGAAGTAAAAAAGAAATTTAAAAAACCAGCTTTTCAGCAGATAACAAAATACTTTAAGCGTGGGACATGAAACAAATTATGGGGAAGAAGAGAATATGGGTCCCTTTTCCCTAGTCCAAACCTGGCTTTAATGTTCTCATGAATCACTCAAGAGCCTAGATTTCAAGTGTACATTCATTCCAACTCTTGAAAATATAAAGGTCTATGGCTATTGTAGAAAGTATTTGCAATCAAACATTAAAAAGATAAAACAGCAACATTGCACTTCACTGGAAAAATAAACTGGTGCATACTATTTAAAGTGCATTACTTTACCATCCACAAAAAGAGACACCGCAGGAACTTATCCAACAGGTGTAACTGGTGCATACTGTAAAATTCTGCAGGTCCAAAATGAACTGTTCTCTGAAAAAATAACACTAACAATAAATACAAGCAACCTCCATCCTCCTCTGAGGATCACAATATAACTCGGATATGTTAAATTTTCTCTTACAAAGAATTTATTTCCATCTGCATCAAATAATAATAAACTGACTACAGCAACCGTAGTCTAACAACTCACTGAGCAACTCAATGCCATCCAAAGATTCTGAAGCTCCTTTTCATGCTTCTTATTTCAGGTTACAGGAAAAAAAAGACAAGTTTTTCCACTAATACAAAATTATATTTTTGCTGAAATATAGGTGTAAAGAAAGAAGCCTTATAACTAGATCATAATTTTTTTTTAAGCTAAGACAACATCTTAAATAACTGTTTACAGCTTCAGTCATTTTTCAGGTATAAAGGTATTTCCTTCTGCACTTACTCCTTGACATAGCCATGGGAATGCAGCAGTAGCTAGAGTGCAATTAATTGTGGGAGTACATTAGGGCTCAGTCCTGTTCTCTGCTACAGCAACACACACTGTACAAATTAAAAAAGTTACCCATTCAGATTTTACAGAAATGGGAGGAAAAAGCCCTAAGTGCACGCCAGGTACTATATTGCTTTGATGCCCGATGACCAGATTGAATAGAAGATGCTCGTTACAAAGATCAACAGCGCAACCTAAGAAATTCAGCTTATTAAATTAAGAAGCTTCAAATCAGAAACAGCTGAATATATCACAGCAAGAACTAAACACCACAGGATAAGGAAAGGGTCTTTAATTTCTGGCAGAAAGAGGCTGCTTGATGAAACTTAAAATACTTCAACAAATCAGCTGCGTTTAAAGAGCAAACCCACCATGCAAAAATAAAAATGCTGTTTGGTTTTTTTTTTCCTTCAACCTAACAAACAGTAGTAAATCCTGTACTGCATAGAGTTACTTTGTAAGAACAAGTTTATGAAAACAAGGAGAGAAAGCAAAAAATAAAAGCAGCATTACTCCCCAACCCATCAGAATATAGCCACACAGGGCACAGCTGATAGTAAAGATGCTTCAATGCTCTATCATAGGACATAAGCTAAACCGAGTATGTATAGATTGAGAAAGAAAGTGAAAAAGGTCCAATTGTCCAAGGAGAAAAGAGGTTTAATCTTTCACAGAGGATGCGCTAACAGAAAGCTGCTGGAAAATTCTTCCTCTAGCTAAATCCCTGGCTTGGCAAGTAAAAATAAGTGGCATCGAGGACGGGGACTATGCAGGAAATGGGGAATCTATGATTCTTCAGCCATCTGAAGCAAGGAGTTGATAGCTGCGTCCTTGTTCCCCCTCTGAGCTTCTAGCACTGAGCGGATTACATCCCTGTCCATGTTGGGAAACATGTCCTGGATAGATTTCAGGTCCTCTTCATTACACAGGTGCTGAGGGTTGACAGCAGGAGGTGGCATTGCCACTGGTACCATGCCTGGATTACAGACTGCAGGCATCCCTGCAGGTGAAAAAACAGAAGAAGAAAACAACCAAAACATACATGAAAACAACCAAAACATAACATAGGGGAAGGGAGGCTGGGGGAAGCAATTATTTTGGAGAAGAAAGCAGCTCATAACTCACCTTCAGCTATTTCTTTTAAACATGTACTCAAAAAAACCCCCACCACCCCAAAACCCCCAACAAGCAAGCAAACAAAAAAAAGATTGCAGCTATTATACCTAGACTGTTGCAACCAGAAGTTCTGTTCCAGAAATGGTAAACTACAGTATGGCAACAGGTACTGCTCAAAATGAGGTCCTACTTGCATTGACCAGGTTTACACATGAACAGCAACCAAACACTAAGTGCACCACAGAATGAGGTGGTTGGTTTCTCCCCTACTCCACTCCCATATTTTACTTCCTAGTGTATTTGTTGTGATGAAAAAGACGGTGTTTCATGACATTTAGAAGGTCAACAAATGCAATCTCCATAGCATTCATAGGAGAATGAAGTACTGAGGTCTACTAGGATATGGGATCCCACTTGTAAGCTAAGTTCAAGCAAATGTTTTTTCTCTGGTTCAAGTTCCCAAGGTGGCAAGAGAGCAATTCCATTTCTACCTATAGGGCACATGCTGCTGTCCCCTGTTCCTCTGCCAGGGGACAAAATTCATCTGTCATTTTTCATAAACTTCTTGTATTTCTGTGTAAAATTAAAGCACCATCAGTTTATAAAGAGTTTTAGAAAATGAGTTTTCTAGTCCCTGTCAAAAGGCATTAATAAACAACAGTCCTTTTTCAGCACTGAACAACTGCTCTCATTAATTAAGCATAGATCCGCTGCTGAAAAAACTATCTTTTGTTTTTCTAAACCTGACACCAGGTACAATATACCTCTAGAGACTTTCATTATCACTTCTGATAATGGCAGGTTCCACTTCTCCAAGGAGTTCCAGACTTATCATCTTGGTCTCACCCTTTGGAAGGTTCCTTTTCCAGTTCCACAGCACTGTTTCTAAGGTAGGGCAAGGAGAACTACCTGCATCTAGATGCAGACATGACACTGCTTCATACAGCAGCATAATGAAATGCATGTTATCTGTTCTCTATTTGCTTTCAGGCATTTTATCCACTGTTTCAAACACTACTGACCTGGAATGTTCATAGACAAGTCTAGAGTAATTGAAAGATCTTTATGTGCAGCAATGACTGATCAAGAAAACATCACCAAATATATGTTAAGACTTTTCTTTACACGTAGTACTTTAGCTTCAGCCTTAATATGTGATTTTATTCCCCATTTAGTCAGAGACACTCAGAAAACTGCTGAGAGGTTTTGTTTTGACAGTGTATTAGTCCCCTTCCTTCAATTAGCTTTTTGAAAAGAAAAATACGATGCACCTCAAAGGCCTCCTTCCAGCAGGGGATGACTCAGCACTTATTTTTATCTGTTCATCAGCTTTTCCAAATAGCTGTTAAACCACAAGAGGACCTTTACTGTATCAAAATATCATATGAGAGGAAAAGCCCTTTGCAAATAACATTTTCAAAATGCAGCTGACAAGGTGATACACAGACCACATCATTACTCACGTACTCACACACCTAAAATTTCTAAGGTACAAGCTTTCTCTACAAAACCACATAACCTCCTCCTAAACCTTACCTAGTTAGTCATTTGTTTCAAATTGGCTCATTCTAAACTCCACAGGTTTTAATTAGTTTATGCAACAGGGAAAAGAGTTACTTTGGAACTGTGGTTTAAAAAAAAAAAAAACCAAACCAAAAACCAAACCAAAAACAAACCCCCTGAGTTTGTTACCCTCCAGTCCTCTGAAAGCAACAGTAATTAAGCAGTAGGTTATATACTGCACTGGATAAAAAATACAAAATACAAGAGTGGGAATAAAAGTTACATACATTTTCTTACCGATCGTCTTACCAGTTAGTGCTAAACACTAAAATTATAAACTTGGGATCCTTTTCCATAACAAGCAGTCCCAAACAAAACCCAAACACTTTCTTCTACCCCATTATGGTCTCACATTACTGCCAGGGTTTTCTGTACTCCCTTATATATTTTTATCTTTATAGTTATTACTTCAAATTACTTAAGCGATTCCAAGTTCCCTGCTTCTTTAGTAGTTCTTAACCCCTTCAAAAGCTTTGTTACCCAACCTTATTACCAGTTTAGATTCAGCATAAAATTCAACTCTCTCACAACCCCTCATTTGGGCACATCTACCAATTTTTGGCCTTTACTCTCTTACTGCAGAGATGTTTTTTGGATTCTCCAGGAGTGACACGTTTTTCTTTTAATTTGGCATACATTTACTTTGAGCAGCTAACAACTTTTCCTTTTAACATAGTTTTTAGTTCACCTCTTTTAGTTCCTTTCTGTGACCTTAATTACATCTCCTTAAGTTATACGATGAACTCTTTGCATCACCACGATTACACAAGATCCTTTTTGCATGAGGTTTCATACCTTCCTCAGAAGTAGATCAAAAGCTGTTTGTCTTCTATTAGGATTCCAACTAACTGCTCAAAAAGCATAATAACAAAGCAGATCTACAACTGATATCATTTTCAAGTGTGCCTCTCTGCAGCCTCATCTCTCTTATCATGACTAAAGTACCTAAGTGGTAAACATATTGCAACTATACTACTTCTAGTCAGCCTCAACATCTCATTAAAAAAAAAAAAAGTCAAACAATCTTGAAGAAAGCATTAAAATTAATCTGCAACTATTTAATCAGAAATGTTTATGCTTACTCTAGCTTCCACTAATATTTTAGCACCTCAGTAATTAGCTTCGTTCTATCTGCTTGAAAAATGCCATATTAAAATTCTCCTGGAAGGCTGAATCAACTGCACTCAACTTACATCAGCTCAAGACTGACAGGTACTGCAACTGAATAGTTTTTGCTGGGTGTATTCCAACTGTGATTTTACCTCATGTACTCATTGTTAGTTCTTTCCTCTACTTGAGGACTATCTGAAGAGATGCGTTACTGAATTGTCAGCACCTCCACACTTACCAGCATTCTCCAATTTGGATTTTAAAGTTAGAAGCAAAAAAAGAACCTAGATACTTTAAGCCTAACATACAGGCTGCAGCTATGGGAAAAGGTTCTTGCTGGCAACTAAAGAAGTATCCCTCTCAGCATGAATTTATTGCCTATATACAGGAAGGACATCTCTGCCCAGCCACCTGCATCATACCACTACTCTACACACATTACTACTCTATCTTCTGCAACAACCTAAACTTTAGCTCTAGAGCTTCTTAGGCAGCTTGGACTCTGGTTCCTGGAGTTCTTATCTGTCTGTGTTTGAACATATGGCCAATCAGACCATCTGTGCACCCTGGAGGTAAACCACTGAGGGGTCCTCACCAACACTGCAAACACACTTTACCCAATAACCATACCAGCAGGACATCAGACCGCCTCTTTTATAGCTGCAATTCCTTCTCCACTCTTCCTACAAACAAGTTAGGCGTTTACAATATGCGAACCAACACATATGGCCTCAAAAAGTAAAGCTGTTAAGCACCTGGAAGGACAAAACAATAGAAGATATGTTTTGCTTCTAACATAAGCTTCCTAATGTTCTTCAGGAAGCCATCAGCACCCTAGGATTATCCAACTATCAGCCTAAGTTGCATAGGAACTGTATGTACAAGAGGCTCCTTTAAAATATTAATCCAAACGAAACATGAGGCTCACTTCTCAAGTACCACAGCATCCTACAGCATCCCAACAAAGGTTCAGCAACTTATCAGTGTCAAAAAAAAAAAAAAAAGACAAGACCATCACACCATTTTTCTTACTACTTTCATCAAAACAAGGTAATTATACTGGTTATACTGCACTGAAAATACTTCTTGAATACTTTCCATCTAAATATTTAATTTTGGATACAAGCTATTACTTGATAGTATTGTTTTTCAATAATTATTTTCAAAACCCATTTTCTCAGCTCTTCCAGTCCTAGAACTTGTTTATGCTGTATACAAATATAAGTTAGTATCACAGTGATTTTTAATAAATACCTCCATGACAGATGTTTACTGAACACAAAACACTCAAGCTATACAAATACCAATTTAGAGTGTCTTGGTTTGGTTTTTTTGCTTTGTTCTGCACTCCAGCTAAAATCATCCATAACTTCTGCACTGCAAATATAGTAAATAAGACTTAAGCCTAAACTTCAAGAACTACACACTATGATTTAGCAAACATACATATATATATATGCAGTCATTAGAGAAAGCAATCAAACCTCAAAATTCTCAATGTTCAGTAAAAAGCTGCTTTGCATACTAAGCACCTCATCTCACTAAGAGGCAAAAACTGAAACTAAAGCAGATCAGAAAATGCTGCCAGTGGAGCTGCACCTCAGGAGTCAGTACATGTTACAGTCAGAACTGGATTCCCGTTCAGTGAAATGGCTGTGGCAAACATGCTGGCAGAAGCAGTGACATTCCAAGATGTGAAACAAGTACAACAGCAGGTCAATCGTGAGGAGCAGCAATGGGAGCATCAAAGCAGATTTAATGGTTTCTAACTGCACACAAGGCATTACACATTTTGGGGTTTATTTTCTTTTTCAGTCAAGTGACCTACGGTTCATTTCTTAACTTGTTACTATTCTCTCCCATGCACAGACCCCGAGTAAACTCAGGAACTTTCTCAGCATGAAATCTTTCACTTAGAGGAAGATGTCAGTATGACCTTTTTCAAAATACAAAAATAGGTCTCAGTGTATGCTTCAGACAAAAAAAATCAGTGCTAAAATATGCCTGCCATCACCTCCATTTTAGAATGTTGCTTCTTTGTAAGCTCCTAGAAAAGTGTATGGAAAAAAATTCTACAATTCCACTGGTCTGAATAAACCCAAAATGTTGTGACAACCAGACCAGTTTTCTTTACAGCAACTTCCTGAAATTCAGAGCATCAAGAAATGCCACTATCTCACAAGGAGTAATTCCAGAGTTTTCTGAGCATGCTTGACTGAAGACCAATGCTTTTATCAGAGTTAAGGATGTCACAATATCTTTGCACAATTCAAAATCAAAGGTGTCAAAGTAAGTCTAAATTGAAGGAAAATTTATTTCCTGCAACATAGCCCTTAGAGTCCTAGTCAGATGCTTAGCTTGACACGGATCTAAATCAGATGTGCATGAAAGATACACACTGACAAAAAAAAAAAGTGTTATCTTTTGGGGAAAAAAAAACCCAAAAACTAAGCCTTTTGCTTATTTTGAAGATTAACAGAAGGCAATTGGCAGGCTGTCTTCTTAATGCCATTGCACAACTGAGTTCTTTGTTTTCAAGTTCACAAAAAGTCATGACATTACCTGCTGTTCCCCAAACCTTGCAGCAGCAAAAATGGCCCTTCTAGGAAACCAGCACTATCACCTAGAGCAGCAAACTGACATACAACGGCTTCAGAAGAATATTAACATTATGTTTTATCCACCAACGCCATCAACACCAATTACTTTCATCATTAGAGCTTGCAGCTGAGCTGATGCCTTTAAAGACTTTCCAAAAGGTTAGAGGGACTTTGATTTCAAGATGTATTAAATCATTCTATTGTGACATCCAAGTGGCAATACCTTGTGATACAGTCTGCTGTAACAAATAAAGCTGTTTACATGAGTTCATGCAAAGACTCTTGAGTCAATGAGGATGGGAGTGAGAAAAGAGCTTGGAAACTTACCCAGAGCAAAGTACTCAAGCCCTAAAGACAGGTGAAAATGAAGGGGCAAGGGGAAAGGAATAAGACATGGGAAAGAAATATTAATCTATTTTTAAAAGGAAATGTATCATTCAGCTTCCAAAGGTGAAAGTTGGATAAACTGAGGCAATTGGATAAAACCTAAACTACCCAATATCAAAAACTAAATGCTGCTAGGATTCAGTCCCCCAACTAATTTGCTTCAGTGCTCTGAACAAGTTTCCCAAGTGTGCTGTTTTTTACAGAAGTAACAATTAGAGGAAATGCTTTCAAAATAAGTAAGCTGCATGTTTGCAAAAAGGATTATATTTTATAGCTCAAAGGATAACACACATCCATGGTTTTCTGCACAAATACCAGTAACATCACAAGCTAACCCCTGAAAGTCAATACAAACACCTAAAGGAGTAATGTACATACACCTTTGCCTCAATGAAAAGTGGTAATTCTGGACTCTGACAGAGCCCTGAAATGCATGGGTTTTGACTTATAAACACCCATGTAAAAATAAGATAAAGCACAAATAGATTTTCTCTTTATAACCTGAATACTTAGCTGATAAGGAACAGAGCTTGTTTATTGAACTTTTTAGCTTACTGTTTAGTGTTTGATACACTAAACAACTAGTATATCACAATATTCTACAGCCTAAATTAAGTAATCTTTAGAAAAAGAAAGATGGTTGATAAACTCAACTTTTAGAAGAACAACAGGATGGACAAGTTCAAATTTTCCCAAATCCAATCTGTAGATACGTCATCTACAGCAACTATGGTTTGGAGCAATTAGCATTATTACTAGAAGGTTATATATTTAAAAATTCTGAATTTAGTTAAGATGGTGCAAGAATATTCTCTGGTCATTCCTGCTCTCACAGCTCTGTAACATCTCCTGACAAACGTGGGGAAGAGGACATCACTTGTGTTGGCATTTCAAGCTTCATCTGCTTACCACTGTAGCTAACTGCCTGCTACTGCTATTTCACCCTCAGCTTGTACAATAGAGAGAAATGTGAAAAGAATTAGTTGCTTCAACTTTAATTAGTAGGTTAGTTACACATACTAAGTTTTGAACAGAAACATTCCGTTAGAAAAAACAGCTTGGCCTTTGGAATGCAGCTAAATTTGACCTAACACCGTCTCTCTCTGAAGTGCAATTACTTTGGGCTGTTTACAAGTAGCTGCTGAACTCTCTGGATAAGCATTTTGGTACACCCACTGTAGTTTCATCATAGATTAAGACTTCGATTCTAACAGTTTTGCCCAGCAGCAGAATATCCTCCATTTCAGATGTAATAAACCATTCAGTGCTGCTCTCCTACTCTTCTGAAAGAAACAAATAGAACTTGCTTATTGACTCTGCTCATTGGATACACACTACACTGGATAGGGAAAACCCTGACCTCAGAAGATGGGAAGGTGATGAACATATTCACCACCAGTACGTGGAACATACTGATGTCCTACCGTCACCCTTTGTGAAGCAGTCTCAGAGAAAACCCTGTACAGCATTCCAAAGAAAGCATACAAACAGTTTCCCCAGAAGATACAACCAGTTCAGCTGGGCAGGGAAGGTCAGTCATTAGTTTGTACCCTTCTGCAAGAGTTTAGCAGAATACAGGAGTAGCATCTAGTTCAGTATATAGATAATGTTCTGACAATACTCCCTGTCTTCTAAGATGCACTATTGGTTCCTTTTATAATTTGCAATTACTTTTATTAAGCTATGCAATTAAATGTAAGAAACAGTAAGAGAATTCTGAAGACAAGTCAAAGTCCAAACCCAACCATCTAACTAATTATTATGAGTGGGTCACTGAACACTGAATAAGCAAAAGCTTTAAAATTCAGTGCTTTGAGAAATTTTTATGGTGCCCACAGAAAGTCTAGAACAGCAAACACAAAGCACAGTAACAACTTAAAAAAAAAAAAATCAAAAAAAATCAAAAATACAAAAAAAAAAAAGGTCAAGGTGGCTTTAGTAAGTTTGGCATTCATAAAGACAAGGAGGTACATTCAAGCTCTCCCAGAACAAAATTAAAATTCAAACTGAGGAGTGGGACTTTAAAAATACAAGTCACAGAACCAGGAAGAATTTTTAATATAGAAGATCACCATAGCATTGCAGTAACTGAAACAACCACGCTGGATCTTGGCAGAAGTGCAATGCTCCCACGGACAGATCAATAAATTTGTAACTTACAGGGAAATTATTTCATTTTAAAGTGTCAGGAATTATTATCCCTTGCTAAATATTAGTTACTTATGCACTTGCCGACATAGATTTAGTAAGTGTTGCTGAAAATATCTCAAGGTAAACACAAAAATACTGAACACCAAGATCTGAACATGGAGATACCACACTGTACTTGGTTTTCAGTGTTGAAGGTCTAGTATCAGTTTTGTCTGATCAGTTCTATGGCTAGTTTCTATTCTACATTAAAGTAGTCTCCTCTTCCTTTCTACTGTTTGTACTCTGCCTGGCCCAGGAATTTTGCAACGCAAGTAATTTTATTTTGATCTGTTCAAGAAATTCTCTAGCACTCTGTAGTACATTGCTGTATGTACCACCCCAGCTATTGATTTTCTTTTAACCATACCCAAGATAACTATGTTTGAAGTTCACTAACTGCTTCTGTATATAGGGATGTGATGAACCTACAAGCAAAAAAAGATACAGCATCTAATTCAAACACAGAAAAGCTACACACAAGTCTGGCTTACCACAGTGGAATCACACTTCAGGATACACATACAAGCTGAAACCAGCTCACTGGCAAGACTTGTATCCTGAGAATTAAGCTATCAAAGCACTTGAAACAAAGCAAAATGCATGTTCTCATCAGGGAATGAAGTATGTAACCAAACTTTCCCATGTTTTGCTCTAATAACTCTAAAAATGAAACAGGAGATATGAGTCTCTAAGGTACAGATCAAATCTTCTGTTGAGGAGGTTTGTTTTTATAGAGAAAGAAATTTTAAATTCAATCAGGAATGGAGTCTTTAAAAAAACTAAATAAAATAATATGTATCTGTTGTCAGCTCTCAACACTGCAAGTATATCCCGTACACTCTATCACTCATTCATACACTTGAGTATGCAAAGAAAGTCAAAATATGTAAATTTCTATCTTGTTTTCCCTAAAAAGTGTACATATTACTGAAAAAATGTCCACACAACAAACTGGAGTTTTTAAGAGCTGTAAGTGAAACAGACAAAAACCCAATTGAACTTTACTTCTCAGTTATATAAGGAGGGCAAATTCCAACTTATTTACATACTTTAAACTTTACATCTTTAACAGAAAAGCAAAACCTAAGTTAACCCATCTTTCTATGCAAACCCAAAGCTTGCTTGCGGCAGACCAAGGGAACTGACCATATCTGGGTTTGCTCTGCTTGATGTATTTATGCAGCTATCTCAAAGCCCCTCAACGTTGTTCATTTGCTTTGCAGCACACTTCACACACTGTGTAGCAAGTTTCCAACAAAGCATCTTCAGAGACCACCAGAGTCAATGCCTTTACGGGCTGTTTATGCTGGAGTTCTGACAGTACCCATTATCTGATGCACTTTCTGAAGTCGGAACGGTTTCACACGTGGATTGTCACCATTTAAATTAGCACACTCTAGATCAGAGGGCAGCCTGCTGTTTCGTTATTCGCTGACCTGACACAAGTCTAAAATAAATACTTGGAGAAGTCTTCAAGCTACTTGCTCCAACTTGATAGCCATTTTAACCCATACAATCAAACTCACACAGCTCCCTGAAACAAGGTACAAGGCTGAAAGCAAACCTACAGTTTGCTCACTCTTCTCTCAAAAATCTATCACAGGAAAAACAGTTAAAGATAAAATCTTTTATAGCTTCCTTTACATTCTGTAAACCAGGAAAAATTTGGTAGTTATTTCTGTAAAACTCTTCATATGAAAGTTTTAAGAGTCTTGAAGGAGAGAAAAGCATACCTGCTATAGGCACATATCCAACTCCTTGCTGATAGACAGTGGGCATCAGGACCACGGGCTGGGGCTGCATCATCATGGCAGCTGGCAAAGACTTGACACAAAAAGCACAGATTAGAATTACTTGAGACATCAAAAGAACCTAAAGCTGCAATTAAAACAGTACCTGCAAACAAATGGTCACACTGCAAATACCCATTCTATGTTCAATATCACAATATGACTGTACTAAGTGCTAATCAATATTAGCTCACCAGAGATGTTGCCTAGCTGAACTACCATCTTTTTAAATGCCAATTTGCCTGTAAATCAACATGTCATGTCAAACTCGCCTTTTTGCAACACTTCGATTTCACTACCACAATTCCTGTTCAGTTTGATCCTGGAAAATATTAAAAGGTCAGATTCTACGTAAAGTACATTCATGGGCAGAGACTTTTAAAGGTTAATGCTAAACTCATTTCTCCTGGTATAAAGGAACAAGTGTTCAGATCCGGGGCAGAATGCAAATTTCAAACAGCAGAGAACATCTGTCCCCAGCTGTGCACTCCACAGCAACTTCGAACTTTTGCTGTAGAGTACAAGGGCTGTAGGAAACACTCAGGGTTATCCAGCTGCTACTTAAGACAAAGGTGGCAGATGACAGAAGGGTCCATGAGCTGCTAAAGGGACCAGTATGAGTCACCAGTTTGTGACCAGGAACACCAAATGAACAAGAATGGAAGTAAAAACCAAAGTCATCAGAAAAAGCATTCAAACCACCCAAGAAAGACTGAAGAGAGAGGAGTTTCCATTATTTTTAAATTGACGTGAACTTCTAAATATCTTGGAGGGGAGGTGTGTGTGTAGGGAGGTGGGGTGGAAAAAGATACTGTTAGATTCCACAAAGTTTTAAAAAAATTATTATTAAATTAGAAATAACAATAGATCATTGGCTGAGGATTTTTTATACTTTCATTAGCAGAGGAATAAGCTGATTTTTTTTTTAATTGCAAAATGAGATAAATGCCCATTTACCACCTCATCAAAAAGTATTTACTGCCCTTAATATTTTTGACTGCCATTCCAAAAGTTATTTTAAATGCTAGCACACAGAAACACCCAGTAAGGTACAATGGAACTACTAAAATCTAAAATCCCATTACCCAAGAAGCTTCTCTCCCTTCCTTCTCCCCACCCCCCCCCAGCCTTGGCTTACCGTGTATGACATAACCAGATTAATCATTCCTTCCTTGTCATCACCCTGCCTTCCACTCAGGCTGTACCATTCATCCTCCACATTTCCTTGTTTCAGAGTCTCAGGAATTGTAATGTGTGTCCAAGCGATGCGGTCATCCATCGAAAAGGCTCGCTGAAAAGGAATTAAAAGAAATGCTATCATGTTAGTTAATTGTGTGTGTGTCGTGTTATCGTCGTGTTTCCCCCCTCCACCCCAAAAAAAAATCTTAATTACTCTTGACTAACACTTCAATTTTATGCTACTTTACTTTGCCAATTTTATTTTTGGGTTATTAAAGTGTTGGTAAATATTTTAACCATCTCCTTTCCACCAAGGATGAATGATACTTTAAGTGGGATTACAGATTGATTGCTGATATAATAACAAGAAATCAAAACCCTGAAGCAGAACACTTCTAGAAATACAACATGCTACTATCAGCAGAGCCTGTGTGAATCTCCTGACATCCTAGCAGAGGCCACTACATGAATGTTTACAGCTCAGTGATAGGCTGTGAACTCCAAGAATCCAGGAGCAGATACAGGTAGGGACCTGCCATCCCCTGTGCAGCAATCGGACACTTCAACCCTTCAACTAAGCCCACAAAATAGTGTTCAAAAGACTCACTTATCTAATGGCCACACAGCTGCTGCAGTGTCAAGTTTTATTAAGGACAGTAAGAAAGGCAGAAAGGAGAAAGTTTTTTTTTAAATAAAAAAAAATAAAAAGGGGCAACCCACAGACTTGTAGCCTCTTAGTTCTTGCTAATAAATCCTAGTGACTACACACAGGCTGCAGCCTGGGTATAACTGACAGTTTTATTCTCAGCATTTCTGAGCTTGGGGAAGCTTATAAACTGCTCCTGGGGTAGACTAATGAATTTCTGAGTAAACCAGCATTGTATAAACAGGCTATTTTTAATAGGCACAGTACAGAATACAAGGCTGCAGGGCATTCTGATAGCAAAGAGGAGCTTAAATGACACTCAAACATTTTTGCTTCGCCCTCTTTACAGGGAACCCTACCTGATCAGCTACCAAAGGAAGCGTAGCAGCTCCAACATTCTTGGGGAAGAGTGAAGCCTGAAGCATTGCTGCTCGTGGGCTTTTGAATAATTTTCATCATCTCCCAGAGGGCACAACTAAGAAACAGCCTTCGAAAACATAATCCTTTGTTGCAAGATTTCACCCAAAGCTCAGACTGAAACAGGAGATGGGGAGGAAAAAACCAAAACATGTATCAGTTCTGACCTCATCAAATATCTCTAGGTAAAAAGAGTCCACACCCGGGGGGACAGTGCACTGAATAACTTTGTTCCAGCGGGGGTTCTTGGCTCCGTTATGTGCCGTTGGAGTTTCGTACACCGCATAGCCCAGCCGTATTCGACAGTATGGATCCATGCGGGTCATTCCATAGTTCTTGGCCAGTTTTGCCTGGAAATATAAGAAAGCCTGTAAGTGGATTGTATATACAGTAATTAACTTCAAGTTAATGTAAGTCCACAAAGAGAATCAAATGTTGAACAAAGGACTAGACTCAATTATGAGGTAGACAGGAAGGAAAAAGAGAAAAAAACCCCAAGCTAATAAGGAAAAGCAGCACTGAGATTAAAACATAAGCCAATGATACCATTACTGTCTGGGAGACCTTGAAAAGGGAATCTCTTCTTAAGCTGTCTTCGATAAAAAATACATAGCTTCACCACAGCTAAAATAAGTGACTTTGTACCAAACCAAAAGACACATGATTCCAAGGAAGTAGTGACAAGTTTTTGCCTAGGTATCTGCTCTTGATAAACAATTAAGCTGAACGTGGCTCATCCCCTTTCAATGAGGACATTGTTTGGTTCAAGCTTCCCACTCAAAGCAGAGTCAAATGCTCAGGCGAGTTCCGAGTGTCACCATGGTTGGAAACTCCAGAACCCCTGTGGAAAACCTGTTTTGAGGTTGGACAACTCAAAGTAGAAAGGTTTTGCATATATTATTTAATTAGAGTTCGCTGTATTTCCATTTGTGCTCATCGCTCCTTTTGTCTTTCCTTTAGAAAGCACTGAAAAGAGCCTTGATCTCATCTTTACAAATATCTGATGGGAGGGACTACTCACTGGCAAGATTTCCCCCAGCACACACAGCCTTTCCTTGTCTACAACACCCTCTTTAATCCTTGATTAAGGGACTGGCCTGGGAGATGGAGTGGGGAGTGCAGGGGTGGGATGAAGTTTGGACTAAACTCCAGAGGTGCCCCTCTAACCTCAATCATCCTGTGATTCTGTCACAAGTGGTGACATACAGACATGGCATCAGGAATAGCCATTAGGTTGTTCTCTTCAAGCAAGGCAAGTATTTTTTTCCTGTCTGCACAAGCACCTAAAACTACATGAAGATTGAACCTCAAAGACCAGTACCAACTCCATCAGTTCACCCATCCAAACAAGAATCTGGATGTTTCTGTACAGAGCCAAAGTGAGATGCTTATTGAACACTGTACTGTCTGTCCCCTTATCAGCTCCAGGAACTTCTACCATCTCTACTGGTTAGATCAACATCCCATAACAAAAAAGCACTTTAAGCTGTCCAAACAGCCAAAATGAACAACCAATGGACTAGCAAACAATCTGATAGAAACTACTAGAGAGTTAAGAGAGACATGACGTGTTGTTTGAGAAATGTTGTTTCCTTACAGGCCTGAGGTTTTACCTGACTCATCTATTCCCAGCTCTGGAAAAAAATACTAAAGCTTTTCCCACTACGCTCTAAAAGCGGTAACATTTTTCTGCTGTTCAAGCTGCAGAAGAGGCTTCCAATTTGACACTCTCTGAACACAGACTGGGACACTCATCAGAACTGGAAAGAGGGCTGCAACTGACTGCCACAAACTAGTTCAAGACCTTAGAAGTACTAAAGTTTGTAAAAGCATTACCCCCAGTTTTCAAAGGAAGGGGCTATGAATGAGCAAACTGACCAAGGAAAGACATAGAAAGGAAGGATCTTGAGACACCCTGTACAGGTTTAGTCTCCAGTAAGGCCCTCACCATGGAAGCTGTAACTGTACGTGTACTATTCCAGGCTTGGCACTAAATTGAAATCTAAGTGTCATGTTGGTATGGTTTTAGACCAAACCCAGCAAAATTAGATGAAGTCCATTAAGTTAATATGGAGGACATCTGCTTATGCAGATAACCAGAACTGTGTTAAGACACACAGGTTCTAAAACCTGAAATCTTATGCATAATGAATGTGGTAATACAGTACTGCCAAGAAAGAAAAGGATAGCAAGGGAAAAGAGGAAGGAGAAAGAGCTAGGACTATGCACTTGTGATTAACAAGAAAGCCTGCAAAAAGCACCAAGAAAAACAGCAAATAGGGAGGGAACAGAGCAGTCACTTAAGGAAAAATACAGAAGGCAACTAAAGGTCTTCCATTAGCAAGTGTTTCTACAGGAAGCCTTCTTAACAGAAGTTCCGAAACCTGTTCATTAAAAAAAAAACCCAAACTGAGTTCATTTGATTATGTGCAATAATAGCAAGGCTTACAGGAAACTGCTGCAGCATGCACAATGGAGCTATGAAACATGAAACTGGACAAAATGCTGAAGTACATAAACATGAAGCTACAAAAACTTGAAAAATAACTCATTAGCTATATATGAGTAAGAACTCAAATTCCAAAGTCTTTTTGTCACCATCTATCTGAAAGGTTGATTGTAATTAATCAGTACAATTACTCAATTGGACAAAAATGGCAGAATTTGTACCTGTACTACAGTAATGCTGAGTCTGCCCACTGTACCCATTGGTCCTCCATACTGGAGCTGCTGAGCTGCCTGGGCATCCAGCTGGATTTGCTGCTGCTGCTGGGTTGGGGTGATGCGGAGAAAATCTTGAGGAAGCTCACCAACATATACCTTAAAAAAAGACAAAGGAAAAAACAAACAAATCAAACCTTCCAACTTAAGTCTTCCACTTTCATAATGAAAAAAGAAAGAATAATACCAAAGAAAAGCTTAGCAAAAACACTCAGCAGTTTTGACAGCAGGAATAAAGAACTAATGAAGTGACAAAACTGCCAATTCATGTAGAGAATGTTCTCACCTTCACTTTCAAAAACACTAATTTCCAACACAAGCCTCTGAAAATAAGTAGGACATACAGAGCCAGGGCTGCTCTGGAGCTAAACATTTAAGTAGCCCATACAAAAGTCAGAGCTACCAAGGTTTGCATCCCTTTTGCATATGACATCTGATGGCACCCAGCTCTTTCACTTCACCACTTGCTGCATCCAGTCACTCCTGTGACAAGACACAGCACACTGCTTTCATCTGAGGGTCACTTTCAGTCACCTTCAAGACAGATCAGGAAGACAACGTTTCCTATGAACCAAATCCCTCAACGTAACTAAGATTCTGTACTATCTTTTAATATCAAACAGACAGACTGCCTGCAGCTGACCTTGGGGATAATCTGGGACAAAATTCCACCATACTCAAAAGAATAAACAAAAGGAATTCAAAATCTGGTCTATCACATAAACAATAAATAAATAAATAAATAAAAAAAAATTCAAAGTCTATAGGAACTCTGACACATATTTCAATAGGAATTTGCAGTCACCATGTATTTTTGGTTAACTTTACAATAAAAGAAAGGAGTTTCACCCTATTCTTTATCAGTTTAACAACTCAGATTGTTTCTAGGTTTTAAATGCTCAGTGAACATTATCAATAACACATTTAAAGACATCACATTAAAATATCAAGGACAATGTAATATATTTTAAAAGGCAAATAAAGCAGCATAGAAAAACTATAATCTGTATTCATTTCAGTCGTCTACTGAGTTGCCTACATCCTTAATGCAGAACTATCCACTGCATCAAGACAAACAACAGTGCAGTTTCTTGTGTTGCAAGATTACTCCATTGTGTGCCTGGCAGACGCACGTCTGCAGAACGTCATCTAAGAAGTTCACAGGCCTCTAGGACATGGCTTCTGAAGATTAGCCAGCACTTGCACGTCAAGATTGCATCTTGGAGATTGCAAGTGCAGCTCTTGCCAAATCACATTCGGTATGACTATTGCTATCCAAGAGCCTCAGGATCCTGGCAACAGTAGGTGTTACATGCCAGAAAGGAAGCTTCTCCAAAGAGCTAAGGAGGAAGTACTGAATGCCTGCTGTGAGGTTGTTATTGGGAAGGAAGGAGGAGAGGGAATCAGTTTTGCTTACAAGCATCTTAAAATTTGACAATTAAGATCCTAAGTAGCTTAAGTTTTAAAGGTGGGGAGCAGGGGGGAAATGGGGGCAGAAAGAGAGAAGGCTAAGCTAAAAGATAGTGCTAATATTGAAAGAAAGCTTATTTAAATTAGGCTGGAAATTATTCAGGGTCTTGTAACAGCCTTCTCATGAGAACACGTTACAAAAAATAAATTTGTTTTAAAATAAAACATAATCCATTTTGAAAATATTTGAAATGGCACCAGAATCAGCAAAGCAGTTAGAATACAGCTGGTCCCCTCCAAAAGTTTCAGATGTGGCACTATTCACATCTCTAAAAGCAGACATCCTGAAGATCTCCCACAGTCAGAAGGGGTGGTTGCAGCTCTGAAATTACACTCCCATATGTGCAAGCTCCCTCTTAACTTCTCAGAAGACAGGACAGCATATTTTGTCTCCACCATCTCAGCACAGACATTGGAAAGCTTAATTCATTCACAACAGAAGTCTAATAATATTCTTCTCTTTTTATGTTTTAAGTTACCCAAATATTGTTCAAAACCAAAATATTACCTAGTCTCTGTACTGAGGTCTAGAAGGGACAAGCAAAATCTATAAGGTAGCCCAAAGTTTTCTTACAGCATCTAAGGTGCTTTTAGGTCACTTATCTCACACAAAGCTACATTCTTATCCTGGAATTGCAGGGCAGACATCTACAGCAACTGAAAACAGCTAGTTTCACTGAATTCTCAAGAGATCCAAGTACTAAAGCCTTCCAGAAAGAGGAGTAGGGAACAGGAGATGCGCATGTTCCCATCTTAAATGTTCAGCTCTGACAGAGATCTGACACAAAAGTCTTGGTGATAGATTCAGTAAAACACCTAGGAAAGATGCTTGCTGAGGCAAATACACTACTTGCTAAATTCTTAAGCTAATCATGAGTTGATTCTGTGTCGATGGAGGAATATGTAGTCTTTTTATCTGTACAGAAAACAGCCAAATTTATGTCTTCCTCAAAGCATTTCAGAGCTGACACAAAATTACCACCTCCAAACCTGAATCAAAAGCACAAAGTTACATAATTAGAGTTCAATCACATTTTTTGAAGTTTGTACCACTGATCCTACCCAACACTCACTCTAAACCATATGTACTTCTCTCTACTATAACGGCATCTAAGGAAGGATGTGAAATTCAAACCCACTCTGCCATTAACTGCAGAATAATTCCATTTAACATTGTAATTTTACTAGAACTCTCTTTTCAAGCAAGACAGCAATATGACTGCTAAAACAGAACTACAATTCAGAAGACAAAAGTTGAGCGGGCAGTCATTTAAAAAAAAACAAACCTGCCTTGTAATTAATTCCCAATACACTTTATTAAGGGAAGTCATCAGGACCTTTACCACACTAAGTGATCATCTGATTACTGATACCTACATAAGGGAGGGAAAGGGAACACAGAGCCAAGGGCAAACCACAAATGCCCTGACTTACAGATCCATATGCCCAGAGATGATACATTCAGGGAACTGTAACTAGGGTTTCCACAGTAGCAATTACAAAGAAACTGATACCTCCATTCAGAAAAGTTTTGTATTGAAGAGCTTTAAATACCTAGCTACTCAAAACCATTCTAACCATTCTCCTTTAAATGGGTTTATTGTTTTTAAGAAAGAATGTGATAGAATCTTGATTATTTATGTTTTGCACTCCGAAGAAAAACACGGGACCAGACAGGATGCATCCAGAGGTCCTGAAAGAGCCACCTGGTATTTTTTCAAGGCTACTCTCCATCATCTTTGAAAGGTCACAGAGATTAGAGGAAGTCCCCTATAACTGGAGAAAGGCAAATCTCATAACCAGCTTTCCAAAGGGCAAGAAGGATAACCTGAGGAACCACAGGCATGTCAGCTTCACCTCAGTTGCTAAGAAATTACACAGAGCAAGTTCTCCTGGAAGCCATTTCTAGACAAATTAAAACCCAGGGACAAGGAATAGTCAGCCTTTACCAAGGCTTTTAAAAGAAAAAAGAAAATTTAACAAGCCCAACTGCCTTTAGAATAAAATTACTAGAATCTGTGAATAAGCAGAGAGCAGTAGGTAGCAAAGCTGGGACGTTCTAATCCAAATGGGTGGACCACTGGCTGAGTCACTGAGCTGAGAAGCTGAAGTTCACTGGTTAATGACACTGGAGGTTGGTTGAAAGCAGTTTCTCACTAAGACTAATTCATGTGTGTCAGATTTTTTTCCATATCAGTAACCAGAAGTGAAGACAGAATGTATCCTTACCAGTTTTGAGGATACACCAAATCTGGGTGAGGACGTGACCAACAACCAGACTGAAGAACTCACTGGCAGAAATCTCACAGAATTCAACAAGTGCAAAGTCCTGTACTTTGGACAGAAAAATCCCTGGCACCGGTACAGACTCGAGAACAAGTGGCAGGCCTGACACTCCAGAGAAAAACATGTGGGTCCTGGTGGAAAGCAAGGAAAACACAACTGAGCAGAGCACTCTCACAACAATGAAGCCTAACAGTGCACGACGCTGGATCAACACAAGCCCAGCCAGTAGGCTGTGGAAAGTGATTGTTTCCCTGTCCTCGGCACTCACTAGACCAGGTCTGGAACACTGCAACCTGTCTGGGGCCCAGCATGGCAGGAAAAAGAACAAACTTGACTCCAGCAAAGATTCACCACTCTGGTATTGAATGCACATCGAGAACAGCTTTAAGGAGAAGCATAACTGCCATCAATTCCAGAAAGAGACTTCTGATGTTTTCTACTCTACCAGTAGACATACTAACAGAGATCTTTCTGTCCTCCAAGTCTTGGTTAAAAGAAAACATCACTGGATGCAACAGCAAATAAGCCACTTAGTGCCTTATGGTACTTGTCTTACCTGCTACAGAGCAAGCACTTCAAAGTGTTTCCAATTACCCTCAACATTTTTCTGTCAAAGAAACACACTCCAGAGATCAGATCACATTGCGTAAATATTAATTCACATTTTGCTTAGAAACTCTCCAGGACATCTTACTTCCTCAACTTGAAAAAAACTTCTGAAATCCAGACTGATTGCAACAACATGTCTTTATGAAATCTCCCCCTTCACAGGTGAGGATTTTAATACTGTATATGGCCACATTCTAATAAGAAACAAAACATCTAATAAAGTACGGAATTATTCCCAGAATTATCAACACAATTATTTTGGTGATGGGACTGTGTTCAAAACTGCTTGTGTGACAGCATAACATATATCAATCCTAGACAACACAAACAAGAATTGCTTCTTTGTCACCTTCATTCAGAAAAGGGTATCAAAGTTTTGAAGAGTCTCAAGACAGAGCTTCAAGTAAAATCAGAGACAAGACTTGCACACTTAAATGGCAGTATTAGGACAAGAAAGAGAAGCAATTGTAAATATAGTCTGCCTATTAGAAGATTTCCAATCATCAGAATAGTGATTTTTAGGGAAATTAGGAGCTGAAATCTAAGCAGTCCTAGCTAATTTTGGAGAACCTGATGTATTTATCAGCATAGTGAATAATCACAGACTGATTATTTTATATACATATTTTATATATACACACTATTTTATTACATAGTGCATAATCACAGAATATTTGGCATGCTTGGCTAGCTAAGGAATCATGAATAGAAGGTTTTGGTATCTCAGTCTTAACCCGAAATCTGATCAAACTGTTTATTAATACCTCTCACTTAGCAAAGGTACCATTTAGCAGCCCTTAGATATTCAGCTATCGTTTCGATTTCAAAAGCTGTTTTGTTCTCAAAAGATCAAAAAATGTGTAAACGTACTAATTCTGTAACATCCTGAAAACAAACAAGGGGAAAAAAAAAGTACATTCTAGCAGAAATCCTACCAGTAACAGACAGAAAATTCCAGTTCTGTTTCATCTAAAAAACTAAACAGCGATCACTCACCAAATAAGCATCATCACGCACTACAGCACACAGGTGTAAGAACAAGACTGGCTACAATACAGCAGCGTACTTTATTTTCTGACTTGCATGAAACAACCTTGAGTGTTTTCTAGCCTGTTCACACAGAAAGGGACAGAACTGTTCTCTGCAGCATTAAAATGTTTCCCAATCCTTTAGCACCATTCAGTGGCTATTCATTTGTAATGCAGTTGTATACACAGAAACAAAGAGAATTCTATCCTTTACTCTGACAGAACTCTGTTTGGGTACAATCCCACCATCAGCTCTCAAACACCAAGCCCTAGGGAACTACTTAATTCAACACAGGTTCAACTAGAGCAGCACTTGCTGGCTTTTTGTGATACCTTCAAGACACAAAAATCTTAATTCATTTTTTTACCTTAATTCTCCACTTAAACTTTTATTTCAACAACAGAATCTATTCCAGGACAGATAAATTAGGCATTTTAAGGAACTAGGTTGATGATCATATGATATCACTGTCATGAGATAAGAGAGAGCAATGCAGTTTTTCAAGATTAAGCAGTTTAATAATTCACTCCTCTGCTCTTTCATCAAGACTACCACAAACACAGGATAAAAAAAAAAAAGTAGCTGTTCCCAGGAAATAAAATACAGCGTTTTAAATTGATTAAGGAAAATGTTACTTCACCTGCAGAGCAACATCGTAATCCCAGTTATTACGAGATTCTTCCAGACAGAAGGAACAGAGAGGAACCAAGCTCTCAATTGAGAGCTGATGCTATACATACCATACAGTAGAACAGCCAGGTGCGGGGCAAGATTATTCCAGGGCAAAACTAGACAATAACGCACTCCCAATAAACTATCAACACTAACTTCCAGAAGACCGTTAAATGGGTTTTAAGACTGCTCAGTCCTTCTGTCCGTACCCGCCAGACGTGCCTATGTACTATCATGGAATGCATCTTTCAGCAGGTTTCACATCCCAGCTTTCAGGTGGCAATTTGAGACTTCTACCTGAACCTGCCCAGCCGAACGATGGGAACAGAAAGCTCTACACTGCTTCAAAGAGCAAGATGTCTGGTTTTGGTGCAGTTTAAGCCGTTCTCTCCTCTGGAAGGCCCTCAGACAAAGGACGGGCAGAGCAGCCTCCTCAAGCCCTGCACGCAGGCAGGAGGGCCTGTCCCCTCCCCTTTCCCCCAAGCCTCTTCGCAAGGCCGAGAAGGAGCAGCGGCAGTTTTCTTCCTCCACCCCTTCCCCCGCACCACGGCACTCTGGAGAAGCAAAGACGTTTCCTCTCCCCGCCTCAGCCTCATCAGGGGAAGGGAGACAAGAAGGGCGAGCCAGCCTCCCACCGAGGCCGACTGACAGGAGCCGGGCGGCGGGGGAGAGGGAGGGAGGCCGCAGCCCCGCAGGGTCCAGCCGGGCCTCCCCAGCCCAACGCGGTGCAGGCTCAGGAACTAACAGGAGACACCTCTGCGGAGGCCCCCCCAGGGCCGGCCCTCGCCTGGCAGCACTCACCGGGCCGCGCTGGGTAGTGACGGTGGTCGCCATGGCGCCTCGCCCGGGCCCGGGCCCGGGCGCAGACCCTTCCTCCCTCCCCGCCAGGCCGGGCCGCCGCCGCCGCTGCCGCCGCTACCGTTAACGGCTCCAACGGCCGCCGCCACCCGTCACTCAGCGCCGGGCGCGCGGGTCAGCTGACCGCTGCCCGGCCCCGCCCCTCCGGCGGGTGCCAGAGCGGCGCCGTGCGCATGCGCCAGCGGAAAGCGCCGCGGGGGGGGGGGGGCGGGGGGGGGGGGGGGACGACGGACGGGGACGCGGTCACCGCTTCTGGCGCACGCGCGTCTCGCGGGAGCGGGTACCGCCGACGGCAGCGCTGCGCGCGCGCGCCTTCCCGCTCTGCGGCCGCCGCACGCAACGGAGCTGCGCCCCCCCCCCCCCCCCCCCCCCCCCGCCCGCTGCCGCTAGGGGGCGGTGCCTCCGCGGCGGAACCGGGTCGGGTGCGGGGCCGCCATCTTGGGTCGGTGGCAGCTGCCCGGTCCCGCGGCCTGCGGAGGGAAAGCGGGCGGGGGCTCGGCGGGGGAAGCTGGGGAAAAGCGCCGCCCTGGGCCTGGTGGTTCTGGGGAAAGGGGTTTTGTTGCCTTGCCCGGGCTGTGCTTTGGGCAGCTGGGCCGGCGTTGTTGGTGGTTTTCCCTGTCCCCCCCCTTCGCAGAACAAAAGCAGCTTTAATATTCATCCGAATTGCGGCTTCGGGAGAGAAAAATCTGCTCGTGGCAAAGCCTGTTTAAGTGACATAACTGCTTCCTGTCGTTAGGCTCTTGCTGGGTGGATTTAGCCCTTGATTAAAATTCTAGCTCAGATTTTGGCAGCTGGAAATAGAACAGTGCAATTAGGAACACTCCAAATATAGTACTGGTTTTCTTTGGTTTTTTTTTTTTTTTTTTTTTTTTTTTTCCACACTACCCTAAATATCCTCTTGGAGTGGGAACGGCCTCATCTTTTTCCTTGTGTCTTGATACTCAGAAAAATGAGTCCTCCGGGATAGGATTGATTGGGAGCCACTGAAGGGCTGCAGTGGGTGCCAGCTGAAAGTCAAGCAGCAGCTGAAGAGAAGGGCTGGAACGGGCCCTTCTACCCCTGTCAGCCCTTCCTCTGCTGGCAGCAGAATCCAGGTCAACCTACAAAACCATTCAAGAAGCAAATCAGCCTTCCCTTGCTCCTATTTTTTTTTAGTTTAAGTCTCTGAACAGTCTCTTGACATAGGGTGTTTGGATTTTTTGACAGAGAGGAGTGAATTTTCTTGGAGGAAGCTAAAGGGACTTGATTTTTTTCACTGCTTCCCTTACAGGCCTTTCAGGAGAGATAGTGCACCATATGAAGGGGCAATGGGATGTATAATTAAGCAAAGTGATTAAGAACATTCAGCTCTTACAATGCCAGATATGTGCCCTCTCCATACAAAGCTTATGTATTGGTAGTTGATATTAAATGGCTCTTTCAGGAAACTCTCTTAAATACCTGCAGTGGAGTTTCAATGATTAAATGATAGAAGTTTCTCAAGCCAATGTGGGTCAAACAGCAAGAAACCCCAGAGAGGTTATGGAAGAAGGTCAGCGTTTATCTCCATCATTACAATCTTGGCATCGTGAGGACAGGTTGGAGGTGCAGGAGCGTTCACGAGCCTCATTCCTTTTCTTCTGTCCACAACCACATGAGCTAGGAAGTCAGTTTAGCTAAGTCAAGGGCAGTTATGGTTTTACTTACTGTGGATTTTGTTTTAAGACTGACTCTAGTCACGAATAGTTCAAAGAGATTAGGCATGAGAAAACATTATTGTCTCTTCCAAATTTATGTCAACAAAGCAATATTAGCCTGGAGATTCTTGAGATTTGTTTTCATTGTATAGAGATACACAGTGACTAGAGGGAACACTGCCTTCCTGATAGCACCACCCTTTTAACTGCCTTTTTTATTTTTCTGGTTTATTACTATTCCGAATAAATCCACATAGAATCTAATCACTTTTAATCACCATTTTTAATCCATGCAGTAAAGGATCTGTTGTTAAACGCACACCCCCACTCCCCCTTCTCTCCCTAGGGTAAATTAGTATCTGAAGGTGGCCTGGAAACCCAACGAAAACACCGCCTTTGCCATCTGGTGGACATCCACAAGAACAGCAAGTCCCCTTCCACCAGGAGAGGCAGGTGGTTTTTGTTTCCCCAAGTGCGGTATCACCACAAATCCGGAGCCCTGGTGCAAAAACATTAGGCGAGGCATCTGATGGCAGTGTAGTAATTAAAGTGGGAATGTAAGCCCTGGGAAAGGTGAGAGAACAAAAGTCATAAAGCCCTGTTATTTGCGACATATGGGCATCATTAAAAAAAAGGTTGAAAGGTAATTAAAGAAGCCATAATGACAGTGGGTTACATTTATCTTGTAATAAAAATGTAGATGTCAGATCCTTCTGTGTCATTCTTTCATTCTGATTCACAGTCTCTTTGTTGAATTACTCTAAAATAATACCCTTAACTTCTTGAAGGTAGTTGTCGCTTCTTCTTGTGTTGTTTCAACTCGTATTTTCCATCATTTCTCTCCTTCCATGCCTTAAATTATATTTTGGTGAGGGGAAATTTGATGAGCAAAACCAGTTTGGTGACAAAACCACTTCATTTTTCTACATATTTTTTGAGAGAAAAATGAAAAGAGGAAAGAAAAGAGAAAAGAGCAGACAGAAAAATGAAACAAGTACAGGGAAAATCATACAGCACATGAACAGGACGCCTACAATATCTGCTCACAGACTGGCCTGGCACTAGGTACAAGCATGGATATCACAACAGAGAATGCTGCACGTCCTCCTGTGAGACCAGAATGCCAAAAGGAACAGGAGTAAACAGGCTGAAAGGGAGTAAACAACGTGCTGCTGCTGTGAAAAAGGCAAACCTTTCTTGCAATTTATAGCCAGTGTTATCACTGACAAAGCATTCAGCTGGGATGCTGTGTCCAGTTTTGGATTATGCAAGGAAGGTATGGTCCTACTGGGAAAGAAAGACAACAACAATTATCAGGCTTTATAGAAGTATAAAGATAGGCTGAAGGAATCTGGGTTCAGTTTAGCCTGATGTACATCAGAGCAGCTGAACTTCAGAGAAAAGAAAACTAAGAAGTAAACCAGCAGCAGTTGCAAATATATGAGAGAGAATTTCAGTGAGAGGAACAAGATGTATTCTGTGTCTGTTGTGGACAGGACAGAGATATTTTGCTCTCTTAACTGTTTGCTCATCTCTTTTGAAGTGCTTTCTGGAAACTGATGTGTTACCCAAATGACACTAAACACAGTTTGTGCACCACTATAATTTTCCTGGTGCATTAAAAATACACTTAAGAAATGCAATTGGGGGGAAAGCATGTCGGAACTGGAAAAAAAAGGGAAAAATCTTCCTCTGATTCTAGATTGCTCTCCTCCTCTGAGGCAGCTGCTGTCTGAAATTGTTTTCAAAGCCCCTTCTCCTCACCTTTGTGCTGAATGAGCCTAGAGAAAAACCTGGCACGAGCTTGATTTGAAATGAAATAACTTCCATTTTGGAGTGGACTGCGTGATGAAGATGTAGTTATAAAATAAATAATGATCCAGCTTGAACTTTCAATTTTGTCCTTATTAAGTTGCTCAACCAGGTGCTGAAGCCAATAGAATTTGTTGTGCCTCTGTTGGAAAGCTATTTTGAGTGCAGCATGACTGAAGAACAGCCGCTTATTAGCTGCTCGGCAGTGCTCTGGGCTTCTCTGCTAGAATCCCCTGCAATTGCTCGAGCAAGACTTTTGCCAATACTCATCTCGCTCAATCAGGAGCTGTAACGCCGGCGTAGGAAATTACGCGGTGGCCGTGATGGTGGTGAATCGCCTGCTGTTTAACATCTCTGTTCCGTGGCCTGCTGTCGGGAGGGGTGCAATGCTGATTTGGAGCTCCAGTATACATTTAATTCTTTCTCTCTCCAGCTGAATTCCCTGGTCGTTGCAGCGCAGTCTGTGTCCTGGCTGAAATTCCCAGGCAGTGTTGTTGTGTGCTGTTAGAGTTGCCACGTTCCACACTGGAGCTATCTTTCCTTCCTGACGAGGGATGTAATCCTTCCGCATCCCAACTGGACTGTGAAGACTAATTAAAGTTTGCATGCTACTAAAGTGGAAATTACTCTTTGTTACAGCCAGTCCAAATGCCCTCTGGGATTTCCCCATCGTTGTTCCAGCTCTGTTGTACATCACCAAGCTTGAGCTGGTACCATGAACAGACGATGAGCATCATGCTCTGGTCCTCTGTGTTTGGTGCCGTGTCCAGCACCACACATCCTCCCACGCATGAGGACTCCGAGGCCTCTTCTGTAGCTTGATGCCTGCAACATCCCTGTCCTTATTCTGCTACGGGCTGGATCCACAGGGCAGGATTGCTCAAGTTCATTATAGAAATCTTTGCTTATATGCAGCACAACACAGTTTTTCTCCTTTGTAATTCAGCTGATTTGTTGCTCCTCCTCAATAACAAGATACATGCCCGAATCAAAATGCTCTCTCTCTCCTCTCACCAACTGATGTCTTTTACAGAATAAGCACCGATTTTGTGTGTGTGTAAAAGGATTGAAAGAAGAAAGAATTCTGCAAATTAAATGTCCTGCTTTCTCCCACTGGGTACTTCAATTTTATAGATATTAGTTTTTATAATTAACAGTGAATATTATGAGGACTCTACGATAATAGTGGTTTTCAGCTGTGATATTTAGCGGGTTCTTTCCCTGGCTGGCACTCCTTCTCTGTCTTTATATCTGGTGCCTAAATGCCTGCAAGGAAATAATTATTTTCTGTTAGATGTTTAATCACGAACCTTGCAAGGAGATTTGCTGTTTTCCAAACAGTGCAGAACTAACTTCATTACCACACTGACACGCCAGATACACTTGTCAGCTCTGAAGTCCCATCTTTTTAAAAGTCCCCAGCCTAAATTCCCTTTGGTAAAGATTATTTTCAAATAATACAACAGCCTGATTTCCTATTTCCATCTTTCCTTCAGAGCCTTTCTTGCTGAATGTGACAGGTTATGGGGAGCAGGGCAAGTTGCACAGAGGTACACTTGTCGCCTGTAGTGAAGGGATTAACTTTACCTTGCTGGCTCTGGTTTCTTTATGGTCAGATCCTCAGCCTCCTTTGAAGGCAGCACTGATGGACAAAGAGAGTCTGGAGCGCTGTCCAGGGAGGTCCAGAGGTTTTGCTCCTCTGCAGAGCTGCTTTACCTCAGGCTCTGGGAAGGCAACAGGAGTTGCAGGGGTGCAGCACCTCTGACAGTGCAGCACATCTGGCAACTTTTTAGCGTATTTCATACAACAATTTGAAAATTGTGAGAGTACTAGAGACACTAGAAGAGAATAGGGTGCTAATGTTAGAGTGCTGAGGAAAAAAATGATACTGAGTCAGCTGTAGCTGAGTTCTCGAACATCTGGACTGGAGGAGTCTACACCTGTAGCTAACTATTTCAAGCATTTCCCAACTGCTACTGCTCACTGTTCATTAGGTGTCATCACATAAGGTGTCGCCTTAGTATTCAGTCACACAAGTATCTGAGTGAAAGAAAACGAATCTTCTTCCTACAAGGGAGACTTTTAATGAGGTGTCAGTCTGGTGTTGAAAGCACATCATCTTGCTGGACTTGCTGAAGACCTAAGTTCAGTTTCTACAAGCTCTGTGGTCCCAATAAGTAACCTGATCTCACTGCATTGGCTCTCCACTCCCAAACAAGGCAGTATTAACACACCTCTTTTGTGTCACCATTCTGCATGCTCAAGGGCAGGATCTCCATGTCAGTAAACATGCATTGAGTGTTCAGCATAAAAGGTCCTTTTGGTCAAGGTCTTCAGCACTTCCTGCTTTAATATCCACACTGTAATTTACAGGAAGAAATTTCAAACCCAGTATTTAGAGGGTGTACTTCATGCCTTTCTATCTTCTGAAAGACTGGAGCAAGGCTTTGAAAAGTGGAAGTGGGTTTTAAGAGACGGTGTGATTTCTGGTGCCACACGGGAGCTGCCAGCAGCCTCCTTGCTTAAAATCAGTGGTCAGGGTTTCCCTGTGGCCAAAGGGTATGTGCAGCACAGCACAGGCTGAATGGACAACAGCACGAGCCTGGTTAACTGGTCACTAATGTGTTAACATAAGAATGGTCTTCTGGTCAGGACAACTGCAGGAATAAGTGTGCAGAGGAACCCCCGTGAGACCTCAGGTACACCTCAAGCTGCCTGCAAGAATGCACTTGGAAAGAAGGAATGCCAGAAAAAGTACTGCATGGAATCAAAGAACGAAAATGAACTCAGGCAGGTAAGAAAAGCAAGTCTGCATCAGCTTGGTGTGTGAAGTGCTCAGAGTAAGAAAGCTGCTGTTTGAGAGCAATGAATTGCTGCTGAAAGTGAGGTTTTAACTGAAGTAATAAACTGTAAAGAAAGCAAGTGTTTATATAACACACAGCTACAGCCTATCTGTAGAGCACATATGCTCACGTACCTGTTTCAAGTCACTTCTTGTGTGGCATCCCTTCTGCTGCTTTTAGCATCGGGTAGCACTTGCTGGCACATGCGGTGTCTTCAACACAAAGGTGTTGTCACCTGACCGTGATTGTACAGATTTCCCTGTAGCTACATTCAGAACATGAAAAGATGTATGAATGAAAAACATGACTTTACTTTTGTTGGGGTTTTTTTTTTGTGATAACCAAGCACATAATTGCCTATTTTTTTTTTTTTCCTAAAATAAAGATAGGAGAGACAGAAACATCCTAGGATTATCCAAGCCTTCTATACATCATTCATTCATAAAGACTGCAAACTGCAAAAAGGACAGTGCTGCATATGTGATTTTTGGTTTTGCCTCGTTCTGGTTCTTTATCCCTGGTTTCAAAGAAAAATCTTATTTTTGCATGACGTGTAAATACTGCTTTTGAAACAATCTATCAAAAACAGAGAGGTTTTTTTTTCTCCCAGTGCAAAATTCACCACATATTTCTGTGTCACGTGCAGTGACAATTTTATCCTGTAAATACATTGGCAAGCTGTAATGCTGCCGTTGGCACCTACAGAAGCCTCTGAAGCTTTACGTAAGCCACCCTCAGATTTCACGTGTCATGCCTACAGGACAGCAGTTGAAGCCAGTTGAGAAGATCTGCTGGAAAAATGAGGGCTACAAAGCTATGTACCCACTGTAGACTTATCTTCCGTGCCACCTCTCAGGACATACTTCTGGAACCCTCCATTTGTTTTCTTTTTAACTTGGACCCCGCTGAACATTTGTTTTTCTCACAGCTTCCCCTGTGGCACTGGGCAGCAAGAATGAAGTAAGGTCAGTCTGGCTTTGCCCAGCTGCAGCTGTCAGTGAATTGCCAGGAATACAGCTCAGACCACCTTGGCACAAATCCCCCCTTCCAGGCAGTTCACCTCTCGTTATGTCAAAGAGGGACATGGACCTGTTGGAGCGGATCCACAGGGGCCATGAAGATGATCCAAGGGCTGGAACCCTGCTCCTATGAGGACAGACTGAGACTCAGAGTTGGGGTTCTTCAGCCTAAAGAAGAGAAGGCTCTGGGGAGACCTTCTTGTGGCCTTCCAGTATCTGAAGGGGGCTACAAGAAAGCTGGGGAGGGACTTCTTACAAGGGCTTGCAGTGATAGGATGAGGAGTAATGGCTTCAAACTGGAAAGAGGGAGATTCAGTTAGAAATTAGGAAGAAGTTTTTCATTCTGAGGGTGGTGAGACACTGAACAGGTTGCCCACAGAAGTTGCAGATGCTCTGTTACTGGATGTGTTCAAGACCAGGTTGAATGGGGCTTTGAGTAACCTGGTCTAGTGGGAGGTGTCCCTGCCCATGGCAGTGGGGTTGGAACTAGATGATCTTTAAGGTCTCTTCCAACCCAAACCAATCTATGATTCTCTTGTACTATGGTTATTAATATTAGCCAAGAACAATTGTACTTAAAGGTCTCTATTTAGCTGGTGCCATAATTGTACCAGGCATTTTCGTGTGCATGTGAACTGTTCTGACTGATGTAGTTGATCCAGGGTAAGAGATTCCTGCCCTCAGCCTCCTCTTTTGCCCCCTCCACTCTTTCTACTTTATCTTACTGTTCCCTTCCTCAGTTCTGTAAAATTATTCTAGTTTAAAGCAAACAAATGCTCTCAAATATGAAAAGAAACACACTATTTTGTATTACTGCCTCATTATCCAGATACAAATCTGAGATACAGAGAGATTAAGTGATTTATCAGAGTGTGTTTGGTTTGGGTGGCAGGGGGACTACAGGAGTGGCTCCTGTGAGAAGCCTCTAGAAGCTCCCCTGGCTCCAAGTCGGATCTGCCTCTGGCCAAGACCAAGCCCATCAGTGATGGTGGTAGCACCTCTGAAGTAACACACTTAAGAAGGGAGAAAAACCTGCAGTGGAAGGAGGAGTGGGATGTCAGACAATCAGCCATGTGGCCACCAGGGTCAGTGGAGAAGGAGAGGGAGGAGGTGTTCCAAGCACCGAAACAGAGATTCTGCTGCAGCCTATGGTGAAGACCACAGTGCAGCAGGTTGTCCCCTGCAGCCCATGGAAATCCATGGTGGAGCTGATCCACCTGCAGCCCGTGAAGGAATCCATACTGGAGCAGGTGGCTGTGTCTGAAGAAGGCTGTGACCTTGTGGGAAACTGCTGGAGCAGTCTCTTCCTGCAGGATTGTTCCCTGTGGAAGGAACCTGTGCTGGAGCAGTTTGTGAAGAGCTGCAGCCCATGGGAAGGATTCACACTGGATAAGTTCACGGAGGACTGTCTTCCGTGGGAAGAACCTCACACTGGAGCCGAGGAAGACTGAGAGGAGTCATCCCCTGAGGAGGAAGGTGCAGCAGAGACAACATGTGATGGACTGACCACAACCCCCATTCCCCATCCCCCTGTGCTGCTGGAGGGGGGGAGGTAGAGAAATCAGGAGCAGAGCTGAGCCTGTGAAGAAGGGAGAGGTGTGGGGTGGGGAAGTTGTTTTAAGATTTAATAGTATTTCTCAATGTCCCATTCTGATTTGATTGGTAACATATGAAATAGATGTTTTTTCCCCAAGTCAAGTCAGTTTTTCCCATGACCATAGCTGGTGAGCAAAGCCTCCCTGTCCTTGTCTCGACCCACGAGCCTTTCATTCGTTCATTATATTTTCTCCTCCCCATCCCACAAGGGAGGAGGGGAGGAGTGAGCGAGCAGTTCCGTGGTGCTTTGTTGCCAGCTGGGCTTAAACCACGATGCAGAGAAAAGGAAGAAGGATGTAGGAAGAAAATTTAGTTCCTCTGAGTCACAGTTCAGCATCTTAAATAGAAACATTCTTTGTTCTGACTTCACCCTACCTCCGAGCATTGCCCGATTTCTTTATGCCCAAACTTTCCTCCTCTAGACTGTTTCCCTTCTGATTTCAATGGGTGACTTGTCACACAGGACAGGCACGAAGGAGATTATGGGGTTGTTCTAGGCTTTTCATCTCTGGAGTCTTTCTGCTGTGCTACAAGCTGCAATTGAAAACGATGTCCTGGAATCGCAGCTTTCCCTTCACCATCAAAGATCTTTCTGTGCCTGTATCGTATTTGTTCAGTGTATTGTTTGTTTGCTCGCTCGTGCCTGGTAAGCTCTGTCTACCTGCTTTGTGCATAAATGTCAGGGATAATTCTGAAGGCTCAGGGTGATTACCAGTTGGCCAGCTGCCATGTTGGTCTTCAGGATTTAACTTGTCATCCAGAAAAATGGCATGAATTTATTTATTTGTATTTTAAAACTTCCTGCGCCTATTGATGCACAAACAAAAGGTTTTAGCCAAACATAAATAAGCACTGCCTGAATTAATGCCCACTAATGAAAGCCCTTCTTAACCAACCTCAACTAACATACTAAACCCTCACAGATCTTTAAGTTCCTCCACGCTCTTCTTCAAAGTCTGGAGAAAAGATATATTCTGCAATGTCACCCATAGGCGGGAAAACCTAGAAGCTGGCAGTCTAGGAGGGAAGTGGATTCCAGGATCAAGTACTACACATTGCCCACTTCCAGTCAGATTAGCACAAACTGCTTTTTTTTTGGTCTCCTTTGCCTGAGGCAGTGAGTTCTCAGTTGGGCTTTTACTACATGCAGCTATCTACTATAAGATATAGTCACAGTTAACAACCTAACTAAAAAAAAAAACCCTATGTTCAGAACCTAAAGTTTACTTGCTTTCTAAAATAACCCACAGAAACTGATGGATTAATGCACGGAATGGTTGTTGCAGTTTAACCCTGGTAAGTAGCTCAGCACCACAAAGCTGCTCGCTCACCTCCACCCCAGCAGGATTAAGGGAAGAATCAGAAGGATGAAAAGAGGAAAACTTGTGCATTGAGACAAAAAGAGTTTAATATTTTTTTTTAAAAGGGAAGTATAAACAAAGAAAGGGGGGAAAAAAACCCCACAACAAAACCCAAAAAAAGAAGTGATGCAAAAGAAAACACTTGCTCACCACCAACTGAGCACTTAGCAGCTCATGCCAACCCCCCAGTTTTATGGCAGCATGACAACATACGGTCTGGAATACCCTTGGGGCCAGCTGGGGTCAGTGTCCCACCTGCATCCCCTCCCAGCTTCTTGTGCACCTTCAACCTGCTCACTGGTGGGGTGAGGTGAGGAGCAGGAAAAGCCTCAGCAAGAACTAAAACTGCCCGGATTTACCAACGCCATTTCCAGCACAAATCCAAACCACAGCCCCATACTACCTACTATGAAGAAAATAACTCTGTCACAGCCAAAACCAGCACTAGGGGAGATTACAAAACTGATGTGGACAGCTCTGCTATGCTTTACAGCTTTTCTCTTTTTTTCAGCTGCAATATACCTTTTTTTGTCTGAGTGAATTGAGGTGAGCTGTATTAAGACCAAGCTTTTTCCCCCCCTCTCTTTTCTTCCGCTTGTTGGCGATGTATTTCCCTGGGGTTTGATACCAATTAGCGGGTGTATGGCACTGCAGAACCAGTGACATGACTTTCCAAAGGATCTCCACTGTCTCTGCTGATTCTCCTTCGCTACTGTTACATAATCCCCTCCTTCTGGATGAGTTATTCTTCCATTTTATGCTGTTCTAGCATGAAATTACAAACCCCCATGCTGCAAATTAGATTTCTGTAGGAATATCAGGTGTATCAAGAGAGACGATTCCAAGTGGCCTCAAAAAACTGCCCTTTTTAAATGTTTCTTGAATGGGAGCATCCACTAATCTCATAGGGAAAACAGGGGGAGAAAAGGCAGCAGGGGCAAGAAAGACTGTGGTATGTTCTGCATGGTGAAGTTTGAGATTGTTAGCCTTGTTTTCAGTGTGCAAAGTCCTTAGTGCTTTTAATGAGTCTGGGACATGGAGCAGCTCTGTGTGTAGAGCAACTCACTTCTATTAAAATATCTTTGAACGCTGTCTCTTTAAAATATACTTCACTGGGAAGCAAAAGGGGTAGGGGGGGGAAGAAAGAAGGAGATTCAGAAATGTGCAGTTAATCTCTATGGAAGGAAAACCTTGTTAGGAGGACATGAGGTTATATCCCAACTTACTTTAACCCGCACAGGATCCATTCAGAGTAGTCAACGTTCACTAAAGCGGCACAAACCCCAAGGGAGACTAAGGAGAGTGATAATCACTGGAAGACCCTGCTGATGACTCCTCAGGTGGCTTCAAGCTGCCTCTAGAAGACTCCAGGTGGCTGTTTCAGAAGTGCAGCCTCCCTGCCTGTGTTGTATATTGATGCAAGGGAGAAAGACAAACTCCTGCGGACAACAGTGTGGGAATACTGCAAGATGAGGAGGATGAAAAGGTTCAGCCTTCAAAACCAAAGGAAGGTACTCCTTGGACCGCTGTGGCTTGTCATAAAACTGGAAAAGAAATACCTGCATTCAACATCAGTTCATTTGTTGGTATTATTAGAGCAGAAGTACAAAATCCTGATTTCCTATTGGAAATGAAGTTGGAAAGCCAGAGAGTTACACCAGAGCCAAACTGGACCTGCTGTATCTAAGGGAGTGTTCAGAAGGTTTTGGGGGAGCGAGCACTAAAATGGAGAAAAGAAAAATGCTGTGGTGAGTAACATGGATATACTCCATAACAGGTGAAATCGTAAAGTCCACATAGATTTTAAGTTCATTCCTTATTCAAGAAAATGACTGTCGAAAGGAAGTTGGTGAGGGAAGAAAACAAAGATTTGGCCTTAAATTTATTTCATGCTCCCCTTGCTTTGGATTGATAAGCACCAAATGAACTAATCAAGAGGTTAGAAAACATTATAAGGATGGATAATTTCTGCTGATTACAGTAAAAAAGAATAGTATTTATGACATTCAGACAATACAGCAGTGCATTTTTCCTAAAATGATTAGTTTAACAGTATTTCAAACTTTTAATGCACAAAAGTAGGAAGTCTTAAGAATCCTCTTCCTTCTCTCTTCTCTTCAGACCCCTGATCCCCAACTCTGCCCTCAGTGCTTCACCACTGCCATGCACAGAAGAGCACGAGGGAGAATCATACAGAAAATCATGTTGCTCTGCTTTCCCTCTTATCATTTCCAATACTTGACCCAAGCAATCAGGAAGCAATTAAAAGCTTCTGTTTCAACTGCCCATCCCCTTCAAATTCTTACACTCATTCTATTTATCTGAAACTTTGCTCTTTGGAAAGCTGCAGTGCGTGTGAATGTGTGTGCGTGCGCACTCACAGACATAGGCGTGCCCTTGTTCTTTCAATCAAGGGATACTACAAATTGTCTTTTTCTTCCTCACAGGGTTCAGTCATCTTTGTAATAAACACGTCCTTTAACAAAATTCTCAACCTTAATGCTTTTCAAAATGTCTCAAACGATTTCTAATTCACTGGCATTTTCCCTGAGCCCCTCATCAATTTGACTATTCAAATTGCTACCACTGTCAATAATTCCTCTGTCTCCAGCAGACCCAGAGCAGACCTTGAAATCCCTCTGCTGCCTCTGCAGACAAGAACACATCTGGTTGCTCATCCACACCATGCTGGATCCGAGTGTTTATTAGCCTGGCAGCGGAGTCTCATCACCACGCGGTACGATGATTAACGGCTTCATTTTCACCATTGATATCCAGAAGGGCCTCTCGTGGGGCCATTTCCTCCCCTCGCTTCTATCTTACAGCGGTGAGATTCCACTGATTTCTGCACAAGGAGAACAGCATGAGCACAAGGGGCTGTATTTCTAAGGGTCTGTGGGGAAGATTTTGAGAACTATTTTGCGCTGCGTTGCCAAATTGCCTTCCTTGCCTTTGAACAAGTCCAGGTGTCTGTACTTCGGGGGAGGTTTGAAGGAGAAGCAGATGAAGGCTGACCTGTCTTCAGACAAAAGCCCGACACCTCAAAACGGCCCGATGCTTGCTCTGCTGGGACTGCAGGGCTGAAGACACTGAACCAAGCTAGGCATGGCCTTGCCATGCACCAGTTCTTGTTCTGTGGTATATAAAGAGCATTTGGAAACGGCTCATCTGTCAGAGGCAGTTCAGCCCTTGAAGTCCTTTGCATTCCAGCTTTCTAGACAAAGCTCCCCTGCAGAGGCAGCTTGTTAAGTGGCTCACCTCAACATTTCCTGGACAGAGGTGCTCCTGTGGCTGTACACATGCGGCCAGCGAGCGATATGTGACAGCTCCCTAAAAGAGACCCTCCTGCTTTACATGCAGAACAAAGAGATTAACCGCCTCTGCTTGATGCCTCCACAGTCAATGAAAATAACCAGCCAAACTCAGACGGGGCCCGGATGGTCTGCAGCAGATAACCAGGGGAGCAGTTGTAAAGTACCAGTGCTTCAGGGTAGAATCCCTTCAGAAGCACAGCCCAGTAATTAGAGCATGAGGAACCTGTGAAAGATTTCTCGAGTCTACATCTTAACCACAAGCTTCCTGTTAACCAAGTTACTTAAGCCTTCTGGGTCTTGGTTTGTGCTTTTGTTGTTGAGATTCCTATCTTGGGGTAATGCAGTTAGCTTATGGTTGCAAAACACGTTGTGATACTGCAAGTGGGTTTTGTATAGGACAGTGTATGTGATCTGTAGATAGGGGGTAATAAAAATTACTGAGCAGCTTGAATAAGTGGTCTCAGTGTCTTTGGAGTTACAGATAACTGGAAAGTTGTCCGCAGAAAACACAAGTCTGCATCTCTGAATAGTGTTTGCCCCTTGAAAAACAATTTTGCTTCTGTGAAAAAGAAGCTTAGAAACAAATCTAGGAAAATGATGGAATAAGTTTTGCATCTCCACTCAAGCAGCTTTCTGAGGAAAATAAAAGGCATTATTTCGTAGCCCTGATGAATTCATATGTGGACTCCGAAGTTCATAAGGAGGCCCTAAACTAAGGTCCCTACATGGAACTAAATGAATCCATTCCTAAGTAACACTTTAAAATCATATTATGTAGGAGTAATTGGAGCAGAATTTAGTTCTCAATCATATGTTTTATGAAAATACAGACACAAATTATGAACTTTAGGCCTAAGGTTGCCCAAATGCCCTTGTGGGTTTTAGCACATATAGATACATAAAAACTGTTAAGAAAGGGTGAGGGAAGTGGGTGTTCTAGTCTTAGGAAGAAGAGCAGGCAAAGAGGAGATTTTATAGCTATCCGCAACAACCTAATGGGAAGGTGTGAAGAAGAAATGCCCCCCATTCTCAACTGGGAGACAATCACCCTGTGGTGGGGTGGTAAAAGGAGATGGGGACATTATGTTGCAGGCTCATGGCCACTCGAGGCTTATCTGAAAGAAGACTGCCCCTCTGTCTCCCTTTTTCTGGCAGCCATTCCTTGCAGATGCAGGGAAACTACTCATTAATCTTCTGCCATTTGATTTCTGTACTTCTGGAAAATTTTAAATTGACAAGTGGGGCCTTTTGACCGGTCCACTTTCCCTTGCAGGGTATTTTCGCAATTCTTTTTTACCTTTGAGACCTTGTGCACTCGAGCTATTTGCAACGTCTACTTTACACCACACTCGGCTCAACTGATTCGGCATTTCAGGCTTCACAGCTCCCTGCCCATATCCTGACTCAGGAGCCCAGACCTCAGCATTATGACTGCAAGCAGGGATTACCTGTGACTTTTTTACTCTACCTCTGGCCTGTCTCTGGACCAGCTTAGTTTCTTGTCTTCGTTCTCTTCATAACCCTTAAATAGCTTCTTTTTTTTCTCTCTGAAAAAGAGGACTAAGAAGAATGACTTTAAAAAGTGGACTTTACATTAACAATCAGAAGGGTCCTTGTCATGGATTAAGCACCCTGAGCTATAAACATGCTGCTACCAGACAAATAACAAATACCGTGTAAAATTCTGTAGGATCTGTCTCACTTAGAGACCACTCTGATGATGTGCAACATCGTTGTATACACCTCAACAGAAAGGGAAAGTGAGCACCAGTTATGTTCCATATGACAGAAGTGACAATGGGGGCTTGTGGTTTTAACACAGGAAACTAAAGTAATTCTAAATTAACATAACTAATTAGCAGCCTTAGATAACATAATTGCTATGCAGAACTTTGCAGTGTTAGTTAGCATTCTGTATTAACTACTATGTAATTATTAAGGCACTATACTCAGCACCAGCAACTTAATTATCATTAGTATTGCTCCAGTCTCAAGCTTGAATGCCGATGATTAATAAAACACAATTATTTACATTGTAATTGTGGCATTTTAATTAAACCGAAAATGCACTTTGTTTGCTTTTTGTCACAGTGTTAATTTTTTAAATTAAGGTCAGATCTTCTCGTCAAGCTTTTTTTTTTAATCCCTAATTGCAAGTTAGATAGACTGATCTCTTGTCATCTTAAGGAAACGTTGTGACTGTTGGTGACAAATGAGTCCTGGGGTAACAAAACAGCCTCATTGCTCTGGATTTATGTAATCCCAGTGCTAATGAACAATACCTTGGTATGTTCTTTTGCATGACTCTTAAGTACCTTCATTGTTTGTAAGCCCCAGTTAATTTTCTTTCAGAATTAGCCTTCCAAGGGTTTGTCATTACTTACATTATGCCAATACTTAGAAGGTCCTGTTGAGACCAAAGACTTTACAGACCAACAAGGCCAAAGGTGAAAGGGGAAGCTTTGGCTTATAAAAGTAAAATGATCTGCTCGTTGTCACCTATTATGTCCCAGCTCTCTGCCTGCTGGATCACATTGCTCCCCACATTAGCAAATTTAGAAATGCCAAACGAGTGGAGAAGCAGAGGCTTAGTCCCTATTTTCTTACCAGGGTTCCTGGCCTTAGTAATAATTATAGATCTTTGTATGCATTTTTGTAACTTCTCTGACTTCAGGGGATTTCGTTGGGAATTACACTGGTGTAACACGGATCAGGCCCAGGATTAATAGCTTTCCTCAGAGTGCCTGAGCACAGTAAGATTCGCTTACATAGAGGAAGAATTTCCCTGCCATTACCCTGAGAAATTTACTATGAATTTGCAGGAAGTTCTGCCCCAGTTTTTGCCCTCTGAGACACACTCAGTGTGAGCCATTAGAAACTTTATAGGTAATCTTCAGTTTCTTTTTAGATTGCCAGAATTTAACTTAACTCAAAATGTCAATGTGCCTGCCTTGGGGGGGAAGAGAAAGGAGAATTACCGAGGCCGTTTCAGGTATTAGTCTTCCTTGTGCTTGCTTTATGGCTGTATCTTCCAGTTACAGGACTGGAAGCCCAGAGGTGAAATGGCTGAACACTGGATCAAAAGGCAGGTTTCTGGGAGCAGAGCGAGCGAGGATTTGTCAGGCGGACTGACTGAAAGCCACGGGAGACAGAAAATGAAGACTGGAAAAGATCCAGAGGGGCAAAAAATTATCTGTTGGTTAAAGGAAGAAACAGGCTATGGAAAGGAGGATGCTTTGGGCCGGGCTACTTAGAAGCAAGGAATTAGCAGACTTTGGAGGCTGGAGGCTGTGTAGGAAGCAAACCTGGAAGCTGAGAAGGGGGAAGAGAAGAAAATGTCATAATTGCAGTGCCACTTAAATGTGATCTAATCTCTGGCCTGTGTAAATCCAAGACCTATGTGTCCGCTGAGCCCAGCACAACCATGAAAGGACTGACTGCCAAGAAAGGGGAAACCAATTGCCTCTCTGCAGAGATGATGCAGATATCGATAAACACTTGAGGAAACTTGAACAGGTTTCAGTCTATAAGGAAGAAAAGTCTATGGCCACTATGCAGTTACAAATATGTGTCCATCATTTCTAGCTTTCACAGATGTCAAACCCCCAAATCTTTTCCCCATATGAGAAAAGAGTAGGTCACTAAAATAAAAAGAAAAAAACCAACAAACACAAAAGCTGATGCAAAAGCAGCTCAACAGGTAACAGGAAAGATGAACCTTTTGTGAGAAAACTCACAGCAGCCTTCCCATCTAGGTTCCAATTCCCCTTTTACATCGGAAAACCCTCCTTATTAAAGATGTAATTAGCAATAATTGTAGGGCTGGATGCTCTTGTCATTTGCTTCTCCTTGCTGCTGTAACTTCTCTGAAGCTGCTATGGACTTCTATAAGCACAAGAATATTCACAAAGCTCCCTTCTCTAGGGATCTCTTGCCTATTGTTTTTGTCGCACATCTCTTAATCTCTGGAGATTATTCTTCAGTTACTTAAATGTTCTGGCTGAATTTCAAGACATTGTAATAACGAGTGAGGTGAGGACAGGGGATTTCTAGGCATTAAGAGAAGCACTTTCATTTTGTCCTGAAGCAGACATATAAAGTTAGGCTTGGCAGCTTGATTCCTGAAGCTATTGGAGGCTTTGGGAATGGCAGTGGTTGCCAGTTTAGTGAGGAGATAACAGAGCAGATTTACACCAGCTACAGACTGGGCTAGGTTCTCCAGTGCTGCACAGCCAGCACAAAAGTGTCCCATATGATGGCCTTGGGAAGGTGCCAGCTGAATTCTACTGCTTAGATAAAACAGAAGGATGATAAAGCTTTCCTCAGTCAGATTTATTATCAATATTCTCATCAGTATCTGGTGAGAAGAGAGTGACTTTCTCTTGCAGAGGTAATCCCTGCCAGAGTAATCCCTGCTTCTATCACTTCAAGATTACTTAGCTGCATTACACTTCATCTTAACACCCCACAGAAACTCAAGCTGAGGAACAATCCTGTGACCAAGTTTTAAGCAGCATCATGACAAAATTATTATTACACCGATATTTCTGGGTCTGTAGAAGCTGCCACTGGGTTTCTAAATGGAGTTTAAAATGCTGGGATCAACCTGTAAATCCTTATATTTATGGGATATAGTTACCAGAGGGACTGCCTGTTGATTCCTTTGCAACTGCCCCGGCTGAGATTGCTCAGGGTGCTTCAGCGGGAATTCTCTGACTATAAATCCAAGAGGCCACAGACAAAATGCTTTTCACAGGGTAAGGGGCAAGGACTGGAGAGACTTGGATTAAATTTTTTATTTTGTAAAAGAGAAACAAATTGGTTAGCACAATTTTACTAGAAATCACAGACGCCTGTAGTTCACAGGGTAGGAATGAACAGCAGGGCATGGGTCCCTTCTGCACAGGGGCTTTTATGAATTTTTATACATTTAATTACTGCTTTGTACTTAGTGCTTTTGGGGCAAGAGGCAGGGTAATGCACTTCTGGTGCAAAGCATTGTGACCTGAAAAATCCCCATGTAGTTTCAGTGACTCTAGATCAGACCTATTAAAAGGAACGGCCTTACCAAAAGCCCTTACAAGAAATCCAAGCTAGTTAAATACTGACAACTGCTGTACAGAATAATAATATTTTCATAAAGCAGACAGAGTTACGGAAATATGATCTCCATGCAATGAATGAGATAAATCCTGAAAGCTTTGCATAATTGCTCCATATTTTTCTATTACTTGAGTTTAAAGAGCTTTTTTTTATGACTACTTGCACCTCCAGATGTTGTCTCTCATATAACGCTTGGGATGTGATATAATTCTGATATTTTAAAAGTAAGAAAGAATTTAATTAAAACCCCAAATAAATGATCCTATTACATGGTTGAGCATATTCACCTTCCACTTCACAGAGTTTCTTCAGAAGAAAGAGCACTGCAAAGGTCTCAAGCTCCATATTTCATTAAACAAGTAAATACAAAGACAGTCATACTAAAAATGCATGGAATAGTAAACCACATCTCACTTGAGTATAAACAGTATTAGGTTTTGATATAAACTGTGATCAATCAGAGAAGTATATACAGTCCCATGGTTTTCATGCCCAACTGCTTTTGCCACAGTTCTTCTCTTCATCAATTCTTTTTCAGTGAATTCACAGGGAAAATAGAAAACAAGAAGCCCCCTCCCCCCATTACAGTACTTTGTATTTCTTTAATTTACTTCACCTCATGTTTATTTTAGTTAGATCTTTTCTGGTTTTCACTGACTTATGGTTCCTATTGTCTTGGCAACACAGCAGCCCTGCTCCAGCTTTCTTCTCCAGCTAGCCCCAGAGAGCATCAGCACCAGCCATTGTCTTCCTCTGCGTTCAAGAGTCCTCAGAGGGTGTGAGGAAAGTCAGGAGCTGAGTATTCCTGCACCAGGCTCTCACTGTCAGCACCAGGCTCAATGAAACACAAACCAATGCACCAGTCCAAGCAGGGATTTGGCCCCTTTGCAGCAATGCAGCTACTGGATAGCACAGGAAGTAACTGAGGAGTTAAGGAGTCTTGTCTGGTTTTAGTAACTTTAATAAGTAACCCCTCTGGGCTCTTTACAGCTAAATACCAATTCTTCCACTCTCTTTACATAAGCTAGTTTGAATTTCATGGCCATTTCTCTTTCTTGATTCCACATGATATTCCGCCATTTACTGCCAAGGCTGGAAGGCGAGTAGCAAATAGAGCTGGGGATGTTAAGAAGAGGACCAACAGGTTGAGGGAGGCTCTCCTGCCCCTCTACTTTGCCCTTGTGAAGCCACATCTGGAGTACTGTGTCCAGTTCTGGGCTTCCCAGTTCAAGTGAGACAGGGAACTACCGGAGAGACTCCAGCAAAGGCTCCAAAGATGCTGAGGGGGCTGGAGCATCTCTGTGCTGAGGAAGGGCTGAGAGCCCTGGGGCAGTTCAGCTGGAGAAGAGAAGCCTGAGAGGGGATCTGATCAATACTGATCAATAGCTAAAGGGTGGGGGTCAAGAGGATGGGGCCAGACTGTTTTCAGTGGTGCCCAGCGAAAGGACAAGGGGCAACAGGCACAAACTGGAACCCAGAAGGTTCCATCCGAACAGAAGGAAAAAATTCTTTGGTGTGAGGGTGTCAGAGCCTGGCCCAGGCTGCCCAGAGAGTCTGTGGAGTTTCCTTCTCTGGAGAGATTCCAGACACTCCTGGACACTGTGATACTGGCCCCCCTGCTCTGGGTGACACTGCTGGAGCAGGGGGGTGGCACCAGATGATCTCCAGAGGTCCCTTCCAACCCCTACCAATCTGTGATTCTGGGATTCTATTGGCTCATGCTTAAGGTAATCATGGATAGCTTGGGAAACTGTATTCTTTCTTTGCCACTGTGATAGTCCTCAGATAACATGCTGCAAGAAGGCACATATTTGACATGGGTTCATTAATTGCTTCCTACTCCTTAAGTATCTGATCAGATGTGCTAAGAATTTGCAGCTAAAATTAGCATCAATGAAAACTATTTAATTTATAATGCCCAACAGAAAGCGAATAAACAACTTTCATCTAAATCACTCTGTCTCAATTTCCATCTGGATTGTGTGAATAAAAATAACTCATCCAACAAGAATGTGGTGGGGAAAAAAAGGGTGAAGTACTGGCATGTTACAGTGATGACTGCCATAGGAAAACCCACAGGGAAATTAATAATTGTCTTTTTATAAGGATTTGATTAGTATTCAGTAAATAAGTAAGATCTGTGAAGATCAGTTAGCAATGATAAATAAATGTTTGCTAGCTTAAATTAAACACTCTTGCACTAAAAGAGTCATAATCAGCTTAAACTGGGGAACTTCCCAACTTTAAAGCTGTCTGGCTTTGTAACCTTAGTGACGAAGCTGGTTTTATTCAGAGGAAAACCAGCAAAACCACTGCTGAATACAGTTCAAAAATACTATCTTTACAAATAAATAAATAAATAAGGAATCAGCCTCTATGCAGCATGTAAAAAGACTGTGTATCATCCCCAAATTTACAGCATATAAGCTCTGAGTGAATCTTCTGATAACTCACAAGTAAATCCATTAAGTAGATTAAGTTAAATTAATTAAAATCCGTGTCTGACCAGAGATCTGTCATCTGTGACACTTGTGAATTGGACTGGAATGACCTTCCTCACAAATAACTCAGATATATCCAACTTTTTAGAGAGCAAAAAACCTACCCAAATCCCCTCTTTGAAGACATGAAATGGAGGTTAGCAATTGTTATGACTATTTAGGTTAGCGACAAGCTTGAGGCAGGTTAGCATGTGTCAGCAGTTGTGGAGATCAAGCAAAGGAAAATGAAGAAGGGGTCTGAATGTCTTAGTCTGATCAGGGAAAAGCAACTCTAAAACCATTAGCGGGCGTGAAAACTCAAGAGAGTAATGAACTGGCTGTTTAAATGATGATTAAGCTGAATAGTGTCTGCCAGGAGGACAGAAAGCTCTGTCACCAGGGAAGAAAAATAAAACCACAGTCTAAAAGACTGACAGCTCCTCATACCAATATCCTCATCTTTTCTACATCCCCAGAAGGCTTGGGAGCAATGCAGGATTCCTCAGAGCACGACAAAGGAGGAAAAACCTAGGTCTGAATTGAATGTCCCAGGTGACGTCTAAGTAGTGTCCTTGTCTGGAAATTGCTCTCAGAAAGCACTCCAACTGCTTCCTTCTAAGTCTGCCCTTCAACGCATGACTGAATTTGTTCCTGCGAGTCCCTGGACTCTGAGCACTTTCTCATACTCAGTTTTTTTGCCTCACTGTGCCCTTCTCAGGCTGTTGCTCCTTATAGTACCTTTGTGATAGGAGAAGAGGTAATGATAGCAAGGTGAAACACAGGAAGCTCCACCTCAACATGAGGAAAAACTTCTTTGCTGTGAGAGTGACAGAGCCTGGCCCAGGCTGCCCAGAGAGGCTGTGGAGTCTCCTTCTCTGGAGACTTTCAGAACCCTCCTGGATCTGTTCCTGTGTGCCCTGCCCTGGGTGATCCCGCTCTGGCAGGGGGTTTGATCTCCAGAGGTCCCTTCCAACCCCTACATTCTATGATGCTATGATTTAGACAAAAGCACGGTGAAGAAGACATTCTTTCTTGAAAGACCAAGAGGCTCTGGTTTGCTTTATGTATTCCCTGCTTTCTCTTCACTCATTCCATGGTGTGTCTTCCTTCTGTAAGTCTTTGCCAAGACTCTGCTCACTCTGTCTCATGCCCTTGGGGCTAAGCTGCTGTGTTGAGCAGAGATGGACCATGCCCCAGTCTCCAATGCTACAGGGAGACACCAGTACACTGCCAAATCTCAGACGCTCTAGAAAAAGTCCTTTGTTCACATGTTGGGAGTCCCATATAACACTTTTCATTATTTGGGGGCTTGGAGAGGGTTTCTTGCATAATGTGAACTCAAATGGGTGATTGTTTAAAGTAAAAGAGGGGAGATTTACACTGCAGAGAAGAAGGAAATGTTTTATGCTGAGGGTGGTGAGACCCTGGCCCAGGTTGCCCAGAGAGGTGGTTGATGCCCCATCCCTGGAACCATTCTAGGTGAGGGCTCTGAGCATCCTGCTCTAGTTGCAGATGTCCCTGCGCACTGCAGGGGGGTTGGACCAGATGGCCTTTGAAGGTCCTTTCCAACCCAAACAAGTCCATGATTCTATGATTCTAGATATGGTTTCGTACTGACAGCTGCAGGGGAGAAGTAGGGCTGTTCTTCCTGTTCATCACTGACTTGCTGGACTTCATCGAGACGTAAGGTTTAATTCCTCCTTTTGTATACAAACACTAAATCCATGGGATTCCTGTGTAATGGAGAACACAAGTCAATTATCTCTATTGGGTGTTAGATTAGACCCTGCCTGCAAAACAAATTGTGCATACGTTGACTACAACCAAAACCAAGGCGACTGTGAGGTGTACTTTGAAACCTAAGACGCCACATAACTGAGGAATGAGTTTGCATAAAAAAAGGCAAAATGATGGAAAGAACTGTCAGTAAGCACTGTAATGCTGAAGATAACCTCTCCCGTTGTTTGACTGGCATCTGTCCACTTACACTTGCATTGCTCTTCTACCTCTGTTCCTAAATCATGCTGAGATGTAAGACTTTTGTATTTCTTCACATTTCTAAAAGACTTGTGCAAGCAACTGGGGATGAAGGAAAGGTGACTATTGTCAGGCTGCTGGTTCATTAGGTACCCCAATTTGCCTCTATTTATGTCTTTTAAAGTAGTCTGTCCTCACTGAACTTGAACTCCCATAAAGCAACACCACCACCTACAGCTCAAACACCAGACTCTCTACCATCTGCTAATTGCACCTGAGCTAAAGCTGTCTCAGATCTAAGAGGAACAGATCACTTCTGTTGAAAATATCCACTATCACTTTAATTCCCATTACCCCAGATTAGAGGTTGGCTTGGAAAAAGAAAAAAGAAACAAAGTAAGTGAAACACCTCAATTAAACTTGTTTAGAAGATTCTTCTGTCTTCATCCTTTACTCGTTCCTCCCCAAAAGTAGTAAAGCCAATTTGTTAGCGGCTTCTGACTCCCTGCCCTAGAAGGCTCTTGGTGCTTTCCTGGAGATGCATGGTCTGGCTGTTGGAGACAACCACAGAAACTTCAGCAGAGAAAAGGCCAGTGATTATCTGAATTTCTTGTCCGTGACCCTGGCTGTGTCTGTTTATACACCGTGTTTTCTGTTGTCACCAGATGTACTGTTATGCAGAACAACACATACAAATTGTTCTTACGGTGCAATCCTACGCTACTCACGTAGCTGTTTAGAGCTTTCAGCACCAAGACACTGGTCTTGGCATTAACCCAGTCAAGTTCAACTCCTTGGTAGCGTGTTTTCACATGATTAACCAATTCATGATCAAAAAAGGCTTAAATGTGCTGTTTGAGCAGTTCAAGGAACTGCAGGTAGTAGCCATTAAAACAAAATTAAAAAAAATAAATTCAGAAACCAGTGTGTGTCGATTTACTGTCAGCTTTGCTTAAACAGAAAGTTAAAAGTTCACTGGGCAGGGGAGTTTCTTTTAGTGAAAAGGCCCAGGAAGCTTAATAAGATTTCCCTTCAAATAATATGATCCCTGAGGTCAGTGGTACTGATACTAATTTACACTGGCTGAAGAGCTGAGCTGGTCTGGTTATACTTCCAGACCCCTGTAGTATTCACACCATCCTATATATTACACTAATACTTAAAGGAGATAGAACTGATGATAGAAGATGACTGCTGCCAGAGCTGAACAGTGACTGATGGTGAGTTGTGATTAGATGCAGCCATAGGGACCTGTGGTGCAAAGCAATCAACAGAGAAGACCCAGAGGAATTTTGAAGATGCCATGGACAGGGGCCCATACTCTCAGGAGCCACAGATGTAAGGAAGAAACTCTGGCTTGTTTTAGCATGAGAATTCTTCCTTGTAACTCCACCGTATCCACGCTACCCCTGCAGACCAGGAGAACCTCCTGTAATGGAGCTGTTTGCATGCTTACAGGCTTCAGTTCTGTCAGAAAAAAAAAATGCATTTTTGGGGTGGATCTCAATAGTATTAGGTGCAAAGCCTGCCTGCAGTCTGAGATGAGGAGCTCCCTCCCCAGCTGTCTTCCCCAGGAGAAGGAGTTTAACCTTTGCCACGTTGACTGACCACTAGAGGGTAGTGCCATACATTGGCACTAGGTGCCTTATGAGGAGGGGAATGGAGGAAGAGGTGGAAGAAGATGCAAGCCTGGTGTACAGAGACGTGGTGCAAGATTTCTCCAGTGTAAGTGTGTTGTGCCCCCCATAGATGTGTTACTGTATAGACAATTACTCACTACTGTCAATCTGTGAGAGCAACAACTACTGGTCAGCAAGGTTCTGGAAACCATCTGGTTTCCAGATGGTCTTCCATCTATGAAATTCCATGTTTGAAGTTAGTCATGTGCATATTTGTTCTCAAGACCCTGCCTTAGCCAATACAGAATGCAAAGGTAACATGCTACATTATTTTCCACGGCTGTATCGGTAGCTCGGAATAACTCAGATGCATTGAGCTGTTACTAACGCTGGCAGAGCTACCAGCACAATTTCTGCATGAGAGGATAAGAAGTTTCTGACTTGGAATTACCCAAATCTTTACAGGTGGGGTGAAATTGTTTTTTAAGTTGTAATTTTGATATTCAAAACATCTGACTTAGGTTCGCACAGAACTGACTTCCTGACAAAAAGCTAGTTGGAAGTCTGCCATATATAACAGAATCATAGAATCATCTAGGCTGGAAAAGACCTTTAAGATCATCAAGTTCAATTGTTACTTAGCACTGTCAAGTCCACCACTAAACCATGTCCCTCAGCACCACATCTACACAGCTTTGAAACCCTTCCAGGGATGGGAACTCCTCCAGTGCCTTGGGCATCCTGGGCCAGGCCTTGACAACCCTTGTAGGGAAAAAATTGTTTCTCAGGTTCAACCTAAACCTTCCCTGGTGCAACTTGAGACCAGTCCCTCTTGTCCTGTTGCTTGACCTTGGGAGAAGAGACTGACCCCACCTGGCCCCAACCTCCTTTCAGGGAGTTGTAGAAAGCAAGAAGGTCTCCCCTGAGCCTCCTTTTCTCCAGGCTGAACAACCCCAGGTCCCTCAGCTGCCCCTCACCATACTTGTGTTCTAGACCCTTCCCCAGCTCTGTTGCCCTTCTCTGGCCACGCTCCAGCCCCTCAGTGTCCTTCTGGGAGTGAGGGGCCCAAAACTGAACCCAGGATTTGAGGTGTGCCCTCAGCAGTCCCCGGTACAGGGGTACAATCAACACCCGAAAAAGATATATAAACCGGTACATTTTGCTGAGGGATCTCTCAAGCAGTAGGATTCAGTATAGTTTGGTCATAGATCTATAACTTTTCCTATCTTTATATATTTCATTCTCATGTGTCTTATTCTGTGTGTCCTTGTTTGTGTTTACGTCACCTAGAACTCTATCCAGAGCAGCTAGGAGCAACAAGTATCTTCAACTGTTGTTTCTGATAGCACGTTTTTTGCTAGAATGGAAACAAGAACAGTACCTTGACCCTGTGGTTTTCAACTCCTCATGATTCTGTTTTACAAGCAAAATTGGTTCTACCTATCTCCTTTGAGACATTCAGCTTGATTTCACATCATCAATAACCAGATGGACTTCATGACACACACTAACCTGCTTTAGCAGCAAGTATTTTGAGTTATTTTGCTTTTGAGTGTCCAAGATTTCGTGGCTTTTGGCAAGAAATAGAGAAAAAAAACCTGCCTTGTGGTTGCTGAATTGGGACTCCCTACTTGTTTTCAACCCTGTTTCAGTTGTTGACCTCTTAAATGATGCTGGGTAAATTATTTTATCTCTCAGTACCACATGTCTGTCTTTGTGAAATGTGGAAAGTCATCACTGGGAGAGAGGCTGTCACATACTTATGTCTGAACAGTACTTCTTAAGCTACAGCTCCTACTGAGGTTTGGACCTCTACATGAAATTGTAACGTAAAATCTAATAATCTGTAAATGCTGCCATGAAGAACGCACATTTCTCATCTTTTTTGTAAACAAGTCCAACAAAACGGAAGCAGTGTTGAGGCCAGATCTTGACTTTATCACCACTGATGTCTGCTTACCTGGTACATTTTTAGAAAGTCTGTTTATACCTGCTCAGGACCTGGCCTTTGGGCTTTTGAGACACATACACCACCATTCCTGTCTAAGTTCATTACAGGTATTTTGCTTACTTCTCCCATTCCAGTTCAGGTCTGTTTCACTGGGATTTCTTTCCAGTTGTGTGTTTTTCATTTTAGGTATATTTTGTTTTTCTTAATACAAGTGGGATAAATGGTAAACCCAATGAAATACCTCCTCCGTGGCCTCTCTCATCCTGTGCCTTGCAAAGTTCTGGGACTTCTACTGTCAGTCTCTGTGATTTATCTGCTGGGGTGAAGTTATTCTGACCTGCAATAACAAAGTACATCATTGTCAGCTTGCATGTTATAAAAATGATGCACAATACCCGCATCTGAAAGTCAGAATAAACCTTTTACGCAGCTCTTTGTCAGTTCTACAAATGGTTGCAGTTAATCGATGCTATAAAACTTTCCTTCGGGCACTGGTATTCAGCATTCACACTGGGAAATGCAGGTTGAGTCTGACATTTTAAATACCAGTGGTATTATCTAACGAAATAACTCAGGGTTTCAAAATTCCCGTCAGTAAAAAAGTACAAAACTGCTGTTGAGTGAAGTTATTAACAGAAATCTTTTGGAGCACTGGGGAAAGAAAAGGTACATTGTACAGGCACTGCTATTTTGCTACTCTTATCCTGCAGCCACTTTAACTCGACCTGGAGTCTACTGTCCCATTGGTGCCTCCATGTGATTTCCACCAGCATTAACGGGAGCTATGTGTATGAGCTGGTGAGAGCATGCGATGAATTCATAACTCTCTTTTTCTTTATTAACACGTGCCATGCAAATCTTCTCATGAAAGAAGCCCTGGAGACTTTTTTTTCTACCTTGCCATAACGAACAGTGTAGATTTAGCAAACATTTTGTGGTTTCTCCAGGAGGTATTTTACTGATCTTGTATTTTACACGTTTGCCATTCCAAAATCAACTAGCTCCGTTTCTGTGAAGCAAAGAGGAGAAGGAAAGGAAAGTCGCCCAGGTGATGACAAGCTGTGGAAGTTCTATAGGCTTTTATCTGATGTTTTAATAGTGAATCAGTGGATAGATATTTTCTTACATTTAGGCGTATAAAGAGTTAAGGTGACATTTGGAATTTTGATTGCGAAGCCCTCAACGAAACAACATCTCATCGCAGCCATTTTCCTAGCATTTCCTGAAATACTGGACACTCAAAAAAAGAGGACATAGAGGAAAGATGTTAAAAGATCATGGTGGAAAAGGCAGGGAGGAAAAAAAAACCTTCTGAGACTCCTCTTACAGTACACGCTGTACTGTATCCGAGGCCAGCCCATGCCTAGAGGGCACAATCTATCCTTAAGTGTATGTGACCTACTAACCACAGGGAAAAAAAAAGAGCAGGTGATCTGATCTACTGCTTTTCCGAGAGAATAACTTCGCCTTGGCAGGGGAAATTTGAAGGCAGCACTCATGCTAATGTGCGCGCTGCTACTCCCATGGGGTTCACAGACCACTCTTCAGAGTAGTTGTGTCCCAGCTTTTCAGCAAAACTCTTGAAAAGGTCACCACAAACTGACCATATACAAAAGACACAATCTTTCAGTCCTGCTGTTGGAGTGTTTGTTGTTCTCATTTCTAGACAGGTAAAAAAAAATAAGTAATATGCAAATAATGCATTTCTGATACAAATTTTCAAGAATCTCAGACTTTTCAAGGATCTCCAAGTATAGCTTTAAAAGCAGGTGCATTGGAAATACTTTCTGAAAAGGTGGCAAGGGCTAGGGCTGGACTGGCCACTTAGACAAATGACAGATGCTCTCTATTAACCCCTTTCCCTTCCCAAAGGGGAAGAGAAAGGGAATATGGGAGAGAGACTTGTGGATTGGAAAAGAAAACTAAAACAGCTTTAATATATATTAATATATTAATATATTAATATATATTTTATATTCCAATAAAATGGAATATATACAAATAAATCCTCGTCTGCCCAGGAGCAAGCAGAAGCGAGAGCCTTTCTGCACATCCCACCCCTGGGCAGTGACTCCAAACACGGAGCGTTCTCCCTGCTGGAAGCAGAGACTGTCTGCGGAACTCTGCCGGTAACTTCAGACCGTGCAGTCACTTGGAAGAGACTGGGATGGGAAGTGAAGTCACTGAGCAGAATTAGTTCCATTCTAGCTCAAACCAGGACAAAAGGAATCAAATGAAGAAAATTAAGCTAAGGGCAATAATGGAATTTTAGACATCTCAACTTTGGGCTGCCTACTTTTGGCTAATTTTAATAAGACCAAGGTATAGGAGGGCAGGGGCTCTGCCAGCAGAGTGGCAAATATCTGTGACACATAAACTCACTAGTTGGGCAATTCTTGGTCAGAATGACTTGCCCAAGCTCACGTAGTAAGCCAAGAGCAAAAGCCCTGTAACAGAACAGAGTCTTGTTTTCTGAAGTTTGTTTACTCAGCCAGTTTTGTTACACTTTCTTCCTGTTCCAGCTGAATCATTTGATCGTTACAATGCTACAGTTTGTTTCAGGATTTTATGTCACCAGCAGCTGGGGATTTAAAAAGCACTTTGCTGTTCACCTTTCAGTCAGCCTCATAACTTTCATCTGCGTATTGTTTTATTTTGCTAGAGGCTTTCCCAACAGGCTGGCATTTTCTCTGAAAAGCTGGATCACCTATGGAGCTAGGAACAGTGACCTTCTGGTGCTTGAATGGGTCTCCAGAAACTTCTGACCTTCCTTTTAAGAAGGAAGGTCATTGAAACAAAGGTCTGTCTGAAATCCCCTCCTACAATTCTTTGCTGTTTGGGGAAGCAGGGAAAGTGCTTCAGGCTTCAGCATCCGGGACTGCCCTGTTCAATACCTCATGGATTCTGGAGATGGGTTTTTCAGGTTCTGATAAATACTAAATGTACTGTTATAGTAGCAGCATGAGCGTAGCTCAACTGTCTAAATATTGGTTTAGTATCTAGTGATATTGTTCTAATACCTAATAAACATTGCATCTAGTACCTGGTGCTCCCACTCTTGAATGTGTTTGGGCCTCTGTAACTGAGCTGAAATGCTCATGAGGAAAGCAGGTCCTGAGTAAGGTGTTAGTATTTTTCAGTGTATGGTTTTTGTCACTTTTTGGGGCCTTTTTTTGAACGAATGAAGAAATGACTGGTGTAGTTAGGAAATACATTTTATGGGAAATGATGTTGCTTTCTCTTTGTGATATAAACCCAGTATTTTGACCCATATAACCAACCACTTGCACCTATTAATAGACCTCAGCAAGCAAACCTTCAGAACAGCCTCTCCCTTCTTGCCTTGCGGTAGAAGAACCCTGTGGCCGCTTTCCGTTCGATGAGCAGTATCCTGTTCACCCCACAAACTCTTCTTCAGTTCTTGACTGTTCCATCGGACGAAGCCGTTCCCGTTGTGTGACGCTTGGTTCCGCTGTCAGGTGCGCTGACTGTCACTACCCTACACCTGCCTTGTGCTCTTCAGGTACCGTCCTAAGTCAGGAACTACCTCATGTGATCTGTCTTCCTTAAAAGCTTATCTTTTGTGCTTGCCACTGCTCTGTGTGGCAATTTGATGAATAGGTATAGATCTGCTCACTGGTGCATAGTGGCCTCAGGTTCTTGGCTGCTTTGTTCTATTTGCCTACTGCTTAGCTTGGCACTCTTCTTTATTGTTTTTGAGCAATGCCTTTTGTTTTCTGTGGGACTGCTGTGAATACAAAGAGCAAAGTCCCACTTTTTCACCTCATTAATCTCTTGCTTATCTTTTACCAAATACGTGGGATAGAGTATTTTTTATGGAGCAAGGGAATCTATCATTTCGCCGTTGCCATCAGTTGCTGGCCAGTCTTTACTTCTAACTCTTCCTTTCAACAGTTTGTGGGAACCTAGGGCTGGATGTCCTCTTCTCAGATTTCCAGTGGATGCTAAATCGCCACAGATCCGTGCACTTTGTTATTTCTCACTATGTGTCCAATGCCAGGTACACTTTATCTCCCAAAAGGTAGGGCACATCTCCAGCTGACAATCCTCATCTGAGGGCCACTTCTGTAATTGCCCCTGCCGTAGGAATGGCAGGCTATTGTAACCAAGAAACCAAGAGCTTCTCATAGTTAAAAGAGGAATTGTCCAACAACACAACAAAGTTGTGTGACAAAAGGCCAGGAAGGAGCTCAGAGAGTAGCAGGAGGGAGGTGCCCCAATAATACCCCACTGGCCAACTCCCAGGCCTGTCAGCACCAGCCCAGATGAGCACAGGGACTCAAATCAAGGGCTCCCCAGTCAGCTTTTGGATTAAGGGGCTCACTGCCTAGGAGTGGGACACATTATGGGATGCAAGAAGTAGGTGAAGTGACCTGGGAGCAAGAGGTTGAGGGGGTCTCTGAGGGCCAGCTCTGGGTGTGAGAGCACTTGTGCATCTCAAGGGATGAGGTGGGGGGGAGTGGGGGTGTCAGCCTCACAGGTTTGTATGTGCAGGTGCCAGGAACTGAGCAGACTGGGACCCAGGGGCCAGCTACTGGGCGGGCTGATGGTACGAGTCCAGTTGCCGGAAGCATCCACCTTGTGCATATACGTATATATATGAAAGCAGGTTGTAGTGAGGTGGGAGTCAGTCTTTTCTCCCAAGTAACATGTGATAGGACAAGAAGAAATGGCCTCAAATTGCACCAGGAAAGGTTTTGGTTCGGTATTAGGAAAAAATTCTTCACAAAAAGGGTTGTCAAGGTCTGGCCCAGGCTGCCCAGGGAAGCGGTAGAGTCCCAGTTCCTGGAGTGATTTAAAAGACTTGTAGATGTGTCTGGAATTGTATGTCCAGCCATGTCGGTATGTAGTGCATGTTAACTCAAACCATACCTCTTACTTTCTCTGGTAAAAGTTCCCCTGTGACCTAGAAAATTGATATTTTCACTTGTTCATCCAGGTCAAAACTTTTGAGGTTACTTGAGATCATTGCAGAGAAATGCAGGGTTATTCTGGGATGTTGACTGAATGTTCCACAGAATGATCTGTGATAAAATCTAGAAAACTTGCTTTATTCTGAGTATTTGACATACAGCTTCACTGCATATTTTTAAAGTGCCCATAAAACATCCAGGATAGTTCCTAATATGCACTTAACAGTCACTTCTTTATGATATAGTCCACCAGCTTGTGATGAGGCTGAACATGCATTTTGTGGCAGAGGCTGAATGGATAGAATTTCTCCACAACAGAAAAGCACAGCCAGAAAGTGTGTTTCTGTTTTCATGTGCCTGTTTTCTACATCTTAACCACCAAATGTCCTGGTCTCCCAGATCTACTGTTTCTAGGCTTTCTGAGCAGTCACCTTGCAGCTGGAACTGCTCCACACAGCTACAGGATTTCAAGAGTGGTGCCTCACTCATAATTTTCTTTATTTTGGGGGGTTCTTGAGCATTGATCAATGGATGTTATTTGTCTCGAGGATTCACTGTCTTCTGAGAAGTATGCACGTAATCTGAAGAGATAGCTGGCCATCTGTCATGGTGTCAAGTTTTTAAGGGAAGATGAAAACAAGCTCATGGAAAAAGAAATCTGTGGAGGACTACAGCATACACAGAAAACAACATCTGGCTCAGGAAGTCCCTGAGCTGAAAAACAATTGGATCCTGAGAGAGTTCTACGGGAAGGAATCACATACACTTGGCCCTGGACTTAGGGAAGAGTGAGTTTGTCTTTATAGGCACCACCAGAGAGATATTAGTGTAGGTGGACACTCGATCTGACAGCCCAAGACAGACATGCTTCTGGTGTCTTGTACCTCAAACACAGGTCAGTTACCACAGATCCATCCTCACCCTGAAGCGTCTGATTGCTTTCCAGTTTGGTTTCCATCACGGACCAGTCAAACATTGCTGCAAACATTGAACCGATGAATAGATCTCTATAGTATTCATATTTTTATTCAATACAAAGCTCAGTGCATGAAAGACTTTGAACAGAGATTTTCACATTGCCTTATCAGGCTGGAAAGAGCTTTTTGTCTCTTAATAGTTTACCAGTTCTGTGAGGCACAGGTAACAACAACAGCAGGCTTGAGAAAAGGCCATTAATTAAGTAATAATAACAACAGAAAAATCTCCCAAGTGTCTAAATATTATCAGGGCAGACCTCTGCTGAGTGATGTTGCCCAGTTTAGGAGCTGCTAATGTGGGAGTCTTTAGGAGGTGCTAATGTGGGAGTCTTTGTGGAAGCACTGTCTTCCAGTAACCAACGTTAACTCATTCAAGTTCCTCAGCACTTGCTGGCTAGTACAAAAAATGTCTGAACTCTGAGGGTGTTCTAAGAATTCAAAACACCATCTACTTTCTGAAATACCATCCTTTCTTTTCCTAGGGTCTACCTCAGCTTCTTAGGAAGATGGTAGATAGACATCCAATGCAAAGGGGACAAATTCTCAATTTCAGGCTGCTTACATCTGTTTGGAGATGCTGTGGATTGATATCATTACCCTCAGTACAGGCCCTATCAGTCTGTCAACAGTATTGATGCTTAAACATCCCTCCAGTACATGTTTATTATGGAGTATCTATACAACGAGGTTCATTCCCCAAATATTTTATACCCCTTATCAAAGGGATGTCATGTGTCCATAGGTAGGTGGATGGAATCTGTAATACAGGATGTGATAATAGATCCTGCCATTGCAAATGCTGAATGTTTGTGTCCTGTTTATCTTTAGTATGTCCTTATCATTGGTACTAGCTATTGGATTATTCTAACAGGACACAAACTCCTAGTTTATGTGAATTCTTCTTACCATGAGAAGACTGTTGATTTATTCTCTGCTAATTACAGAAGTTTATTGGCACCTTTTTTTTGGAAGCCTTACATTTCCTTTTTAATTTTTGTACTACTAACTCCACAAATACATTCAACTGAACAAGAGAAAAATACTGAATAAAATGTCCTCGTGGATCTGGTTTTGTTTTTTTTTCCTTTAGCTTCTAGCATCATTTCATGATCCCTCTTGACCCTGAAGACCCTCATGGGAATAAGAAGAAAGGCAATAGCAAGCAACTAAGAAAACAAATGAACATGAGGACTTTCATCAGACACGAGCTAGTGTCAATGGGAGCGGGTGAAAAGTGACAGAAATTACAAATAATTTTGCTCTGCTTTTTTTTCAGAACCATAAAACAGAGCAAAAGTCTAGATGGTTATTTTATTCACTCCTTACTCAAGCAAAACTTCTGCTGGCATCTGTGTTGAGTCCTGCCTGAGAGAAATTTCTGGGATTTAGTCCTTCAAATGAGAACAATCAAAAATAATTAATGGGGAAAGAAGTAAAAGTACTGAAGATGGTGCCAATACACTAAGCATACACTTAAGTTTACACTGCCTGTTCATTCAAGCACAAGATGCTACAGAATAAGGTCAGGGGAAATCATCCCATATGCATCCCCAAAGATATCTGATATATCCAATGACAGCAGAGCCCTGTTTATTCAGAATACTTTTGGAACATCAAAACATTTGGATAAACAGGGCTTCAAATAATTGAGGGAGTTATTGTATAAGTAATTCACACCAGGGGGACATAACCTAGATTCAAAGGAGAGAATTTCAGATCAAAGGGGTACAGATAAATGGGATTTTGCTCTATATGAACAAATAAAATAAACAGCATTTGATTATTCAGGAATCAAGAAGTGGCCAAATGGGGTTTTTTCCAAAAAGAATTTAGAACAAAAGGTCAAAACTGTTGCAATAGTCTATGGAGAAGAATAGTCCTATAGAATCAAAATAACAAATAACTGAGAGCAAAAAGTGTGGCTATTTTTTTGTGTGAGTGCATGTGTGTTTTTTTGTGGGGCTTTTTTGGCTGTTGGGTTTTTTGTTTGTTTGTTTGGGGGTTTTTTTTAACTCACCAATCTTCCAGTCTGGATCATGTGAACTTAACCAGGTCTTTTGATCTTATTCCAGCTGTGACACTGACACATATTTTGTGGTGGAAGGTGGGGAATTGAAACATCTGTGGCTCTGTGACTAATTTTCCCCAGTGCTCAATGGAAGCAAATACACAAGTTGGGTCTTGTATGGACAATATTGTCTGATTGCTCATCTTTCTATTAACATCATGACCCCAGACATGGTTTATCTATATATAGACATCATAATCTTCAATGAAATGCCCTTTAAAAAGTAAATCTTGGAATTAGAAAGACATGAAGTGTAAAGATCTATGCTGATATTCACCCCCTGCATTGTTAATATGGTGGTGGTGATAATTTGCTAGTTTTCCTTTTTCCTGAAAGCTGTGCTCACATTCCTGTAATTCATAATTGCCCCTTGCTCTCTGTGTAAGGGGCTTTTAAGGAGCAGAGAAGACAGACTCAAAATTTCTTTGCTGAAAGAGTGGTGAAGCATTGGAACAGGCTGCCCAGGGAAGTGGTGGAGTCACCATCCTTGTTGGGGTTCAAAACACATGCAGATGTGGCACTTCAGGATGTAGTTTAATGGTTATGGTAGTGTTGGATTGATGGTTGGACTTGATGATCTCAGAGGTCTTTTCCGACTATAACAATTCCACGAATTAAAGGGAAGTTAAAGGTCTGAAAACACAACACATTTTGATTCCCCCTAAGACCTGATTTCTGTGTCCAAAAGCTCAGCCAGGAAAGTGCTTCTCCCACCATGGTGCCTCACCTCCAAAAGTCCCATTCCGGTTTGTAAACCATCACAGAAACTGTGGGAAAGGAGGGATGGATGGATGGAGGGATGGATGGATGGAGGGATGGAGTGGATGGATGGATGGGGTGGATGGATGGATGGGGTGGAAAGCGTATTCTGCCTCAAGTTTCAGAGATGTCTTTTCAACCTCGTTGCAAGACCTACAAGATCATCCTGGCGAATCCATCCTGGCACTGCTAGGCATCGCAGCCGCTTTTTGAGCCCTGGGGCTCTGTCAGCAGAGTCCCGGAGCAGGTTCACCGCACCCGGGACCGCGTTCGCTTCGCACCGCGGCCAGGCTGCGCCTTACCCCCAGCCCGCGGGGCTCAGCCGCCCATTCACCGCTCGGTCCCAGGAGCTCCCCCTGCGCCTCTCCCCAGGAGGGGATCCCCGCAGCCTTGTCCCCGGCCCCAGAGCGGAGGAGAGCGGAGCGGAGCCGCCGCGGCGCCGGCCAGCAGGGCCCGCTGCCTGCTCTCTCCTCCCCCGCGGGGCGCTGCCGGGCGGAGGGGAGCGGAGCGCGGTGCGGGGCAGAGCCGCCCCGGGGCTTGGCGTGGTTTTCCTCGGCCGCTTTTCCTCCCTGCTGGGTCTCAGGTGCAGGAGGGAGGCTCCGAGGTGGGGAGCGAGGGTGAAGGAGGAGCAGCTGTTGGGCTGGCGGTAAGGAGCGGGGGGGAAGGGGGGCGACACCGCTTAAAGGAGAGATGCGGGGCAGGGAGCTCGGAGCAACGCGTTTTGGAGTTGAGTTTCGTAGGGGGGGAAAGGAAACATCTGTGGCTGCTGGGAGCAGCCGCGGTTGCCGTTGGGAAAAGGTGGAGGCAGCGAGTCCTCGGCAGAGGAGGGGTCGGGGGATGCAGAGGAACGGGGATGCTTCGGGGTGTGCGGGAGTTCGGCGGGGCTTGCTGCAGGGGCACGCTCGGGAAGCGAGGGAAGGTGGACCTAAGTGCTGGGGTTTTGTTTCTCGAGGAGACAGGAGGATACCTTCTGGTAACCCTTTGGTTTCAGGACCCTGGCCTCATTTCTTCCCACCTCCCCATCTTGTTACCTCCTCTGCAAGCTGCTGGGGCCGTTGTGTGAGCTGTGATACAGGTGAAGAGCCAATTTCTAGTTTTATTCCAAATAACAGCAGCAGCTGCCGTCTGTAGATAAACATATTTAAAAAAAAAAGGTAAATACTCTTAAAAAAACCAAAACAAACCTCCCCCCAAAAAAACCCCAAAAAACAAAACCAACAAACCAAACAAACCTGAAAACAGTCTTTTCTTTCACTGAGCAACAGGTAACGGTAAGGCTTGTTCAAGTATTGCCTTCTCTTTACTCTCCCTTTTACAGGCTTGTCCAGGCTGCTCGCTCCGGCTGAAGAATTCTTGCTGTGTGTTGCATCTCAGTTGCAGTTTGCTTATATTTGGACCATTTTTTTCTGTCTGGAGTAGAGCAGAAGAGAAGGTAAAAATGGGACTTGTGTGTGTAACGGTTTCAGCTTGATCATCCTGGAGTCCGTCTGAAATTGTTGCACGGTCCCGAATCCAGAAACTCCAGAGGCTTATGCCTGGCTTGAAGGTTATTTGCAGAATCTTTTATTTCACCCAACTCCTTAAGCTATGAAGGTTAAACACAGGCATAAATACTTGGACAAAAACAGCAAAAGTTTTCTTATGCTGCTAGTATGGGGCCTCTGGATCTAGGAATCTGTTCTTTTTACCATCTAATCCCTGGATTTTTCTGTTGTGTTTCTAATTAAGATCGTGGCCGTGCCATTTTTCACCTGTTCATCTAAGGACCTGAATTCTCTTCGCTCCCATCAAACTCAAAAGCAGGTTTGCCCCAGGATCAGCCCTGTTGGGCTTTTTTTCTTGGCTTTTTTTTTTCTCCATTTTTATTTTTCTTGGTTGCATCCTCCACCCCCCTCAAAAAGACTTTCTTTAAAGGGCCGAACCCACAGAAGTCAAACAGAATCAGTTAATTTCTCAAGCTCATTTTCAGGAGCTTTTTTTTCTATTTCCTGCCACATGTCATTTATTCTTTAATACTCTGCAAGTACAGATGTATAGCAGAGTATAATTCAGAAGGGGAGGGGTGGAATGTGTATGTTTGAGCGTTAAAAAAAACACACACACACGCTTTATTTAATCGCGCCTTATCAATAGACCGCTAAAGTTCGGTGCTTGCCGTTGCCATCCATCAGGATGCTCGCTTCTGTAGCGGGCAGAGGCAGCGGCTGCTGCTGATGGAAAAGAAAAGGTAGTGGAAGGAGGCGGGCAGAAGGAGGTGGGAGACGAGGGGATTGGCCGCTTCTCACGTCGCTCAGAGCTGCGGGCCCCGGCTCTTCCGCTGCTCCAGCTCTGGCTCTCCCTTGAACAGCTCCCGGAGAGAACAAGGCGTGCGGAGCTCGGATCACCAGCATCATGCTCCTTGGGCTTGGATCGTAGATCCCCCCCCCTCTTTGAACACTGAAATAATTCCTTCGTCCATCAGCGTCCCGGGCAGAGCCAGCAAGGAAACAGGCACGAGAGAGAGGAAGGAAAGAGGAGGAAGAGAAAAATCTGCAACCAAGTGGACTAAAGCAAAAGGGAGAAAAAAAAAAAAAAAAGGAGGAAAAAAAAGAGTGCTTTGCTCGCCCAGCTGCAAAGTGGGAATTTCAAGACCTGCAGAGAGAGAGAATCCAGCTGGTCAGCACACATTGCAGAATTACAGCTCCAGGTAGAAATGACATCAACAGGGAAAGAAGGCAGCGGAGCTCAACATGCACAATATGTTGGACCCTACCGCTTGGAGAAAACCCTGGGCAAAGGACAGACAGGTTGGTTCTTTCGCAGCAGCACCGGCGCTAGAGGGAAGGTGCTGTGGCAGCCAGTGAGGTGCTGGGGATGGGATATTGGAGGCTTCAGGCTTTCCCATTTGCTGTGTTAGTGGAAATAAAGGCACAAGTCTCCTATGAATATTTATTTTTAGTTGTATTTTTTTTTAAACTGTTTTTCTTCAGAAAAAAAAAAAAAAAGCCCAGGATGCTTTATGTTCGTTACTCCTGCTAATGGGTGGTGTTCTGATGACAGGCAGAGTGCATGCAGAGGAAAGAAAAAAATAGATGATCTGCTGGTGGTGAATTTTTGCATCCATTTCTTCACTGCCCTACTTAGGAGCATTTTCTTTTTAATCAAATTATATTGAAATGAAAGGTTCACAGCCTGTAGTACCGAGGAGGTGGTGGTGGTGGTAGTGGGGGAGTCACCAGCAGTATTTCATGACATCATGATTGAAAAGGGTGTAGTCCTTAAGGTGCAGTTGGGGGGGTGGAAATATGTACAGTATGTCTGTGGCAGTGACTGCTGTGGGTATTTAGCAAATATGGATGGATGGGCTGGTGGTTTTTGTGGGTAGCGTCTGAAATAAAAGAAAAATAGAGGCTTGGTAGCGGAATTCATTCTGGTTATGCTGTGTTTTTGTAGGAGGGATGGGGGGGGTGGGGGAGGGGAGGTTATTTAATTATTTCTCTTAAAGCTTGTTTATGAAACTCGCCCCCAGCAGATTTTCCTGAATGGAACAATGGTAAGAAATATTAAAAAGAGGAAACGGAGTGGAGGGAATTAGGAGAGAGCAGGTGCTTCTGCCCTACATGACATAATTAGATCCACTAAATGCGTTCAAGATCTGGACTTACTGTTGCTTGCTTATATAGCATATCCACTTCAAGGGCAGGGGAGCATTAATAGGAAGAAAAAACCCTTAAAAAGAAGCCAAAATGTCTACCTCTTCTTAATTTTTTTTTTTTTTATTTTTTTCCTGTAACAAGTGCAATAAGCAATGGCATTGGGTTGGGAGCCCCCCAAAAGTGGATTGAGACTCGAGGTTATAATTTAGGGGAAGATCAGCTGTATAGGGGCTTCTTTGGGCATGTGGGTGTTAAGTGTTGTTCATTATGGTGGGACAATAAAACATGATGCATTGTGGTGTATTTTTTTTTTTTTTTATAACCCAGCCGAGCTTTGCCCATCTGTTGTCTAAAGGATTTAATAGGCGTTTCCATCCCCAGCTGCTGCCTCTGCTCTGGCTGCTTCCTCACTGCCCTGCGTGGCAGCAGCTCTGCAGTCCGCAATTTTCTTAGGGACACAGTCAAAATCCAGATCTTTCTCTGTAAGAAGCAATGCTCTTCTGAGATGATTGATTATAACACTCCCCCCCCCCCCATCCTTCCCCTCCTCTTCACAACCCCATAGCAACCGTTCAGAGGCAGGGATGAAGATGACATTGTCTTCTAGTGAAAGTGACTTTTATTTAGATTTCCCCCCCTTTTTTTTTTTCCTCATATCTCTTCAGTGTATCAGCTGCTAAAGGTAGCTCTCTGTCACTGTTTTGGTTGCCACCTTTATTCTTTGCATAGCTCAATAAGCCCTGGCTTCTGCAGCTGTATTCTTACTCAGATCTGCTCTGAGGACGATAATGAAAATACCAAAAAAATTGCAGTGTATTGGTAACAAAACTGCCCTATTTCTGCTGGCAGTCCTTTCCTGGATACTCCAGGTGATCAAAGACCCAGCTGTAGATGACAAATTCATTTTTGTCTCCATCACCATTTCCTTTTTCTCTCTCTCTCACCTTCTCAGCACCGCTCCCTCCCTCTCTCCCCTTTCCATACAATTGTGTCCGAGATTCCTGAAAATACAGCTGCATTAACCTCTTACTCCACATCTCGCAGCCTGTCGTTGTGGTCCTAAAGGGTTATCTGTAGCTTTGGTTTATTTTTTTCCCCTCTCTGCTAATCTTCCTATCTTCCTCTTAAGTGATTAAAGATGTGGGGGTGGAGGGAGAAGGAGAGGATGTATTTGGAGGCTTGCTGCTGTTGGCCTCTGCAGTTATTCAACCAGCTGGGCAAGGGTGAAAGTTTCCTTTTGCAGTTTTACCATAGAGCTGATCTCTATAGATAAGTCCCTGCCGTTTGCACACATGAACGCACATAAAATGCACAATGCGTGGTGCTGTAGAAACTGGGGGGGGGTTGGAGGGGAAGAGGAAGAGAAATCTCCAAAGTAGCTGATGTCAGTCTGTGTCTTCCTTGCTGTACCCACCCTTGATGAACGGCATCGTGCACCGAGGTGAAATCGAACTCGGTGTTAAAACATACATGGCTAAATATGGAAAGATGCCTTCTGGTCTTCTCGCATTTTCTGTGCTAATCACATTTGGGAGCGTGCAGAATGGCAGGAGAGGAGTGTGGTACGCAGCAAGTCCTCATCCTGCTTGCTTTGGAGGGTAAGCAGGAGACCTGCAGCGTTTTGGGGAGAGGACGATGAGCTCGGCCCGAGGCCCCGGTCCGCTGTTGCGTGTAACTCGGAATTGGGGTTGCAGTGGCATCTGGCTGGAGGAAACAGTGGTTGTAATGACTCCTTTAGTCCCTGACTTTAAAGCTTGGTGGATTAGGAGGTGATGGCTTGGATTTTTTTTTTTTTTTTTTTCTTAGTGGGAAAGGGAAGAGTGAGACGTAAAATCTGCCAGGATGCAACAATAAATAGAAAGGAAGTGCAAGTTGTGTTGCAAAGGCCTGTCCATTTTGCAGTGATCTTCGTATCCATCATTTTGAATAAAAAAATTCTTGATAAAGTTCTTTTGGACAGGCAGGTCTAACTTTGCCCCCAGATACATCAACATTCTACAAATGTCGTACTTGCTCTTACTGAGATCAAGATAAGGGGGTTTGGGGAAGGAGTGGGGGTTCATAGCTCAGGGCAGATTTAGAAGGGGTGCCATGGAAGGAGAACTTGATGATAAGTAGGACTCTTCAGTGCCTTACTTTATGTGAATTTCTCCCTGATTGCCACCTTAATAGTTGCAAAAAAAAAAAAAAAAAAAATTTACCACCAGCATCCTCATGGTCCCTGCAAAGAGGTCCAGTTGCCTCTCTGGGACGTGAGTGGCACCTGGTGACATCTGGCTGTGGGTAAGCCAAGCTGCTGGGGAAAGAAGGGCCTTAGCTCAATCAGTGGATAAGGACCCTTCTTGGAAAAGTTGATTGGAAATCCAAATCAGGTGTGCAGAATTTGTCCTGAGTGGCCTCATGTGTGTCAAGTTTGCTGAGGGTGACTGATGCCCCAAGGAGGGGCCTGGAACCTCTTAGAGGAGTTGGAAAAGAGGGACATGGGGCAGTGCTGGAAAATATCGGTGTTTAGCTCTTTGCTGGCGGTGGGAATGATGGAGCGATGAGGGGAAAATGATTTCTACTGATGTAGCATGTGAATTTAACCTGTAAGGTGAGTACTGTAGTGAGATGGTTTGCTTTTGGAAGAGGTTGAATTCAGAGCACCTCTTGTTTACTGCAGCTGGAGCTCATGGAATCTGTGGTGGTTTCTTTTTTTTGCAAGAACACAAGGAGCAGCATCACCTTAATTATTGTACTATAAAATTACAGAACTGTCAGTCTAAAAGATCTTTGCTCCAGATGTATATGGCTGTGTGGGGAAAGTTTGGTTTATGTTTCATTGATTCATTCTTCTAGGGTTAATTATAGGAGGTTTTCATTGTAGTTAAAGGTAACGAACACAGGATGTGTGTTGTCTTCACACAAGTGTGCCTTGGGAACACCCAGTCATACATGATTGTGAAGGATTGTTTTAGTTTTAGGTCAAACAGAGGCTTTTCTATATTTACTGATAAATCTGTGTGAAATCAACTACTTGCATATTCCTTTTATTTATTTGTTTAAAATTCCACAAATCTTTGTTCACGTGTTTCTTTTTGGCCTTATTAACCCCTGTTTCACCCTTGCAACTCCTTAGAGTAATTCAGATTGTTCACTCTTGAAACTCTTAATTCAGATTGACTGTAGTGAATAGCTGTTGCTAAATACAAAGATGAGGAGCCGAAATACAAAGATGAGGAGCCGAAATA